>OU015500.1:151326959-151581959 GCA_907164885.2 Dolomedes plantarius
AAGCAGCTCATTTTACGAATTTTAGAAGGATATGATAAAAATGTAAAATATGACGTTTCTCTTCTTGATGCACTTATAATGCTCGAAAAATCTTGGCGGCTTGTTACAGATTCTACAATTAGAAAATGTTTTCGACATGCTGGCCTAGCAAAGAATGTTGAAGAAGAAGATGGTGAAGATTTACCTATCGCGATGTGGATAGAAAAACACAATATTTCCTCATTCTCGCATTGTGACATGCAATTGTTCGAAACATTTGATGATGAAATCATTACATGTGAAAATCCGACTGATGAAGATATTGTGGAAGAAATTAAAATGAATCATTCTGAAATCGAAGATTCTGCATCTGATGCTGATGAAGAGGGGCACATAAATGATGAAATTCCCACCATCTTAGATGCTACAGCAGCAATGCGTGTAATTAATAAGTTTTTTTCCACACAAACAGTGGAACAAAAAGTGTTGCCGTCATTTGACGTACTGGACAAAGAAATTCATATAATGTTTTTGAAATCGGTATCACGTCAGCAGAAGATTACCGATTATTTCTGTAACAAAACAGTAAGCAAGAATTAAAGGTAAAATGAATTTATATCCATTTGTCTTTCATTTTTAATTAGTTTAATTAGTATTGTATCAGTTTAATGTTATCGATTTTAGTCAATTTAATTCATTAATGGTCATTTTTAATAGATTTTATCGTTTTTTAATATATCATTATTGAATACACATAGCAACTAATGAGTTATATATTTTGTGAAAATTTTTCTTAACGGTTCGGATATAGCGAACCACCGGATATAGCGAACCAAACCTTTGGTCCCTTGAAGTTCGTTATAACGGGGTTCGACTGTATATGTATATATATATATGTATATACAGTCCCACCACAGTACGAAGAACCACGGTTGGCATAGTGCCAAGACGATTCTATTCACGCTGTAGGTAAGGATGATGAGCAAGGAGGGGGAAAAGTCTCGTAGTCTCTCGACATTCTTTAGAATCGGTTACTAACTGCGCTTGCTTGCTTTTTCCTCGTCTGTTATTTTGATTATTATATTAAAATTAATGGATCCTTTACCCAACACAACTGCTCGGAATAAGCCGTTCCGTAGTGATTGTAAACGTATAATACACAATGTAATTAAATTGTGTGATAAAGAAGCACTAGAAAGAAATGTTATTGTTCCACTTTCGCAATCACTAAAGAGAGCTAGTGAAATGACCGGGATATCAATGTCCAGTGTAAAAAGAATACGCAGAGAAGCAAAGGGTGAAGAAACTCCAAAATTTGAATCTCCGAGGAAACTTCAGAAAAAAAGAACTACTGAAAATGTAGCTTTAGATAATTTTGATTGTGATGTAATCCGAAAATATCCACTCCTATAAAACTCCTATTTTTTAAACAGATTTGCTTCTTTCTTTTTATTATTTTGAAATTATTATTCACATATTCGATCAAAAATAAAGTTTTAAAAAATATCTTTAAAATTGCGAACAAAAAGCAGTCTGAAATACATTCCGTATTTCACAAACAAACACATCCGAAAATATGACGTTTTCCCCTATTTTCTAAGTAGACTAGCTTTTCTCGCGCATGCATAACAGCTTCCAGGGACCTAGCTTCTGTGGTCGGACAGTATATGTATATGTGTATATATATGTATATGTGTATATATATGTATATATGTGTATATATATGTATATATGTGTATATATATGTATATATGTGTATATATATGTATATATGTGTATATATATGTATATATGTGTATATATATATATATGTATGTATATATATATATATATATATATATATATATATATATATATATACACATACATATACATACACACACACACATATATATGTAATATCTATAAAAGCATTAAGTAAAACATTTTAAATTTTAGCCTAGTTATAAAATTAATAGAGATTGATTAGTTTTATCCTTACAATTTATAATATTTTAAGTGCTAATCAAAAAAAAATTTAATTATTAACTTTTCTAGTTTCTTTGATTGGTTAATTGCTCATGGGTTGCTTTGATGGTTCTAGATTTGCCTATGTTACGAAGTGAAAATGATATGAAAATGGAACATGATAATACTCGATTCCCCCAGAAAGATACTCTGGCACTGTGTCAATCTACAGTCATCAGATGGGTAACTCATTTCACAATCCAAAGTGTGAAGAAGGGAAATGTGACATTCCAGCAGCCTGTCACTGAAACGTGGGTACTTCCTCTTCATTTTAATCTTAATTAACTGTTCTATTGAAGTATAAAAGTAGTGAAATATAACCTGCTATAAAACTTGTAAAAAATTCACACTTGCAGACCTTTTTTGTTGTTGTTCAAAACCTTATTTTCATTGCTTGTTTGTTTGTCATTTGCCATAATTATGAAGAAACATTATTAAAAGTACTAACTAGTTTCTTTATTTTATCATTTATATTTTAATTATATAATTATTTTGAAAGTGATTTTTTGTTTTGCTTTGTGTGTAATTAGATAAGTGAGTCTGTTATGTTTTTAGAGCTATGAAACAGATTTGCAATATTCTCTTGTTTGTATACTTAAAAAATAAAAAATTCATGTTTATAGGTTATACAATAATTTTATAAATATTTGATTTGTAAAGTAATATGAACTTGTGTTCTATTTTCTATTTATAAGAATTTGAGTTAGATAACATTTAGGCATATAGATAAGGTTTGAGTGTGAGATAAGAGGTTGAGAAGTACTAAAAGGTTATATTTGATTGTCAAATACCTCACATATATCAACATTAATATCTGAATTTTATTTTATCTTTAATTTATCTTTAATCTACAGCATTTCTAAGGAATGAGTGTTACTAAAATGTCTTGTGAAATGGAATGTATTTATTTTTTAATATGTGTTATTTTAAGTGATTTTGAAAGGACAATAATGTAACATTTAAAATATTCACCTCTGATATTCTTGCATGTAATTAAAATTGTCTTAGAATCTCACCATAAATATTCAGGGAAAGCTAAGCTTTCAAATTTTTGTAAGAATGATGTTAAAATTTTCTACAAAAAAAACTTCATTTTCAGTGTTAAGAATCCAGTTAAATCCAGTTTTTTTATTAAATTATGAAACAATTTTCATGTGCATTTTTTGAAATGAATATAGTACAACAGTGTTTCTTTTTAATGTACATTTTATGTACTACTGAGAGGGAATATGTATTTGTATATAAGTATGCATATAGAGGGTGAAAGTTGGAGTTTAATCATACTTTACTGAGGAAATATAATAGATAGCGTATAATAATAACAGAATTAACTTATGCATAGTGAAATAAATGCAAAAGTATAAAAGCTTTGTTGTCCAAAATAATTAATATCATTAAAAATACGATGACAAAAACACAAGGAAAACAATAATAGTCCCAAGCTCATCCGCTACAGCAATAGTTCTCAACTGTGGTACGCGAAAATGTGTAAGGGGTATGCGGTTAACTACCAAAAAGTATACAAAATTATATTGATACATGCTAGAATTTAATTCTGACGAAAGTTTGAGTAATGATTTAAAACTGAAAACCATCTGATCTGATATTGAAAAAGAACACAAAGAACTAGCAGACATTGCTGTGAAGTACCTTCTGGGGTTTACGACAACTTACTTGGGCGAAAAAGGATTTTCAAGTTTAACTTACCTGAAGAACAAGTATAGAAACATGCTTAATATTGAGGATGATTTACGGCTGTATTTGACCAAGCTGGAGCGAAACATTGGGGTCTTTCCATGTCAAATCAACACAATTTTTTGCAAAATCCGGAATGACCCCCCAGATTTTGATGATTTTTGGCACACTTGCAGGTTTCATGGACATATGAAAAAATGTCAATTCTTAGTGGTTTTACTTTATCAGTTCAAAAGTTATTAAACATTGAAATTTCAATTTTTTGCAAAAAAAACACCACATATGTCAGTTTTAAAATGGCTGTAAAACAGTGACCATTTGAGGTTCAGACCTGAACTTAGGTTCATTTTAAAGCTCTTTTTTAGGGCTTTCACATGATATGCAACATGATAGCATTTATAAAAATATAATTTTTTAAAATCAATTTGAAATTTTAAAATTTAAATTTCTCAAAAAGTGACAATTTTAAAATTTTGAAAAAAAATCTCAAAATAAGTTTATATCCATCTAACAGCACCCAAAATCTTATTTTGGGATCTTTATGGGATCCTGAGATATAGGAGGTATAAAGTATGCATGGTTAGAGGAAAAAGGCCAAATCTTCCATATACATATACAAATAAATATAATTATAATGTATAATAATACAATCATATATAATTATAATTACATTTATAATTATATAAGTATATATATAATTATATACATATATAATATATATATATAACACTTTTCTAGAAAATCCAGTCTATCTCAAAATCATAATTTTATTTATGGAATCATACGTAGTTTACCAGTTTAGAGACATGGAAGTAGCACATGTACAGCGAACACGTATTCATTTCTGGGAGGCCATGAACTCTTGCACAATATCCTCAATCTTTCTCACCTTGTTGCCTCATAAACTGTATGTTCAACAAGTTGGTGTGGTGGGGTTCACCTTGCAGATCACATTTGAAGAGGGAATCCACAATACATCAGGTCTTGTAGGGTAGGAAAATGAAGGAGATGGTCCTTGGGGATGGAGAAATGTTGCCTATACTTCATTTACATCTTCATTTTTAGCTAAAACATAGCTTAGGTACCATTTGCCATCATAGATTGCAACCACATATCCACCCATGTCACTGAAGCCCAACCTATTTCCATAACTTGCTACGGGAAAGATGGTTGATGTGGATGCAGAAGAAAAGGATTTTACAGTTACTTTTGTTCTACACTTTGAGGGTACAAAGGCATGGAGCTTTTGTGTCCCTGGGATAGCTACAGTTTTTCTGTACCGGTGTGCCAATTGTTCTTCTGTTTGAATATACTCTTCATGGTTTACATATGTGAAATCTATGTTAGAAATATTCTGATTTGCCCATTCAAAGAGTTGTCTTGGAGTCTGTATTTGGTCTTCATAAGGTCACTGAAGGCTAGCCCTGGCTGCCAATCTTTTTACTGTGCCCCCCCCCCCCTCCATCACATGGGCCTTTTCCATGTGCAGTGGCTGAAAAATACCATTCAGCTTCAACCCCAAAATCTTTATAGTGAAGGCACAGGTTTAAAAAGTTCTTTTTATTATTGTATTGTGCTGCTGACCCATCTGAAAAATAGTATATTTTTTTTGGAAATGTTTCAAACTTTGATTTCAGATACTGGATTAGTTTTGTTTGAAACAGATAGACTGCAGTAGTGTTGTTCTCAAGGCAGTCTGATATTATTACGAAACTGAAATGCTCTTTATTTTCTTTTTTAAAATACACTACAAATGGATGCACTGTTGCCTGGTTACATGTCCAGTGGTAAGATTGTGCTTCGTCCTGTAATACGAAGGAATAATTCTCAGAAAAATCACAAAGGACCACCACCTCAGAATGTAAGAGATTTTCCTTAGTCTCACTCATAAAAGAATTTTGCTGTTTTGCTTTGAAGTCATGACAAAGCAGAACAGAGTTTCTCACAAAAAAATTTCAACGAAGTCATCTACTGATTTTTGGATTGTTTCCAAGTTACAGCGATCAACAGAGATCCACTGGCGAAAAGTAATAGTCTCAATTGCATTTTCTTCAAACCTTCTTTCCAGAATCGTCCGGATTCCTTCTGTTCCTGGACATGACACACAATTACAGAAGAAACAGTTAATTGACGGTGGGTTACAGACCATGATTTGCAAACAGTACTGGTATGTTTTTATCTGGTTGTCTGTGATTAATTTCATTTTGCTGTTTTCAACCATAAGTTTCACATTTTGGTGAGTAGTACATACACAAACTGAGTGGGTGCCACTCTGACCAGGCAGAATACAGTGTTTGGGCCGTAATTCTGCAAATTTAGAGAACCCAACTTTTATACCTGGAAACTTTTCCTAGAAGCATTTGTATACTTCCTTTAAATTACTCAGCATCAGTCTCTTGGAAGCTTTTACTTTAGAACCTGTGATGTCTTTCACTGAAATACATGAAAGGTCAATCACCAATCAGCTTACTCCTTTCTCAGATTGTTATAAATCGTATCTTATAATCTAGGAAAAGATATTTTAAAATCTGTTTGATATTTTTTCACTTTTTTGTAGTGTAAAGGAAATGAAATTAAGAATTAAATAATAAAATTATACATGATTATAAATGTAATTATTATATTTATATATTTTTAATCAAATATTACTATGTAATTACATATCATTTGTATAATTATATATTATAATTATACTTATTTGTATATAACTGTATGGTAGATTTGGCATTTTCCTCTAACCATGCATACTTTATACCTCCTATATCTCAGGATCCCATAGAGATCCCAAAATAAGATTTTGGGTGCTGTTAGATGGTGATATAAACTTATTTTGAGAATTTTTTCAAAATTTTAAAATTGTCACTTTTTGAGAAATTCAAATTTTAAAATTTCAAATTCATTTAAAAATTGTTTTTTTTATAAACGCTATCATGTTGCATATCATGTGAAAGCCCTGGAAAAGAGCTTTAAAATGAACCTAAGTTCAGGTCTGCACCTCAGATGGTTACTGTTTTACAGCCATTTTAAGACTGACATATGTGGTGTTTTTTTGCAAAAAATTGAAATTTTAATATTTAATAACTTTCGAACCGATAAAGTAAGACCACTAAGAATTGACATTTTTTCATATGTCCATAAAACCTGCAAGTGTGCCAAAAATCATCAAATTCTGGGGGGGTCATTCCGGATCACTGTGTTGATTTGACATGGAATAATGACTCATTGATGAACTTTGTAAAGAAAAACAAGCCCAGCGTTCCCACTAATTATTTTCTAAGACTTTTTTAACTTTATGTCTGATTAATAAAAAATTTGTAATAAAATGTCCATTAAAATAAAATTTCTTGTTTTTAATTTAAATTACGTATTCATAATTAAACAGTTTAACAGTTAAACTTTAACTAATATAACACATTTGAATAAAACTAAAGTGTTTTTGTTGGGGGTATGCATAGTTAATGATACACAAAAAGGGGTACGTGGGTTGAAAAGGGTTGAGAACCCCTGCGCTACAGGAAAGCCAATCATATATAAAAATATATCAAATTAGGGTTTTAGCTTGTGACATCGACTCAAAGTAATTATAAGATATTCACTAATCATTTTGTAGAATAACATTACCAAGAATTATATTATAAAATGAACATGAATACATTGGAACTAACAAAAAAAAAACTGCCCATTTTTAATTTAAAGTAATGAGATAATTTCAAAAAGCACTTAATAAGAGTCCAGCTGCCAACCCTGTTAGAACCTTTATTTTATTTAAAATAATAGCTTTCCCATTTGTTTCAGACATGATGTTGCTTAGAGCACTGAAAAGAAAATAACTAGGGAAAATGATCAGTTATAGTTCATATCATTCATATTATGAGATGTAAAATACTATTTCTAGATTTTCAATGAAAGTGATCGATAGAGATGTACTTACTTTTCCCAAGAATATCTTTAGGTTTCTTCATTTAAATGAAAAGAAACATTTATAAACTTTAATTTTCTATATTGACAAATAAAGAGATTTGGTATTTGAAGGTGAAATTTTGTAGCATGAATATTTTAGCATATACTAATTTATAAAGATTTAAATTTTCATTCATAGATTTTCTTTTTCTTTATTATTTAATGTTCAACATTTTATGATTTACATTAATTTAGAAAATGTGAAATTTTGTAGCATGAATATTTAGCATATATTAATTTATAAAGATTTAAATTTTCATTCATAAATTTTCTTTTTCTTTATTATTTAATGTTCAACATTTTATGATTTACATTAATTTAGAAAATGTGAAATTTTGTAGCATGAATATTTTAGCATATATTAATTTATAAAGATATCAATAAAATTTTCATTTCATAAATTTTCTTATTCTTTATTATTTAATGCTCAACATTTTACAATTTATATTGATTTAGGCATGACCAAAGTGAGTCGAACCGTCCAAATGCATCAGCTGAGTCTGATAATAATCAGTCTACATCTAATCTTCTGACTACAAACACATTTGGCCTAGAAAGAGATTTGAGTAGTACATCTCTGGGGAATGAGGATCTTACTTTCAAAGATTATGCTGTAGTGAAAGACACATTTTATTCTAGTCGTGAGAATATAAATATGGTGAATGAGATATTTCGACAGGTAATTAATTTTCTCTTTTTATATTTGGTGTAGTGTATAAATTTAGGGTCAGATCTTTTTGCTTTAAAACAAATTTTGTAGTCTGTATGTTCCTCTTGCTCCATGGGTCTCAACAGCAGGGATATTAACCTTTTCTCCTTACGGGGTGGGATAGCATGTAACCCAAGAATTAATGATTGATATATATACACACACACACATATATATATACATATATATATATACATATATATATATATATATACATATATATATATATATATATATACATATACAGTGGAATCTCGATCTATCATTTTTCAAGGGACCGATTGAAATGAACGATAAATGCGGGAAAACGATAGATGCGGAAACATAACAAAGCAATATGATTGTTGGGACTGGATAAAATGAACGACACATACGGAAAAACGATGGATCCAAAAACGATCGATCGAGATTCCACTGTATATACATATATATACATATACAGTGATTTCCGCTTATAAGAATCACGTTTGTTATTACTGTTTTTGATTCTTATAAGCGGTTGATTCTTATAACCGAAACTTCCCTTTGGACAGGCACACATACACAAATATATACTTGTACATATATATAAACACACAGGCACATATATACATAATTTACCATTAAATACTCTTTAATTTACGTTATTTATCATTTATTAAAATTATTTTTATAATTTTAAAAATACTCAATTTCTAAACAAATACTATAACTCAATTTCTAGACCTATAAGTAACAACAAATGATTATAAAATCAACAAGAGGCAGCTTCTCTTTGACTACACTTTGGAAGAGCATCATATCTAATTAACAAGTTCTGTTTTTCAGAAAAACTAAGAGTTTTCCTTGTTTTTATCATATTTGAATTCGACTATCAAAAGTTCTAACACTAACTGGCAATTTTGTTAGAAAATTAAAGTGAATACTAGCGACGTATGCTTATTACAGTCTCAGACGAAGATTCACTTTATAGCTTACGTTTCACGGTTTGATTCAGAATCAAACCGTGAAACGTTTGATTCAGCAAAATGGATCCGTTTACGTTTCACGGTTTGAAGTGCTGAATCCACTGTCCCGTTTGCGTAAGTGATGGTGGACACTTCGCGGAAGATTTATGTGTTTCAGGGTCCAGAAATCCACAACCAGGAAGTAAGTGGTGGGAAAAAAGGAGTGCCTGTCTGGAGAAAAGCGAAATCGGACCCGGGAGGGTTAGATGCCCCTGGGTAAAGCTAATAAGACAGTGTTTAGCAAAAACGTATAAGGAGAAACTATGTTATGTCTAAAGGAATGTATTTTACGACTGTTTTCCACCCCAAAGTTTTATCAATCTTTCTTTTCAAAAACTTAAGAAAGAATTTCGTACCTTTTGAGAGTTCAAGTGGCATTTTTTGGAAAAATGAAAGGAAGGCGAAGATTGCAAACTGATTCTTATAACCGGTGGATTGATTCTTTAAAGCGGAAATTTTAACATGGAAAAAATACATTTGTTTTTGTTTTTGAGATATTGATTCTTATAAACGGTTGATTCTTATAACCACTGATCACTATAAGCGGTGGTTACTGTATATGAAATTTCCCGTTCTAAGAGGGAATCAGAAAAATGGGCCTGTAAGCTAAAGGTTAAAGGTACTTTATTTATAGTCAAAGAAGTAAGGGTTTTAACTATGTTATACTAAAGGTTTTAACTATGTGATACTATGTGTTTTAACTATGTGATACTATGTGTTTTAACTATGTGATACTAATACCTGTGTTCTTTGTGTAAAATAAATGCTGAAAGTAATTTATGGGAAGATAGTTCATGTATAATATCAGGTATGATATTGATAACCAGTAATAATAAAATATAAATTAATGCTCTGGGAATTCTACTATAAATATTCATGGAAAACTATCTTAAAATTTTGTGTAAGAATAATTTTCAAGCTCTGACAAAAACTTAATTTTCAATGTAAGAAGCAATGAATCCAGTTGTTTTTCTATGATAACAATTTGTGTAGTGAAATTTAATAAACATTAGTGGAGTATTTAAAATAGTTTTAACAACTTGATATATTTTTGCTTCTCTTTTGCAGGGTATATAAATTTAGTTCACAATTGAAAATTAGTATAAAATTTTCAAATGTATAGTGTGACTTTTTAAAAAGTGTTCAGGATGTTTTGTAATATTCTTTTAACTACGTGATTCCCTGTGAATAAAACACATTTCTGAATATGTAATTCGACTGGTTATTGAGTTATAACTGTTAGAATGTCAGGGCTAGATTCCTCAAATTGCTTTAAATAATGAATTACTCTGTAAAACAAATTAATCCTTTGTATTTATTCTTCTAAGTTCTTAACAGTTAGTTCTTGAATTAAGATTCCTGGCAGACCAGTTGAAATGACTGTGCAGGTCACTAAATGATTTACTGGTTATAAGGTTGTGAACCTCTGGTTTAAAAAATTCTAAATTTAATGTAAACAAGCAATTTTTTTTATGCTAGTCGTATTTTTCTTGCATTTTCATATTTGTGCATCTGGGAAGTATACTGTAAAAATATAGGTGTTATGAAAAATATTCCTTAGTTCATTCTTTGATAACAAATTAGCTAGAGGAATATAGATTAGTAATATGAGTCAAACATTTTAATTTTTAGTAAAGAGTTGAAATAAAATAAAAAAAATTCCTCTTAAAGACAAAAATAGGTTGAGTTGATTCTGCTTAATTGGACCAGCTGCTTATTCAGACCAAATCCTTCGGACTGAATCCCGTCTTGCAACATAAGGCATGTTTGTTTAATCAGACCAGCCGGTTATTAGGATCAAAATGATCACATCCCAATGAATCGACTGTATTACCTGTAATGAAATTCTATTAGTTGTATAATTAATTGTACAGTCACTAATCCCTGTTGCATTAACTATCAATTTAAGATAAAAAATGCTTTAATAGCAATCTTTAGGTATTTTCTCACTATAATTTTCATAAATTTTAATAGCTCATAGTTTATTTATTTATTATTCTAACTATTATTTTTTTTAAAGTGCACATCTCCAGACATACAAGGAATAATGCTTAAAGTGGTTGTGCTAACTTTTTTTGGTATACTGCCATTGAATCCAGATGATTATCTCTTAATATTTGCTTACTCAGTTCATAGGTAGTAATAAGGAGATAATTTTACTTAATATTTTACTGAAGAATTAGATTACTTTGGTGTGATCAGTTAAAGTATGTGTGAATATATTAAAACTTACAGGAAACTTGTGGAAAATGCAAAACAGGAGCAGGTTTTTAAGAAGCTGTCTTAACACATATGCTGTTAATTTTTAATCTTTTAGAAAATTTTAGAAATTAATTCTGTATAATTGATTGAATGTTTTTTTCACTTTCAGGCTTTTTTGATGTCCTTCAGATATGCATCTACAATGAGAAAAGTGGTGTCTGTGTACCGAGAATGGATTCAGAAAAATGTATGTTCAGACAGGAAGGTATTTCCTGGAAATTATATTTAATAACTCATAATTGATGTGTGTCATATTAATTGGTATGTATTCTATTTCAGAGTCCAGAGAAGCCAATGTTTTTAGAAGATCCTGTTTTATCTGCAATAGAAAAAGAAGATAAAGTAGATGGCTCCTTGAGTTCGAAAGCCTTGGTTAGTGTGTCTTTTTTGCATTTAACTCTACAGGATATTAGCATATTGTGTTTGGCTTGTTGCTAGTATTTATTTGGTAGGTGTTTCTAAGTCATAATGTTCCTGAAAACCTTGATAAAAAAATTTTCAGTTTGACAGTTGTATGTCACACTGTAAATGTTTGTAATGTCATTTCATTTGATCTCTATCTTTGTTATATGGCTAACACAGACCTGCCAACTTTCCGGATTTACCCCGGCAATGTCGGATTTTTTATGTATCTTCCGGGTTTCCGGAATGGACTCTATTATTACTGGATTCCGAAACGTAAAAAAAAAAATGCTGGTTTTAACAATCCCTCACAGTAGTGCAGATTGTGAGAAGATTTTTTGTTACATAACAAAAATATCTACTCAGTTCAGGTCATCTATGTTAAGGGAAATCTTAGAAAATTTGCTAATATGCAAATCGAACCCACAAGGACACTGTTATGAAGAACAATTTCACAATGAATTTTTAAAAAGAGCAAAATCAGCTACAGTAAATACTACAAAAATTCCAAGATTTTCTGCAATTAATTAAAACAAACATAAAGAAATAGAAATACAGTGGTACCTTGACTTACGAGTGTTTCGAGATATGAGCATTCTCTCGGTAGATTTTTTGCTTCGAGTTACGAGCTAAAATTCGGGTTACTAGCAAGCTACAGGTATCCCACCGCTAGTTTGAGCAGCGAATGCCATGTTACGCGCTCATCAAATGAGAACTCAAGAAGCAAATAATATTTACAACCTTTTTGTGCAATTATTATATAATTGTATAATATTATTCTGAGACTACTATCCAGTCTTAAACTGAGAGTTTGGATTCTGAGAAATCGTTCTTCGGATTCTCAGAAAGAAGAATCTGGACATTACAGCCAAAGTGAACGATGCAACAATCACTCAGCTTCCATGTCTCACTCGTTCACTTTAAGAGAGTAGCTGGTAATAAAAGCAAAAATCAGGAAAGCGGGGCGAAAAGATCAAAAATCAATGAACAAGATTTAATTTTTCAGTTCAGACTTTCTCCTCCTCTTCCATCAGCATCTTCAAGTCTGATCTCCGAGGTAAATGTTGTACATTACACTTAATAAATCAAATTTATTGCAGTACATTCTATTGTATTGCATTTTTATACAATGTTCGTCATTTGTAAGCACGTATTTCTTATTTAAAAACATGTAATAAAAAATTGTGGTGTTTTGGGGGAGCCCGGAACGAATTAATGGCATTTCCATTCATTTCAATGGGGAAAATTGATTCGAGATACGAGTATTTCAAGTTACGAGCTAAATCAAGGAACGAATTAAACTCGTAAGTCGAGGTACCACTGTACTCAAAATATAGACTGCTGGGGTCTCTGCTAGTGTAAATATGATGTACATTAAAATGTATGATTACAAATTTCAAATATATAACTTTTGTTTAATATTATAATTTCAAGATGAGCTGAACAGTAAGGAAATATTTTGAACTATGTAATATTATCAAAGAGATCCTATAAACTATAAGTATACATTATAATTCTTTTACTATAATTTTTTACTATGCTGTTTTGTGTTATGTCGTTATGTCGATTATTTTATGCACGGTAGAATATTGCAGGATTTTGCTCTTACTGAGGTTGGCAGGTCTGCTAACATTTTAATGTAGAATTATGTTCCTTCATAACGGTCCTCTGGAAAGCAAAATTTCATTCCTGAACCACAAATTATAATTTTGGCAGTGCGCCAAACCTATTATGTATCACTTGGGCAAGCAGTAAAGAGTTAAACAGAAAAGTACTAAAATACATCAAAATTCTGACATATATATGTATATACAGTCAATTCAGGTTAATCAGACCAGCTGCTTATTCAGACGGAATCCCATCTTATAACATAAGGTATGTTTGCTTAATCGGACCAGCCGGTAATTAGGACCAAAATGATCATGTCCTGATGTGGTCTGATTAACCGGAATCGACTGTATATATTTCTCTTTCCAACACAATATCAATATTTTGGTTAGACAGACATTTTAACTTTTATGATGTGCCATAATTAATACTTTAAAAATATAAAATCTTTCAACAAGATAAATATGATTGCAGCAGTGTGGGATACCACTTTCATTTCCTCTCTGAAAATAAGTTGAATACAATTTACCTGATTACTTGTGTTGGATTATCTTAGGAAATGTAAAGTGTGCCATTCTACGGACAGTGTTTAACTGTACTGACACTGTACTTTACTTGTACTGACAGCGTTTAACTGTATGTAAAGTGATATTTTATGTTTGTGCAATCATAAAATAGCATGAATTGATTTACTGCTTTTATTGAATGTTTCAGAAATAGCTAATATATTTGCAGTAGTAGAAAGTGAGAATTCTTTTAACATTATCTTTTAGGAATGTGAGTATTCTGATCATGACCAAGAGTCTCAAGAACATCTTGGGATGCGACTAAGAAAAGATTCGTATCTGAAAGCCATCCATAATGATAATAACCATTTGAGAGCTGGCTTGCAGAATATGCTGATTGTGTTTTTGACCAATGCTGCAAATGTCTTTTTACTTGATCTATCCCATGAAAACATCCATATGCTAGAAGAACAGGTCATTTTTTGTTTTTCTATTTTATAAACTGTAAAATCTCAAAGTTAATCTGATTGTTAGTAGTTTGGATTTAGATATGAGATGGTGAAAGGCAAAGTGGTGTAAGCCTAAAGCATTTTACTGCAAAAACTACAAAAAATTCCACTATAAATTGAACAAATTATAATTCGTAATAATTATTATAGTATTACAAATAATAATTATTTACAATTCTACTATAAATTGAGCATGGAGATTACATTTTTGCCCTCAGATAAAAAAAAGTTTGAAATGTGAGTTACACCACTTGCCTTTCACCGCCTCATATGTGAAGTGTATTTGTGTTATGAATCTAATTGTGATAGGTAAATTTCCCCCCCCCCCTTAAATTATTCACAACTGTGGCTTGTAGGAAAACAAAAAAATCTACTTTGCAAGTTTTAAACATATTTTGTTTGTCATTTGTTCTACCACTTTTAAATCTGAAGTTATTGAGTTAGAATTTAATGTGGTTTTTTTTTTTTTTTTTTTTTTCAGGGAATGGTTTTGATCAAATAGCTATAAATTTTTGTATTGTATGGAATTAGTTTATGAAATGTTTGAATTAAATGTAAAAGAGTCCTTTTTTAATTTTTTATTCATATGTCATTTAGTTATGTTGAAATATTTCATTTTGGTCATTATATAGGTGGATATGTGCAAACGAGTTTTGAACATCTATCGATATATGGTGATGAATGTGAATATGGAAAGACGAGTATGGTAAGACAATTCTATTAATTCTTCTATTAACCCTTTAGTGGCAACAACCCCCACCGTTTGCATGGTGCAGATTCCCCCCCCCCCCCCCCCCCCCCCCCCCGATTTTTTTTTAACCTAAAGAATTTTGAAAAAATTTCCCATTAAAGGTTACAAAATGTTTTTACTTCTTTAAACTGATAACAGATGGCAGCATTAGCCATTTTCTGCTCATTTAACTGGAATACATTGAATACAAATGAAAAGAAGACTAGATTTAGGTTTATGCACTGTGCAAACACCACCCCTGAAAGGGTTAAAGCAGTTGTACTCTAAGTAACTTTTAAGAAGTTACTTCCTCTAAAGCTTTCTAAGTATTTCTGAGTATGGGATACTTTTTTAGGGAACATCTTTTGATGGTTTTGCTCCAGATTACTTCTCTTGTTCTGAAGGAAGTGCCTCCTCACAGGAAAGAGGATACATTAGGGGGTCGATTAGCACCAGCCTTGTTTCAGGTGATTAAAATTTAATTTTTTCACATTCAAATATTTTGGTTGCTGGATTAATTCTAAATACAGTGGAGTCACGATAATCCGAACTTCGGTAATCCGAAAGTCTGCTAAATCGGAAACCAAAAGTCAAAAAGAATTAAGGTTACAATAAAACTACAGTGATACTAAGTAATATAAAGTATATTTCTGAAAATTGCAAGAGAATTCAAACTTAGAAAACAGTATAATAAAGTAGGACACAGTAGAATAAACAACACGTGTTTATGTTAATGCTGAAATGATACTAACAGTAATAACACTGTGACTGTTTGTAAGAAAGGGCATGTCAACTGAATACCGCACCTCTCCAACTGTCGAGTGCTGTGACGTATTGTTAGAACAACTTACACTCTACTGTACTATACTAGGCAGCGTTCCGTTCTCTTATCACCCATTTCGTCCTGAGATTTGTTTATGTTTAGACAGACCTTATAAAACTGTGTAATCACACGTAATATGTAATATTTATGTAATCACACGTTATTATGTAATTTAAGTTTATTTTAAAAATGATTTTGCTTAATCCGAAAAGGGTCTGGTCCCAATCATTTCGGATTATTGAGACTCCACTGTAATTACAAACTGAAAATGAACATTACTTAAACAATATTTATTTATTTATTTTTTTGTAATTTGCCCTTTTTAATTTCTTGTTTTTTTTTTTTAATTTTCAGACTTTGATTGTGACATGGATAAAGGCAAATTTAAATGTAGTAATATCTACTGAACTGTGGGATCAGTTTTTATCAGTGTTGTCATCTCTAACTCAGTGGGAAGAACTCATAAAAGAATGGGCTGTGAGTATATTAATTTAGAAATTGTGTTAATTGTGTGCACCATACTAGATTGTTTGTCTTTCAAAACTTCATGAGTCGATGCAGAAAAATTCCCTCATACTAAAAAGTTAATAGTCAAAGAGAATTGTCTTTTTTGTTAGTGCTGTATATTTTAATAACTTTATAATGTCTGTTATTGAATGCAATAAAATAAGAAAATAAAGACACAAATCCCCTGGGTTACTAATATAATCCTGATTATTTTATATCCTTAAAATAATAAAATATTTCGTTGCAAACAAAGTTTGTCAATTCACAGTGAACAACAATAATGATTTCTTTTAGAAAAAGACTAAAATTCTTATAACCCTTCAGAGTTTTCTAGAATTCCTATTTTAAATTTTTTGAAAAATAATTTCGAAAGCTTTTTCTCTTTAACCCAGAATAATTAACCTTTTCCGTATGGGGTGGGCTAGCATGTATCCCAAAAATACGGGCCCAAGAATGAATATATATATATATATATATATATATATATATATATATGTGTGTGTGTGTGTGATGAGATGACCCGAATGGTTATCTCATGAAGAAAAACATACATCGTGGCTGAAATAATGAAAGTTTGAATCATGAAGAAAAGAATTTATTCCACGAGAACAGCGACATGACATCTTACTCGTTTCAAGACAGACCAGCGTCTCCGCGTAGAAGTAGCAAAATTCAATTAGCTCATAGAGGTTGCCAGAATTGGTGGAGGAAGTTAGTGTGTGGAAAGGCGAGGCATTTACACCAAAGAGAAGAAAGAGAGGTTACCAGGACAGAGATAAAGTTCAGAATGGGTGATTATAGGTAGTTAGTAATATTATCACATACATATATATATATATATATATATATATATATATATATATATATATATATATATATATTTATATAATATAAATGTAATATTAACGGTGGCAATGAACATCAGAGCATTGTAGTCAAGAGTATCGGGACCAGGTAAAAATGAGAATCAACTGGATTTGACTCCAGAAAGGAAGAGACGTCTAAGTCGTCCGTAAAGCTGCTTTATTAGTTGACACAACCGCTAGACAGTTTTTTGTGCCTAAACAATTGGGCGGCACAATATTCTCTGAAGATACATTTGTACAAATCACTTATTCCGGAGTTTGCTGGAACACATATAAAGACAAGGGACTTAGTGTGCTAGGACACAACCATTCAAGACAGGGACAGAACACACAAAAGCCATAGAGAATGCTAAATCTCTCGCCCAAGTACGGGTACATTAAACTTTTAATTGGTCAGATCATGACACCTGATTTCAACACATCATATGAGGTGATATTGCGTCAAGCGTCTGGAACATTCCACGTTATATAAGCTCACTCTCTACACGTGGCTTATGGGAGAATATAATCAATTACTTAGTTTATTTCTTGGTCAAATTTCAGATTAAGGGGTGATGCTCTATTGAGATAAGATGAAAGAATTTTGAATAGGTGTTTTACCTAAGGAAAATGAAAGGTTATTGTTTCTTATATATATATATATATATATATAACCCCCTTAATGACCGTTCTAACATAGGGGATATGAAATTTCCAGTTCTAAAGAGGGAATCTGAAAAATGGGCCCCGTAAGCTAAAGGTTAAAATATGTGATTTTGCTGCCTGTTTTGTGTACTAAGGAGTTAACACCTGATGTATGACTTAAAAATTTCCTCTTGTCATTTTTGCTAGTATTTTTCATTTATTAAAGGAATTATATATTGCTTAATAAATAATTTATTTTTTCATTTATTATTAAAGGAATTATGTATTGCTTTAGTGTATTTTCTTTTTTTGTGTGTGTTTGAAAAATAAGGACATTCTTCTTCTTCTTATTATTATTATTATTATTGTTATTAATTTTTTTTTCAAAGCAACTTCAGCATCACTATGGTGGTTTTTTTTTCACATATTTAAAAGATTTTGACATTTTTTTCGTTTTTTTTTTTGTGCTATTTACCCATTTATTTATTTTTCAATATTTTTATTTCAGAAAACTATGGAAACTCTGACCAGAGTTTTAGCTAAACAAGTCTATTCCCTGGATTTAAATGATTTGCCCCTGGACAGATTAAGTGAACAGAAAATGAAAAAAATTCGTGGTATCAAGAAAACATTGATTGGGAATTTAGATGAAAAGTTTGATAAAGTGAAATGTCAAACGGATACTGCAGGTGACAAGACAAATTTTTTAACTGGTGGTGTTTTTGATGATAACACAGCACATTCAACAAGTAAGTAGAAGTAAATCTGCTAGTTAATTTATTTCCAGTTTTTCAAATTTTATGAAATTCTCTCTAGTATTCTGCAATTCTCTTCAGTAATAAATTACAGAAAACTCTTATTTCTGTAATTTATTACTTATCTCTCTGAACAGAAGGTTTTGATTGATTTTTCAAATGCATTAATGTTATTTATTTATTTATTTACAAATGCCGGGCATTTCACAGTCAAGTTATTAGCTTCTACTTCCTAGTATTTCTGAACAATAAAATCAAAACCACTAAGTGCACTGCATGTGTCTAAATGTTCGCCATTCATTGGTAGTTGCATTAATGTAATACTGATTTAATAGGCCAATGGGCATTTCAAATCAAGCTGATTATGCTTATATTTTATGGTATAGATACTGAGATAAAAAAACATATTTTTCTGTATTTTAAACTTTGTTGTTTATTTTTCGATCATTTACAAAAGCTCTGGTTCATTATGCTACAATTGAAATTCTTACTAATTGTTAAATTTTATAAATGTAACAGTGAACCTAATAGAAGAAAATTGTAAAACTGAAAAATTCTAATTGAACTGTCATTTATTGTATTTTCTATGATTAGGGCTGGCCAAGGTATATCATTTTCTAAATTTGAAGGGCTGAATTTCTATTTTGGACTAACATATTTGACTTAAATGAGATTATGCTAAAGTTTCTAAAAAATATTTTTAATTATGTTTATGAACAGTTTTCAGAATATTAGTAATGTGCAGAACTGTTAAAACTGACTTGAGAGTGTATTTACGATTTTAAATGAAGTTTTAGGGTAGGAGACCTTAATTCTGACACACACTCGCACATGATTTGAAATTCAAGATTAGTGTTATTTTATTTATGAAATTATTTACATGAATGTAGCTGATAAAAATATATACCGTATTTACATGCCTTCTTTAAATCATTAATATTCTTATGTGCTGGAATGATAATCCACGAATTATCATACCAAGATATACGAATAATAGGAATAATAAGAAGTCATGTATGGGCTGTGTGCATGTATATGCCACACCTGAATTTTGAGACAACATTTGGGGACTTTTTTTTTCTGAATTCTGTTGTAGACTCAAAGTAGCATCGTTCTGCAGAATGTAGCAATGTCATACATTCTGCATGAAACCATGAGTTCAGTGCTAGCCTAACAATATCAGGTATGGCCTTAGCTTATGGTGGTGAAACTACAGTGTGAAAAAGATGATTATATATATACTAGTACACTTAGGAATTATTTCGCGTGGAGACAAACTCTTGGGAACTCAAGAGTTTTATTAAATATTCCTAAGGTGTAATATATACAAACTATAAAATTTATAATACATTGAATAACTGTGGGCATGATACAGTGTAATAGGTTGTAAAGTATATAGATACTAATGTTTTATGGTAGTAAAGTGTTCTAAACTAAAGGTTGTTTACTGTAATTAATTTTAAAAGCCGCACCCCATTTTTGCCGACCTATTTTATGGAATAAAAGTGTGGCCTATACATGCATAAATATGGTAATTTTGTACTTTTGTAAACTTTGATTAGTTTCCCAATTTTTTTGAAAAATTAATAACAAAATTTCTTGCTTTACTTACCCCTCTATAATATGCATGAATATTTTTGTAGTATAAATAAATTATCCTATGCATGATACCTCAAGTGCTATGCAATGAAATGATTCTCTTGAGCAACCATTACTCCTATTGTGCATATTAATGCTCTTTGACCATATGTACTCTCTTTTAATCACAATTCATGTGTTTTCATTAAATTGTAGACTGAAAATGTTTTAACATAGTTTTAGTCACATTGGTTCCTGGAAGTACAACATAGATTTTTGTATTTGGCAAAACTCATTACTTATGTCATACATAACTAACTAGCTGAATACCCGTGCTTTGCTATGGAGTACATTCAAATTAAATACATTGGTCAATGTATGCAGTTAATTTGTATGTTTAATATCCATATATCATACTAATTTGAATTAAATTCTTAAAAAACTTCCATCTCAATGAGTCTAGTGGTTCAATTTTATCTTTTACCATATTTTAATATTTTTTTGTCAATTTATTTTATTGTTATGCATGTGACGCAAAATTAATTTTAAGTATCACAAAAAGAAAAGAAACCATGTGGTCAGCATTTAATAAATTAAATTCTAAAAATAAATCTTTAGAAATTTACCAAAAATCAGGAAATGGAGGTAAAGATTCAAAAAAGATTTCATTTTAAAGGAATTTTCATGATCTTTCTTGTGATATAAATTTTATAACCCTCAAATTATTATTTTAATCGCAAAGTTTAAAAAATGTTACAAAAATAGCTTAAGAATTCAATTTAACAAAATCTAAGTAAAATTTTTTTAAATCTTTCTTAGTGCACCCCTACACTATAAGAAAAATCGCCATGCAAAATTTCAGTCCTGTAGGTCCAGCAGTTTGGTCTGTGCATTATCTGTCAGTCAGTCAGTCAGTCAGTTACGGAACTGTTTTAAATATATAGATTGAGGCGTTGCCGATGTAAAGGAGGTAATTGCCAAAATTTCCAAAAAGTATTTTTTCACTGATACAAGGGTTTGTTCCAAGGCTAATGGCATGGAAAAGGAGTTAAGTGCCTAGCTAGTTTGGTCTAGTTCTGAGCTCGGCACTTACCTCCTTTTCCATGCCATTAGCCTTGGAACAAACACTTGTATCAGTGAAAAAATACTTTTTGGAAATTTTGGCACTTACCTCCTTTTCATCGGCAACACCTCAATTATTTATACAGTTTTAAGTTGTTGATTTTTTGTAGTTGTATGTAAAATATTAAATTCTAAGATGAATGCCAACTGAGTGTAATGTTGAATAACTTCTGGTGTACTCATTGTGCTTGGCCTTAATTTCATTTATGTATACTTTTCCTGGCCAGGAAAAAGAAAAATTTAATTTCTAACACATTAGTAGTTTTGGTTAAGTGGAACTATATGTGTAAGAATTGCTTGCACAGATTTGTGATCTAGTTTTATTTGTGAAATGGAAAAAGGGACAAGAGGATAAGAGATCGGTAGTAAAGAGGGAAAGAGAACATTCTAGTTGTGCAAAGCAATCAAGTTTCTGATATGCACCTGCTGTTTTTTGTCTTGCAAAATTATATATTGCAGAAAATAATTTGAATATGGTCATAAAAATGGCTCTAAGGATGCAGAAATATAAAGTTTTCACCTTTTCACTTTATAATATCCCTATAAATTGGCAAAACAAACTATTATTATATAAAGGGTTAAAAACTATATTCAGTTTTTTAAAAAATATCTCTTAAATTAAAAAGTTAACATACATATAATTTCTGGTGTTTTTGATTTTTCCTACTTTAGTTACATATATATGATATTCATAGTTTTTTATTTTTCCTTTGTACCCAACATATGAATGATAATATTTTGTATGTAATTACAGTATAATTATTGTGCGATTCCATTTAATTGTAGCTCGCAGTCGGGGAGCTCCAATTATGAGGACACGATCAGGCAGTGGAGACCATTCCCATAAACATGGCACTGCTAGTGAAGGTGGAGGTATTCGTAGGAGTATAAGTGATTCAAGTTTATTTAAAAAACGTAAGTCATGGACCTGTAATGACATTAAGTTTATTTACTTTAAGTGGTATATTTTAATCTTTAAGGCACATTTTGGGGGCATATGGGGCATTACATTTGTTTGTTTTAGGGAGCTGCATTGCATATGTAAATCTATAAATGTTAAACATTGAGCTGTAATTAAATTTACTCTAGCTCTTTGATGTTTTATTAATTTTCTGAGATGTAGTCTTAACATTAAAGCAGACTTTGATGAAAATTGTAACAAATTCAAAATTGTGACTGTGAGAAAGACAAATCATGCCTTGCTGAAATTTTTGAACACCTGTTGATGCAAGTAATAAAAAGATTGCAAGGTTGAAAAAAAAAAAGTTGTTGTTTTTTCTTATGCCCCCTGCCCAAAAGTATTCCAGACTAGGTACGTCTGCAGTTTATAATGGAACCACTAGGGTCAGAGTCCGACTTAGCCAGGTACCACCTCCATTTTGACTGAGCACTCCCAGGGATGACATCTAGGGGGATCGTACCTTCTTCCACCCTCTCTGACCTCATAGAACTTTCTGGTGTATGAATTGAACGCACCTGTACCTGGCCTAGACATGACAGTATTTAATGACACTTGTAGGGATTTGATCAGAGTACACTTAGTACTAAAAGCCGTCGTGCTTCCTTGGGCCATAAATATTTATGTTCAGCTGAAATGTATTAATGCTTGCTGTGCTATATTTGCAGTTCTGTTTTACAACACAGTTTTGGTTTAAATTTTAGTTATAATTTAAATGTGAAATTGAGCTGAATTAATATCGTCTTAATTTATAGCGAAAATTATTCTCGGGGTAAAATATTAGACATTGTTAGCTGTTGCAATAAAATATTTATGTTAGAGGAGTATAATAAAGCTAGAGAGCACCAGGAAAGCTCTGAAACAATATGGCTTCTATATTTTATTCAAAATAATTGTTTATTGAAAACTGCTATGTATAATACTGTTTATCAGTTTATTATTTTTCATTTAAAGTATGTTAACATCTGTAATTTTGAAGTTAAGTTTTATCAAACATCTATAATTCCTGTTAACAAGCTTTCATAAAGCACTAGTAAAATTGATAAAATGTTTTCAGAGTTGTTTGGCATTCTTATTTCCCTAAAGTGTAATCACATTTATCTGTTTATCTTGTGTACATTGCATTGATTTTAATTCTTTACTCAGATGTGCACCGAACTAAGGACCATAATGCTGTTTATTCATCTGGACAAAAACAAGTATTCATCACAGGTAATTTTTTTTAAATTTTAGAATCTTTTAAAATTTTATCTTAATCATAAAATTAGTTTTAATTACATTGGTATTAGTTCGAAGAATCAAGGGATTATTCTTTACTAAGATTATAATTATTTTGTAGATGCATCTCCTTCTGTCGATGAAGTATTTTCTAAAACGATTCCACCATTTGATGAGTATAAAGATGTTCATCTTGCTAAAAAAATATTTACTAGACACAAAAGCAAATCTCTAGATTTCCTGTCCTATCGAGGTCAGTACACATCATATATGAACACTTTAAATTTTTTTTCATTATTATTATTATTACATAAATAATATTCCTGTCTTATCAAGGTCAGTACGCATCGTATATGAACACTTTAAAAATTTATTATTATTTCTTGTATAATGACATTTTAATTTCTATATTCAAGTTTTAGAATTAAAAAAATATCTATGTATTGGCTTTCTCTTTTTCTTGAAGATAAATGTTCTCTTTGTATGTATTATTTAATTAAATATTCATTTTTATGCTACTTTTTATCGCTAAAACTCTGAAGGGTGTTATATTATTACAGCTGAATCACCATGTTTTTCTGAATCATCTGAATGTCGCAGCAGATCACCTTCACCTACACCTTCCAGTGGCTTAGAAAATACTAGTATTAAAGATTCACCTATGCAGATTGACACTGTTGTTTCCAGTGCTGATAACTCATGCAATAACTCTGGTACATAACCATAAAATTATGATTTTTAATTTGTAATTTATTTAAAATTTTCATTTTTAGAGAATTATAATATGCATGTGTATTCTTACTGACAAGAAGTTTTGTTAAACTTTACATCTTTTAATAAGTTTTCTTGGTTATAAAATCATTGAAATTTTGTAATACTTTATTATAGTTATATTTTTAATTTTTTTTGTTTTGTTTGTTTGTACGTATTAGGCAATATTATTATCAAGTTAATGTTGGTTATGTGCTGTTCAATTCCAGCTATATCAGTTCGATTTCTCTTTGCTCTGCATTAGCATTTAAATTGTTTTATTTATTTTTTCTTAAAAGTTAAGGTTTTTCTTCCGAGACATTTAACTTTCTTGAGTTTTTTATGAGTAATATTTTTTATTTTTGTACATTTAAGGTCTTTCAGAAAGGAAAAAGAAAGGTAGGAATGTATACACATTAGTTTCCATTTTTGACACTTTTGAATAATTTCACTTATTAAAATGAAATTTTTCATTTCCTAATATTCTGCATATGTTGTAAATATTTCAGCAGATGTTTATGTGTATATATATATATATATATATATATATATATATATATATACACAGTTGATTCTGGTTAGTCGTACTGCATCAGGACGCGATCATTTTGGTCCTAATAACTGGCTGGTCTGATTAAGCGAACATGTCCTATGTTACAAGATGGGATTCAGTCGGAAGGATTCGGTCCAAATAAGCAGTTGGTCCAATTAACCGGAATCAACTGTATGTATATATATATATATATATATATATATATATATATATATATATATATATAATTATTTAAACATTCTGATTATTAAATGAAATGAATGGAAAAAATTTTGAATTATAGTAAGTTTATCCTTGCATAACTTCATATAGAATATTTTTAAACTTAAGTATTTTACCCATTCTATGTTAATTGAAATGTTTAATCGCATTTTGGTTTTTTCCCCCTTCTAGTATTACATGAATCACAAAATTTCTAATAAAATTGTTAAAGCTCTTTTATGAGTACTGCAAATTTGATTCTTTTTTAGAAATAGGGAATTCAGGTCCTGGAGAAGCCCACAGTGTAATGTCTGGAGGAAACACCAGAGGCTGGTTGTCTGATGTTGCAGTTGTTTTATGGAAGCGGATGTTAGGAGCTTTAGGTGATATCAACAAAATAAAAGATTCAACAATCCATGCTCAAGTTCTTAAGTACCTGGTTGATTTATCTGAGCTTCTAATAAAAGTAAAGGATCTTGTTTGATTTAAATACATGCTTGTGCTAAATATTAATGAATTTTATTACAATTCAGTCAAGAAACTTCCAGTTTCAGACTGTCTTTAAAAATGCCTGTTCACTTTGATAACTGTGCAGCTGTCTTTTATTATTATTTTTTTACTTTGGTCCAGAAATATGAATTTTAGCAGCATTGAAAAAGAAAATTTTTTCCCCTGAGATCTCATGAATTTAGTGACTTTAGATCAGGACTATAAACTTACAAGTTAAAAAATAGGAAACTTTTGCATTGTAATATGAGCACAAATTTTGAAATATGTTAATGTACGTTTAAAATGAGTCTACAAATGTAGTATTTATATTGTGCATGCCTGCATATTTTTTGTTGAGCAGCCAAATTTTTGATTTACCAATCATTCATTCTGTTAATAATATGAGGTAAAATAATTTCTGTACAAAATATTATCTACTTTAATCTCCTTTTAGAGAAACTTATGACTGTTTTACTCTTTTGTTTTTGTATTATGTAGAACACAATTTGCTATCATGTTTATATGTGGTTATGTTCAGTGTTGCTTCTCAACAATTGCCTTATCTTGTCTGTCAAATTGACGTCCAGTGGCGAAGTGGTTAAAAGTGTCAAGCTGCCACACCACAGGTCCACGGTTCAACCCTGCAACTGAGCAAGGTTGACTCATGCCTTTCACCCCTTGAGTGGAAGCATGCTTGGGAACTAACTCTGGGGGGTCCCGTGTCAGGTTGACCACCTGACCGAGACATATGCTGTATGGCACCCTAAACCCATGGTCATGAAAGCGGATATGGACACCGCAGGCCTTGGTCCACAGTGCTGAAAAGCAATTCGGACTGTTGTGCCATGAGTTAGTTAGTGTGTCAAATTAAGTGTACTGGTTAGTCATTTATCACTTTAAATATATCTTGAAAATATCTTAAATGTCATGATTTGTTATATTACCATTTAAAAATCAAAGACAAAATCACATAGATATTCTGGCTTAAATAAATTCATTATGTGTATTGCAGTTTCTATTATAATAATACTCAAAAGAGAATAATTAGTACTGTCTGGGAAGAATGTTTTAAAAATGAGTTTATATTCATTATTTTAATACAAAACAAACCTCTTGTCTTACTTTGAACTACTTATTGTTTCAGATTCGTGACAATTTGGGTGTTACTCTAGATAATCACAGTACTCCTCCTCCTCCTGAGCTTTTGCCACCGATACTTCTCATTACTCCATGGCTGTTTCAGGTATGCTTTCTTATCTTACTGAATTTACTATAGGATTTACTATAGGACTATCTTTTTTTTCTTTTATATTTTGTAGAGGATATTTAAAAAAAAATTATTCAGAAGGTGTCTTAGGTGTCCATTGTTCTCATAAAAAATGTATGTGCATGAGAGTACACCTATATTTTATATACCTGTTGACAGGGCCTGATTTCGAAAATTTTTGACTAAAAGGCACAACTCGGGATGGGGGTCCCCTAACACTGATGTGGGCGTAAAATTTGCAAAATTGACAAATAAATAAATAAATAAATAAAAATAAAAATCATTGAAAAATAAAAATCATTGAAATCATTGAATTATTGTAAAAGTACCATTTTACCAAGAATGAGCTATTTGAAGTGTAGAAGCCTAGAACATTATCAAATAACAAAAAGCAATACAACATATTAACTTCATCATTAAAACAGCGATACAATGCAACCAGAAAAACTTATTAATCCCTTATATACACTGTAACATACATATGATGAACCAATCAATCAAATTTGAAATGATATATAAAAAAAATTGCTATTAAAAAAGGTAATATAAAAAAAATTTGAATTGGGAATTTTTTCTTTTAAATAAAAAAATTTTGAGGGGCCCCCAACATTCGAGGGCCCCTAGGCCTGGGCCTAATGGAAAATCAGGGCCTGCCTGTTGATCTAAGGATTTCATTTATTCTGAGGTTGCAGATCTTGCAGTGAGGGAAAGAATACAATTATTTTAATTTCAGGAAAATGATATATTTTTAAATTCATTCGTGTTTTTAAATGTGACAAAACATTTAGATTTTATAGATTTTAAAAGTCTTGATTTTATAGATTTTCAGTCTGAGAAACTTGATTCTTTCAATGAATTGTTTACAGATTTCTGAAACTTTGTATTTCCCCAACCTTAAGAGTTGATTTAATTTTCTTATAACCTGTAATATAAATTTCTTGGTTTCTTAGTTTTAAATTAGAGCTAGTAAAACTGTTTGAAGAAATTTTCAGATGAGTTTATTCTTTTCAAATTTTGGTCTCTATTATTTTATAAAAACTTATCTGACTAATTATCATTACCTTGAATAATATACAGAGGCTGTTCGCACATTTTTTAGATGATTTTGGTAAGCGGTAATAAAAAATCGTTTGCTGCAAAAGAAATAATTGCAATTGTACTATGTTTTTAAAAGTCAAAATTATCGTCTGCGGCTTGAAAGTTTTGTTTTTATTCAAAATGGTGTTTTTAACAAAGCAGTGGTTCGAAGGCTACATTTATGCTCTTTCCGAAGAGAAATATGCATACTCCGTTATCCAAAACGAGGTGAGAGTCATGGTTTTGTGATATCTAAAGTGTCGATAGGTAATATCGTCAACAAGAAAGGAAAAAATTGTCAAATTGGAGCCTCAAGTAGGACAAAAATTCCAAACAAGTATCCAAGGAAAAAACGGACTTCTTCGACTATTGCAAAGGTACGTTGTTTAATGTTAAAAGAAAATCCCTCTAGTCAAAGGACAGTTGCAAAATCATTAAAATGCTCGGTGTCCACTGTAAACAAAATGATAAACGTTGATTTAAATCTTAAGAAAGCGAAAAAAAACGCAATGTGCATCGTCTTCTTCCAAATCATATCGCTGAACGCAGGACACGCTGCAGAATTCTATATGAGAAACACTTATCCAAAGAAAAATGGAAAACAATTGTCACAATAGATGAATTATGGGTGTATTTAAATGATTGCAACAAAAAAAAGCCATTTATTATCATAAAAGGGGAGAAAAAAATTTAAGTACATGGTTCAAAGAATCGAAAGAAAGTTTTTCTAAGGGATTCATGATTGTTGCTGGTTTTTCTTATAATGGCAAGTTAAAAATAAAGAGAGTGGAAAAAATGTCAAGATTAACTCCAAATACTATCAGGAACATATTTTATCGCCAATTTTTCTGAATGAAATACCATCGCTTTACCCACAGTGCCATCAATCTGTGAGACTCCATCAGGACAAAGCTAGCAGTCACACATCAAAAGCCACTGTAAATTTCCTAAAAGAAATGGAACAAAAAACTGGTATCAAAGTCATACCCTTCACTGATATCCCTACTAAATCTCCCGATGTATCACCTATGGATTTTTGTGCTTTCGGACTTTTAAAATCTGCATTATCCAAACATCGTCCCAAAACCCTTACAGGACTCTCGAAAGCTGTTCAGGAGGAATGGGATAGAATACCTCTTCTGACACTTCAAAAGGCATTATTATCCTGGAAATTGCGGTGTCGAAAGATAGTTCAGAATAAGGGATGTCAAATAGAACATTTAAAACACAAGAATTTTATGTAATTTAGTTTTGTGAATACAATATACATCATCTAAAAAATGTGTGAACAGCCTCTGTATTCTGAATTTGTAATTAACTCCATGGGTGAAGGGCAAAACATATCAATTTAATGTGACATAAAATTGGGAAAGGCATATATAACTTTTAGGTTAAAGGTTTGTTATCACTTTTCAAGTAATGCTGTCTGTGTATCAAACTTTATAGTTTAATTTTGAATGATTAAAATCCTTAATAATTTAAAAACTTCATTTTTAAAGCTATTGAAACTTGTTAATGAATTTAAGTAAGCAATCCTTGTTATTTATAAATGAGTATTTCTTATAAAATCATCTCTTATTGAAGAAAAATATTATTCTTCTATATTAATCAGTTAAGAGAACTACAAGTAAGGCAATTTGGAAAACAATCCATTGTATGTTAAATCTCACAGATATATTGATTTTTGTCCCCGCCTTTGTAAATGAAAGATCTCGGAATAACATTTTAAAAATTATATCTTAAAGAAATGATTCTGAGCATTAAATTTTTTCTGTTTGCAGAGAGTTGAAAAATATTTTGTCATTTCAGTGAAAAGTAGGGCATTCGGAAATTTTTTATTTGTTGTTGATTTTTAAAAAATTTTAGGTAATAGACAGTGACATTATCACTGTGTTTTGCTTACACTCATTCACATATATGTGTATATAAGTTCTTTTTTAAGTAAAGTAGTGAGTTAATTTTATATGAAATTTAAATATCATGTTTTGTTCATGTGATTTCATTTTGTTTTATAGACATTAAATTTACCTGACAAGTTCAAACAAGGAAAGTTACTCGCATACAAGCTATTGTGCATTCTTATGCTTAGACGTCATGATTTACCTCTTCATAAAGATTACCTCGTGCATTTTTACTATGCTTTACATCATGGTTTTATGGCTAATGATCAGGTATTCACAAAATTCTCATAATTTTTCCATTACTTTCAGAATTTAATTGGAGAATTTGTTTTTTTATTTAATTTATTGATAGTTTTACTATAAGATTGTATGTAAATGCTACTTATTTTTTTAGGATATCATCAACACAATAGTGAAATCTTGCGGTCCTAATTTTTTCTCTGTTGGACTTCCTGGCTCTACACTTTTAATAATGGATTTCATCTATGCTGCAGACACAGTTATTTCATCAAGTGAAGTGAAAGGGGTAAGAATATGCTCATTAACAGTGTGTAATGCAAACTCTGGACCTAATTGTATGCCTACCTCTTTTGTTTTCTCATTGTTTTTACAGGATGGGAGGATCCCTATCCAGAGTTTTCTGTTTTAGCTTTTCTTCCCTTTCTCATATTTTCATATCACTGTAGTTATCATTTTCACTGTTGGCTTCTTTTATGGCCTCTTTTTATCAACTACTTGACTGCTTTTATCACTTAATGAATTACTCTGAACTAGTTTTACTACCTATTCTATATATATTGCTGTGTTTATCACCTATTATCATGACTGGTTTCACCTATAATGAAAGACTCTTTTATCACCTTCTATGTTTGATTTTTTTATCACCTTTTCTATATTAGAGTCGAACCCCATTATAGTGAACTTGGTATATAATGAACAAAAATTTTGGTCACTCTGTTTTCCTATTGTACGTAATTTAATTAGTATTGTGTCAGTTTAATGTAATCGATTTTAGTCGATTTAATTCATCAATGATCATTTTTAATAGATTTTATCGTTTTTTTAATACATCATTATTGAATACATATTGCAACAAATGAGTTATACATTTTGTTAACTCTAGCATTTTTCTTAATGGTTCGGATATAGCGAACCACCAGATAAAGTGAACAACACCTTTGTTCCTTTGAAGTTTGTTATAACGGGGTTCGACTGTACTGTCTTTCTCACCTTTTAATATGAATCATTTATCCATGTGTATGGCTATCCATCACTTTCACACTATACTTTATATCTGTGTTTTTATATGGTGTTATTCAAAATTTCGACTGTTTTTATTACTTTACCTCATTTGTATATTTTATCTCATAGTTTTAATGGATTTTATGGTCTAAAAATGGTAACATTACATATATGCTTTTTCGGGTTTTACCATGTGTTTGGTTCAGCTTGTTCTCTCTGGACCTTGCGCCATTAAACCCCAAACAACCAAACCAAACCAAACCAAACCAAACCAAACCTAAATGTGTGCTAGGTGTTTATTGTAAATGGCTCCTAAACATTTTCTCATGATGTCAATATCCATGTCATGGGGAATATTTTGTTGAAAAAATGAATTCTGCCATTGTCGTTTGATAGTTTAATGTGTGTTACTTTGCTCAAAGAATCCCTTTTTTTTTAAATTTTGCTGCCTCAGTGAGATTTTTCAGGAATTAACTTTAAAGAAATTACCAATATTGATATGTTATTTGAATTTAAAAATAATTTTGTAGAATTTTACATGAATAGCCATATTTTTGTCTCTTTGAATCAGCACTTTTACATTCTCTTAAAATATTTTATTACCATGTTATATTGTACAGTTAGCAGTAATTTATATTTTTTAACTTTTAATTTATTTGTTTTATCTGTAGAGGAGGTAGAGATCCTTAAATACCTCCGCATTTTAGTTTGTCTAGTATTTAAAAGTTTAATTTCTAACAGATATTTAAGAATTGAGAAAGAAAAAATTTTTTTGGTTTAATTGGTCGGTATTTTTTTAGAAGTCTTTGAGAAAAGCATAGTTAATGTATGAGTAGGAGGTAAGAGAATTATATATTTATTATCTCACTTATTTTTTTCACAGCGAATATATATAGATACTCTAATATAATTAATCTCTATTTTGTTCTTTGAAATAAACCTCTAATGTTTAGAGAGAGGACCAATATCTTATTGGTAGAAATTGGTTCATATCCTTTTAAATTCATTTGATATGTGTATGCTTTACAATTTATAAAGTTTCTGCAAGCCTTATTCAATATCCTCTCTAAAATAAATCTCACAAAAAGCTTAAAGATGTCACATTTTATTTAAATTACAGTTAGAATAATAGCTTTCTTTACTGGCCAATCAGCCTAGTCAAAATGTAAAAAAGTAGATTAAAATTGAACTTTTGAAATGAATACCTAAATTGACTGAATTTCGATCTTAAAACTGGCAATCTTATTTCTGCCCTTGTAAGCTTTTTTCTTTTTTGCAGGTTCCTCGAACAGAAGCAATGTCCATATTAGGAGCACTTTTATGCTTGCCTAATATATACAAAGAAATTTCTACTTTACAGCCTTCATCTACTGAGTTATTTACTATTGCTTGCAATGATGCTAAGGTCAGTAACACCCTCCTTTCTCTAATGTTGTTTGACAAGAAATTCTCCAAAATTAATTGATTGTTTACTTTATAGGATCACATTACAAGTATTTTATTTAAAGCTGGAAAACGGGAGCCAGCTGGTCTGGCGAGGTGAGAAAAAATTTTACTTTTAATAGAATTTTTCATTTGGTTTTCTGCATGTATTGGAGTAGGGTTTTAGGTTTAAATGACGCCCGGTGGTGTAGTGGTTAAAAGTATCAAGCTGCCACGTCACAGGTCCAGGGTTCGACCCTGCAACTGGGCAAGGTCGACTGAACCTTTCATCCCTTGAGTGGGTTGATAAAATGAGGACCAAGCATGCTTGAGAACTAAACTCTGGGGGTCCCACGTCAGGTTGTCCACCTGACTGAGACATGACCAGCATGCACCCCAAGCCCACGGTCTTGAAAGCAGAGATGGGGCACTGCCGGCCTTGGTCCACAGTGGACTGTTGCACCATGAGTTTAGTTTTTTAGGTTTAAATAGGCAACCACCAAGTTGTTGTTATTCTTCCTAATGCCCCTGGCCGGAATTTTCAGACCAGGTCCATAATAAGCTTTGTGGACTAAGTAGTGTCTTCAGTTAATAAATATCATCACAAGGGTCAGAGTTCGACTTGACTAGGTGCCACCACAATTTTGACTGAGCACCGCCAGGGATGACATCTGGGGGGGATCGTACCTTTTCCATCCACTGACCTCATTGAAGGACTTTACAGTCTGTAGATTAAACATCCCCCCCATCCGGCACCTAGACATGGATGTATTTAATGGTGTTTGTTGGGATTTGATCCGAGCACCCTCAGAACTGAAAGCCGATGTGCTACCACTAGGCTACCTCGGGCCCACCAAGTTGTTTATTTATTTTTTTTTAAAGCCATAAAATTATTAGTGTCTTCAATTACTTATGGTTTGATTTCCTTAAAAACTTACGAAAAACTAAAGGAAGTAAAGAAGAAAAAAGTCTGCTCTTTAAAGGTGTTAAAAATTTAGAAAGTTGTGCCGAGAAAAAGTGAGTTGTGCCCCTCTTTTGAGAGGTTCATAGAAAATAGTATATGAAATAACTGATATTTTTGCTTCCTAAATCAAGTGATACCACTTTAAATTCTTAAAACATTACATCGGCTATCACATATGCATATATGTAATCAAGTTTGCCTTTTTGTATTATTTTAACATGACTTCTCTATCCTCAGGTCTTGAATTAAACTACATGGTGTTAAAAAAAAAATTACAACTTGTAGTAATAGTATGTTAAGAAAATCTTTTTGTAAAGAACTAACAATAGTTTTCAACTCTTAACAAGTTTTGATTTACTCGTCTAGAACTGGAGTGGCGAACCTTTTCTTGTGCACAAGCCCAAAATATTTAACAGCAATATTCCTTCAAGTGCTGCTATGCCAGCTAGTTAATTAACGGGAAAAAACAAATTTCTATTAATTTTAACAAATTTGTAGTATGCTATTAAAAAAATTTGACAGCATTAATAATAATAATAATAATGTACTTCATATAAATTAAATTTCTAAAAACAAATAACAGTTATTAATTTAATTTTAGCCAATAATTATTGATATTTAGTCATATAGAGCATTAATCAGTTTATGTATGAAGTTATTTTCTATTAAGCTAATTTCTGATTATAAAGACTGCATGCCTATGTGTAAAAGACTTTTGAAATAGCTATAACTAGTTTTAGAAGTATAAGAAACTTTCAGGTTTGAAATTTGAATTATTTGCAATTTAATTTTTTACATTTTTGCTACTCATGTCTGATAATCTCTTGATTTTCATTAATTATCAGATCATTTCTAAAATTGATGAGCTTTTGTTTCTAAATAGAATTGGATTGGAAACCTTTCAATTCAATCCTCCAAGTTCAACTTTGTCAAAAATAAACCCTCTGAATGCCAGTAAAATTTTTTTCTTTGCCACAGTGATCTAGAATATGTGGCTTTCTTAATTATCTTAAAATTAAAAGCATTATTGAATAAAAACATTTTTCCAAATAGATTTTCCGATCTCTTAAATTTCACAAGTTATTTTACTTTAATTTCCAGTTTAACCCATCAGCCTGTGTACAAAGTGCAACATTTTTGTAATTTTGAATGGTTTGTTTTTACATGTAAATTTTGAATGTTCTAAGCAGTTTCTATTGATAGCTACACCCTTTCTAATGCAGGTCTGATTTTCTGACCCTCATATTCCTTTCCATTCATTGTTAGTCGGGATTTAACCGTGGTAAACCAGCAATTATACTGGATTGCAATATGACAAAAGCAGGAGTTGATGGAATCAATCAAATGTGCAGCTATTGCACGGTATCCTGCATATCACGAAGATGGACAATCTCTTTTTTTTTGGCCATAATAGGAATCCATTCGCGAGTTGCCCTCAGATCCAATAAACCGGACAGTTTTGAAATAAGGCGATTGTATCTGCATTCTTTGGCCTTTCATTATAAATATATCTCAATATTATCAACATTTTATATCTTGTCATAAAAATGCAGTATTTATTTTCAATTTGGAAATAAAGAGTTTATTACAAAAGGAATAATCAAGGTTGAGAGAGACGTTACACTTTGTGCCATGCACACCTGCTGGTGTTCCAAAAATTGGTGCATCTGCTGAAGGGTTAAAGGTAGATAATTTAAAAAGCTGCATTTATCTTTATACATGAACATAATTGTTGGTGTGATAGTTGATGTGTGCATCAACATTGATATATATATATATATATATATATATATATATATATATATATATTTTTTTTTTCAGGTGTATAGCTATCAATAGTATTGGCATTTACTTGTATGAAGAGTTAATGAATAAGACAAATCATTATCGCATAAAGGAAGCTGTTACAGTCTTACTTATTGCTGTTAGGGTAAAATGTTTTGTGTATTTATTGCGATTAGTTTTATTTCTAGTCTTATATTATTTTTTAGTTTTAAGCATGGTATATTTTTTTATTTTCAGTTATTATTTTTACTAACAGTAACTTTTTTTATTACTATGTGGTACTTTGTTTTCTTGAGTTATTTTTTAAGTTGTAGTGTTCCTTTTTTCCAATCTAATCTCTTCTATGGTGATTTGGTTCTGCATGATTTTCACTAACCTCTTTTGTTTTCAAGTCTTCTAAATCAACTTCCAACAAATCCTGGACTCATGAGGTACATTTGTTTCCCTGTTTTGATTTATACTAAACATTTCATTAATTATTTTATTTACCCACTTTTCTTTTTTATTTTCATAGTTTGACTAATTTTTCATTGTTTTTTTTTACTCATGCATGCTTTATTTTGGATATTTTAAGTGAGAATTTGTAATTTGTATTAAAAGTTGATTAAGGTATCTGCCTATGTTGAATTGACTGTTTTGGATGAAAAATTTGAGAATTTTTTTATTGTCTATATATATATATATAACAGTTTTGTAACTGACCGACTGATTGACTGACTGACAGATAATGTACAGACCAAACCGCTGGACCTAAAGGGCTGAAATTTTGCATGGTGATTCTTCTTATAGTGTAGGGGTGCACTAAGAAAGATTTTTGAAAAATTCTTAGATATTTTTAAAATTAAATTTTTAAGCTGTTTTTGTAACATTCTTTAAAGTTTGCCTTTAAAATAATAATCTGATGGTTATAAAATTTATATCACAAGAAAGATCCTAAAAATTTCTTTAAAATGAAATCTTTTTCGAATCTATACCTCCATTTTCTGATTTTTGGGGAGTTTTTAAAGATTTTTTAGAATTTAATTTATTAAATGCTGATCATGTGGCTTCTTTTCTTTTTGTGTTACTTTAAACTAATTTTGCATCACGTGCATAACAACGAAATAAATTGACAAAAAAATATTGAAATACAGTAAAAGATAAAATTGAATCACTAGACTCATTGAAATGGAAGTTTTTTAAGAATTTAATTCAAATGAGTGTGTTTTATAGATATTAAACATACAAATTAATTGTATACATGGACCGTTGTATTTAATTTGAATATTTTCTTCTACATTATTTTGTCTATAAAAATATCCGTTATGATTTTTTTATAATATATATATATATATATATATATATATAGCATTAATTGCATACATTGACTGTTGTATTTAATTTGAATATATCTACTCCATAGCAAAGCACAGGTATTCAGCTAGTTTTATATGAAAAGACAATCTTTTGGGATTCTAAAACTGCTTTGCTTTTATTCTTGTGATTATTAGAAGAGACTATATGGTCAATTTAATAAATCAGTGGTTATGCTTTAAAGACCGGAAGTGAAATTTTTAAGAGCATTTTCTAGAAAACTCATTTTTCAGTAACTTTAGTATACGAGAAACCTAGTTATTAAAAATGTTTTAAATATATTTCAGTGAAATTTTGCAACGGGGATTAACACACTATTAACCATGTCTTGAACTAAAAGCTAAGCTCTATATGTTAATTTAATCATTTTATAGGTACCATTACAGGAAAAATAATTTATTTTTTAAAAAATCTGTGTTTTTTTTAACTCATTTTGATATATTTCAGTGATTTTTGAAAATATTGTCAAACTTTCACTTTACTACAAAGGTAAATGTCACAGTTGTGTATGGTATAAAGGAAATATAAATATATTTAGCTGAACTGTGTGTAGGGTATCTGGTGTAAACATTCAATTTTTCTTAAAATTCATGAAAAATTCCCTATTCTTTAAAATGTTATGAAAATTTTACTTGAGTTATATTTGTTTTCATTATTTTGTATCACATTTTTAATTTAAAATATACTACTTAATTAGTATTGTATATTTTTCCAAATAAGAACTCTGAATGTAGGCAGATACCTTAAATATATATATATTTTTTCCTCCTCAAAAAGAACTTGTTTGTTAATTGTTTGATTAAACTTTTGTAAATACTTTTTTTGTCAAAATACTTACAAGTCTCACACTTGATGTAGAAAAAGTAATTCTAATTGTTCAAAGCAATTATAATAATTTACAAATTTATCATATTGAAACTTAACTAATTCAGTTGAACTTTTTGATTTTATTAAAAGTGGTTAATGGTTTGAATTAAAGTGCTTCCGCTATGGGTTGGTATCTAATCAATCATCCATCTTAGTGATTATTAAGTTATTTGAATTAGCTTCTTATATTAATCTTTTAGGAAATTTTTGACAGTTTAAGAATTTACATGAACAACTTATTTTTCTATTACTAAAAATATTTAAAAGGATGCAGAAATACATCTGCTGCATATCCAGCAATCATGAATGCTTGCTTGATATTATAGAAATGCTTATTTTTGCATATAACTCTTTCAGTGGTATGTTTTATGCATTTTCTCAGTTCATGTAATGGCAAGAATGGGAATCTAAAATCAAAGCAGTTTCTTATCAAATATACATGATGCAATTAATTTTTTATTTTTATGTAAATAAATGCTACAAAAAATTTAGTCTATACTTACATGCTAAGAAATAATACAAGTAGATATCAGTCATGTTATGTTTAACCCTTTCAGAGGCAACAACCTCCACCGTTTGCAAGGTGCAGATTTTTTCATAGATTTTTTTTAACCTAAAAATTCTTGAAAAATTTTCCAATTAAAGGTTGATAAATGATTTTACTTCTTTAAACTGATAAAAGATGGCAGCACTAGCCATTTTCTGCTCATTTAACTGGAACACATTGGATGCAAGTGAAAAGAAGACTAGATTTAGCCATTTGCACTGTGCGAACGAAAGTGTTAAGCAATTTTGAGATTAGTATCAACAACTAACTTATGGAAAATAATAAAATTGCCTTCTTTAAATTCACTTTAATGCTTCCATGCAGTGGGCTTGGGTTCAAATCCCGACTAAGGCATGATCGTTAACTGTTGTCCCCTCATAGGAAGCAATGCTGGCTCACCTCAAGGGTGCTCCCATGATAAAGTAGCCAGCAAGATTTTGAGATGAATAATAAAAAGCAAATGTCTCACAAGTGTCTCCGCATTAGGGAAAAAAATCACTTTAATTTTATTTTTGATTTTAAGAACCTGTAATATATATTGAGAAGTTTAGTTATGTATGATAAATTATAAAACAGAGATTTTTCCAAAACTTGTATAGTCTTTGCTAAATAAAACTTGTATAATATTTCAGTTTAACTGTAAAGCTGTTGCTCGTGTGGCATCTGATATGCTACTTTTATTATGTGATCATGCTCAAGAACTTCAAAAGAATTATTCTGACCTCTCAAGAAATGTTATTGAGGTAAGTGTATCTTTCTTAAGATGTTGTTGGGTATGCTTATGTACATTTCAAATGTTTTTTCTGTAAGCATAGTGTTATATATATTTTTTCTTTTTTGTCTTTCATAAAATTAGGCTTTGGCATCAACCTTAGAAAATTTATTACCAAATCTAGATTCTCTAATAGAAGAAGATGATAAAAAAGTGAGAATTTTTACCATCTATAATTAATAGATTTTCTCTCTCTCTATGAAATGATTAGTTGAGATAATTAATTTTTTCATTTTAGTTGATTCTTTCGTTAATACATTGCATTGGAGAATGGTGTTTCATCACAAGAATAGGTTCACCTTTAACATCAGATCAAGATCTCTTACCTTTGTTATCTGTGTTCAAAGTATGTATAATGATTAATCTTGATTATGTTACTAAAATTGATATAGATATCCATAGATTCAGAATATCCATCCTTCTGCATGCATCTCTGACTTTTTTCAAAATATATAGCATGGATAGTATTTACAGAAATATAATTTTGTTAAATAGTGATGCAATCTGGAGCAATTATGAAGAATCTTTTACACAAAATACATATATTTATTTGCTATTTACATTGACGAACATTATTAGATTTTGTCCAACATTCAAACAGTGGTTTAGATTATATCATTACAACAGTGTAACTAACTAGAAGATTTACGCACTCTTCAAACACTTGAGAGGCACAGATAGCACCCTCTTTAGCTCATTTCCCTTTAGCTATCATTATCTCTTAGTAAATTTTGAGATAGCTGTTTGTCACAAATTCTGAGCACCCTATAAAATCCCTTCTTGTCTAGAATTTCAGAAGGATGTTATTTATTTATTTCAAAATGGTTTTTAAATATTTGCCTTTAGGTGGTAGCAAGTACCATTCCCATCAAAAAAATCTTTAGTTTCTGAAACCTGAGCATTTGATTTTATGATTAGTGTTTCCCTCAAGTATTTTCAGAAAAGTGCAGTATCCTGTCTAGTTCTTTATAACAGTAAATGTATCCTTCACTCTATTAGGTTCTCAAAATATTCACCTAGCCCCCTCCCCCTTTTTTTTAAAATTCATTTTGCTGTTGGAACCTAGTTAAACTTTATTAATATAGCTAACATTTGGTTTTAAGAAGTATCCATTTTTATTATTTAAGTCTTGTTTCGCTCTATAAAATGTGTATTAAATAAAAATTTTATTAATTTGAGTCCATAGCTTCATAATTGTTTTGAGAATAATCTTGGCAAAGTGTATGAAACCTCTTTTCATTAGAAACTGCCTGCCTTCAGTTAAAGTGCCTTTTTTAAAGGAATATGCTGCTCTCCTTATTTTGTTTAAGGAGATGTTCTAATGATGTCACCTTTTGTTTTCAGTGTTCACCTTTTACATTATGTTCTAAGACTATCAGCTCCGACTAATATTAAAAATGCTTTCTTCTCCCCCCCCCCCATTATATAATTATCTTCATTTGCCTTTCTCATTTTATAGTGGTTAGCAATGCAAACTTCCGTACAGGGGGCATGGTTCTAATCCTGGATATTACTTGAACATACCATCCTAGTTGTTCCCTTATGGGCAGTAGTGTTGGTTCACTTAGGGCCTGTTCACATAGAATCCATTAGAGTCAGTCTTACTTGTATTAAATTACAGGGTTATCAGGAAAGAATCATCTGATTACAAAATTTAATATTTTCCATAATTACAAACAGAAAATTATAATTAATATGTCATTGTAAAGGGGAAATGTTAAATTTTCTGTCACAGGTGTTTGATATGACTTTTTTTAGTCACCTGTATAATATTATTGCGATATGCCATTTCTTGTGAAACACATTATAATGTTTCACTATTAACTGTTTGTAAAGCTTCACAAATGCATTGTTTAAGTTCGGGCAAACTTGTAGGCAAAAATATGAACACAAGATCTTTGGCAAGAAATCGCATGGGGTTAAATCTGGTGACCTAGGAGGGTAGCTGTGTAGCCGATTGGTCACAGTGCAGCCGATGATTTGGTCCTACCCTCCTAAGTCACGGGACTGAACCCTCTGCAACTTCTTCCTTGGGGGATATGTCAAAGATCTTGCGTTCATACCACCTTTGCCAACAAGTGTGCCCGAACTTAAACAATGCATTTATGATACTTTACAAACAGTTAATAGTGAAACATTACAACGTGTTTGGCAAGAAATGGCATGTCACAATGATATTATATGGCTGACTAAAGGAAGTCATATTGAACAGCTGTGAAAAAAAAATTGGCATTTTTTCCTTTACAATGACATATTAATTATAATTTTCTGTTTGTAATTATGGAAAATATTAAATTTTGTAATCGGATGATTCTTTCCTGATAACCCTGTATATTTAACTTATTACAAACCTCCAAACAATTAGCGACAAAATTGTTAAGTCCCGTGATTGGTTTAAAATATGTCAATACGAGTAACACTGATGCTGACAGATTCTATGTGAACAGGCCCATACAGGATGCTTCTATAATAAAGTATCCACCAAAACTGTAGCATGGATGGTCAAATGTCCTCAAGAAAAGAGTGCTTGTCTCATTGAAAATGAAAATACTGATCTTAGTTGTGTTTTAAATGTTTGAACTTGCATACTGGTACATGTGACATGTGTTTTAGGTATTAAGTGCTGCAGCTAGTGGCAAGAAGACCAATGTTCCTCAGACCACCCAATCCTTAACAGAACTGACGACTCCTGATGTCGATCCCAACGTTCATCTTGAAAACTTTCAAGAAGGAACAACTCCAACTCCTTCTGTACCTCCAAGAGCTTTGCAAAGCCCTGAAAAGGCACGATCAGCAGATAGTTCTTTTTTTAGGACTTCGCAACATCATGATAATAATGCTGTTATTAGATTAGCAGCCAAAAATGTATGTTTGTTTCTACCACATTTTTAGTTGATTCTTTTTTCTTTTTTTCAGTTTCCTGTTTTTTTTGGTTTAGGAATTCTTTCATATAGGTATCATTGCTGTTGGTAATGATCTAGTACATTCATTTAAATTTTTATTGCTTTTGTGTTGTATTATATTTATTTGTACATTTATTTCTCCCCATACCTTATAAATTCAATGTACAGTTGATTCCGGTTTATCAGACCACATTAGGATGCGATCATTTTGGTCCCAATAACTGGCTGTTCCGATTACACGAACATGCCCGATTAGGCTTATGCAATAGGATTTGGTCCAAATAAGTGCCTGGTCCAATTAACCAGATTCAACTGTATTAAATAATGGTAGAAATTTTTTTAAATTTTATTTTCAAATTTGGGGTCCCTTGAAAGTTTTGAGTATTGGGTAGAATTATCAGAAATTTTAGAAATTTTTTTCACGGAGTTTGATGTTTTTTGCATTTAATCCTTGCCAAGTGAGAAAATACTTTTTATGATAACTTTTAGTAAGAAGTCTGTGTGATATCCTGATTAAATATCTAAAAATCAAAACTTAAATAATGGTCATTCTTTAATCATAATGGCATGTGTAACATATGTGTTGCATAATTGTTTTTGGTTACAATGCCTGATTCACAATTTTTTTTTTTTTTTTAATTTTAAACAACTCTTAAGCAATATTTTTCTTATTCTTATAATTTTAGTATCTTGTTTAGTAGCTCTCATTGTTATTAAATTCATGCAGTTAATTAAATAAATTTCTTTACAGCTTATTTATCAGTTAGTGAATCATTTAGCCCATTTCCCTATGGGTATTGGAGCATCTCGCCTTACAAGCCTTGTGAATGAACATGAGGATGTTCCTACCTTAACTGGAGATGAACTGTCAGCAGAAGTTTTCCATGCACCAAATATTCAGTTCTTTCTTATGAATAATTGCTCTATTGTCTCTTTAATTGAAATTCCAGCTTTGGTAAATTATTTTTTATGTAATATAACTAAGATATTTTTGAAACATTTCATTAACTATAAAAAGTTTGCCTTCATTCTGTTTTTATGTTAGTCGTTTAATAACTTTATGTGCATAATATTTTATGCTGATAACATAATGTCTCATCTGTATAAATAAAAGAAAAACTTTGTCGGTCGGTTGCTGGAACAATTCCAGGTGGACCGTTTCCGGTACGGGATTTCCGGTATGGCATCTGTTATGAAATTCGGCCATGTTTGAAAATGTCGAAATCAATGTATATTTTTTTTTCATGAAAGTACATAAATTTTACATATTTAGAAATTGCTTTAAAAGCTGATTTTTTTTCTGCGTACACTTAATCTGTTACTTCAATAGTTTTAGAGTTATTTGGATTCTAATGAGGTGTCTCCTGTGAGATCTTTGACGATGTAAACAAAGTGTGATTCTTTCACAGCGTGATTCTCACTAAAAAAATTAATCACTGAAAAGTTTCATTGTGTGTCTAATTTTTAATTCTTTTCTATTTTTTATACTTTTAATTCAAACTTTTTAGTCATAAATAGATCATTTGAAGATGTACTGATTTTTTTGGGATTTTTCAGCAATGAAAAGTGAAAAAAAATTTAAATTCGAGTGAATTGTGATTCGACTGTCAAGTGATTCGATTTGGGTATACAGAATTATTAAAGCCCTGCTAGTACTTTAATAATTCTGTATTTGCTGAAAATGCTTTTATAATTCAAGTGTAAAGAGTGGTTTTGATTTTTAAATATTTAAAATAACTGCAAATTCAGCCCTTTTCAAGGATCTCTCACTTCATATTATTTTCTTCAGTTATGGGATATCTTGAAAATTTGAACTTAGTTTTGAAAAGAAAAAAAAAATGTTATTTATCAGACTTGAAATTTTCCACTTTAAATCGCCAAATTATATTATTCATACTGTGTGGTAAAATGATGGCAGGCTTTGCTTTATAGTATGAAAATATTAATTGTATTAATTTTTAGGACATGCCTGGTGGTGGAGCCACAGCTGGTTTGACAACCTCTAAATCTCAAGTTCGAGTTATTGTTCGAGATTTAGGTGGGAAATTCTCTTGGGACTGTTCAATACTGTATGGCCCACCAGACTTTTATTTCAGTTCTTCTGATAGTGGTAAGTTAATTTTAATGGCATAACTGAAGTTCATAAATTTGCTATTATGTGTTATATTGCAACAGAAAAGGAGACTTCAAGTTGTTTGTTAATTAAACATGTGCTCCTTTGGACTAATGAACTTTCGTAGTTGATTAATGCTGTTAGATATAACAGCTGAGTGACCGAGGATTCAATTTTATGTGTTCAGTCCTGTATATCATGTAAGTGCTTGGAAAGTGAACATTACTTTAAATTGCTGAAATGTATTCATCATTTAGCAAATTGTATTAAATTTGACTAGCACTTATATATGAGTAATACTAATTATAATTTTGGATTCAAATCCCGCAGTAGCCATGGGTGTTTGTATCCATCAAAAATAAATTTTTAGCTGTAGGTCATGGTCAGTTTGGCTCTCATGTTGTAAAAGGTTTTTTTTAACACAGAGGCACTTGTCAGTAGACATCTGTCTGTATGTACACCATGAGACTGCTGGCCAGTCATTTAAGGGGGTACCACATAGGTGGCCAGCATTTACCCCCTACAAACTGGTCCCATAATTTAAAACTGAGTCAAGTGGCGAGACCAGTACAATTGACCCTGCACCTCCAGAGGTAAATTTGAGAATTTGGAGGACATTGCAATCATGACAGATTTTTCGTGCACCAGCCACCATTAGTGTACACGGTGGTGGATTTGTCAGCAATGGGCATCGCTGTTGTAAATGGCGACTATATCTTGCCAAATTATAATCTTGTAATTGAGCTGCCATGTTTTCCAAACACTTATAGTTATATTTAAGTGACTGTTTTGCTTTCTCCCAAATTATTTATATATATAATTCTATTATCAATGTATGCAACATTTTCTTTATACTGTAGGGATTATTGTCTTTCACGCTGATGTTTATCAGCATTTTTATTATAAAGTTATTTTGAAAATGGTAAAGTTATGAAGTATTAAAATGATTCTAAATGTAATTTGTCTTGATTGTGAATATATGTTAGATTCGTTTGGTTAGTTATTATGTTTAATTTCTCCAGATTGCTTAAGCATTGCTTCAAGCTTAACAGTTCCTGCAGGCTCTCATTCAACTTCTAGCCTTAATCTCAGTGGCCTTTCAAGTTCTCTTTCTAGTCATGCTCTTCGACACAGACCAAAAGATGAGTTGCCTACCGCTGAAAATAGTGCTGATGATTTGGATAATTTAGATGATGTAATTAGCATTTTATTATTTTAATAGATATTGACATATATTTTTGTATAAAGTTGTACAAAGCATTTAAGCTTCAGCGATTGGCTTAATTTCCCCGCACAAAATTTTTCCTTTCAAATTAACAGTGATGGCTCTCTTACTCATTGGAAACTACTGAATGAGTCTTTGTGGCTTATATCGTATCTTCTTATATTCTTAGTGGTGAAAAGTCTAAACCATTGTTAAGTAAAATAATACCTTGAGACAAAGTGAAGTCAAGATCTTAGTTTATTTCCAAGTAAAAAGTTTTAGACACATTTATGGGATATAACTTAATTTTGTAATATTAAGCAGATCATAATACAACTGGGTTTTTCATTTAATGTGTAGTTTATGTATGTGTAGGCTATAAGTGAATTCTCAAATGATAAACTGAAGTATACATGTATTTGAGGTAGTTTTCTTTGCAAGGAAGAGTATTAAATGTCATTAGTTTATTTATTTTTTTTAGTGCTAGAATAAATTTGTTCCTAGTAATGTCTTTTTACTTCATAAAACTGAGATTTTTAAATGAATTACGCACTGTCTGTGTTGTATCTATTCATACATCATTATCTAATAATCATTTTATGCTATTAGATATTTCTGAAAAATTTTAAAATTGTTTATTTGTATTTCAAATTTAATAATATTTTTTAAAAAAATAAAGATCACAGTCAACTTTTTGTGAGTTAGCATTTCAATTTTGATTAATACATTGAAAAATATTCTGCCTGCTGATGCATCAAAAGCTTTAAAAACTGATATTTCTGAAGTGTTTTTATGAGAATCTTGGGATTCAGCACCATTGTTGAATATAAGGGAGACATAGCAGATGGTTGAGATAATTTTATAAAGTTTATATGTAATTTAGTTAAAATAAAAACATATTTAAGCAAAGAATAAAGAAGCAGGGAGCCTAAAATACCAGTCCATACTGTTTCAAGTCTTTATTTTTGCCTTTTGATTACAATGTGTTATTTTACTTTTCATAATTACTTGGTAACTTTGCTGATGAAGTTTTAATGCAAAATAGGAAGATTTTATGGTAAAGAATTTAACTGTACAAATTAATTTTTTTAAACCTTTATAAATGATGAAAAGAAACTTATTGTAAGCTATGTGGTATTATCTTTTAATTGTTGAGAATTACAATTGCCTTGCAGAAAATGCATGTTTGAGCTAAGAATTAAAGGAGCCGAGAGCTCTATTTAGAGTTGAAAACTCAAAATCGCTTAATGCAAAATTGCTTATTTGCTTATTATTCCCATATTTCTTTTTTGCTTTAATTGCATTGTAAAGAATTTATCTCTCAAACCCAATGAACAATGTAGGAAGTAGTATACAAAAATTCTTTGGAATGTTAAATGCATAGTAATCAATGTGTGAATATTTATGGTTAAACCTTTTGTTTATCGGGGGAAATAAATGTTGCAGCTGCTCCAGTTTGTGGGACACACTAGTCCAGAATGTGTGTCTAATCCTGGCCAGGCTCTAAATTCAGCTCCTATAATGCCGAATGAAGAAGGACAAGAAAGAGAAATGGACATCATGAATTTAATCTTAAACCAAAGAAACCAAGAACAGACCCAGTTTGAGAAATACTCTATTGGCAGTTGGTAAGTAGTTTTTCATAATTCATTTACCCTATTTTCTTTTACCCGATTTTTTATTTTAAAATCTTTTAACACAAAACCCCTGAAATGTTTGCTTTTTGAAAGAAAACTCTACATGCAATGAAGAATGTTTAACAGATCTTACAAAAACTTCTTTCAAAATTTGAAGTTTACACTTTTGCAAATTGTTGAAAAGTCTTTTTTGTGTGTGGTACAATTTGAAGCATGGTGTAATACAAAGTCCTACGTCACAATAATGGCAGAAATAATGATCTGAAGAATAATCCAGATAATTAAAAGACAGTTACGAATCTGAATCAGAATTCAGTCCATCATGTAACAGGAAAGTATTTTCGTTGTTTATTTCATCCATAATTTTTTAAAAATGTAGTGGTTTGAATTCACAAGCGTTACAAGCAGCAGAGCAAAAATTCCACAAAGCAAAAATTTCCGCACTTCTGTTTGATAAAGAAAAACCAGATGAAAAGAATTTAAGTGACATGGACAAGCTATGACATCTGTTAAAAAATATTTGTACTAGACTTTGTATTAGTATTAGTCTTTACAAACTAAAAATTTGGGCAAACCAAAATAGGAGAGGAGATAATATTGATGCTTGTACGCTGTATGGACAAACTGGTTGGGGCCAGCTGTGAGTAACCCGTATGCTGTACAAGGAAATCAGTTAAAGGGTTAATTCTGAGTCATAAGGAAATTTGCTGATTTATTATGACATGTAACTGCTTTATGCATGCTTCTAGCTTGTGTTATGTAATAAGTGTGATAGGAAAAGATACTTTTCTTTATTTTGGTGTTGTATAATGGATGTGTTCATAGTATCCTTAAGTATTTTAAAATTGTTGATATTTCAGCATGGAAGCTAAAAGTGTTCATCCTCCTCATCCAGCTGAAGCTAGTTCTCAGTTTCAGCATTGTCGACTTCTTTTGAATCAGCTGGGCTTCATGTCTTGGGAAAAAAGGTGTGTATATCATACAGTTTCCTTATCCAAGGCTGAGGTTTATAGGGCTATGTAATCTATACATATAAAATTCCTAGGTATGCGGCACAAAAATCAACAATATTTCTATACTTCGAATGACAATGACTGCAACTACCAGATGTAAACATTAGTGGCCGTCTACAATTTGCAACCATGTGTCAACATGGATTTATGTACTGAAATCAGGAATGTTTGAAAGCGAGCTACACGATCAAGTGAAAATTGGGAACAGTCTCAAGAAAGAAAGTGAAGAAATAATTCATTAAGAGAGAGGTGTAAAAGAGAGAGCATAAATGATCTCGAGGTTAGGCTTAACCGTTGCCGGCATAGCAACTGATAGCCAGTCATAGTCATTTTTCTACATTTTTTCAGTACTTGCTGAATTTTTATTCCATTTTATAAGTGAAGAAATTTTCCCAATAATTTATTATTTGATATGATTAAGTGTAGATATCTAAATTGTGAACAATAGTACATACAGAGAGTGATGTAATCCACACTATATTTTAGTACTTGCTGAATTTTTACTCCATTTTTTAAGTGAAAAAACTTTGACCCCAACAATTTCTTATTTGATGTAATGATAAAGTGTAGATATCTTAATTTTGAAAAATAGTACGTACAGAGAGGCATGTAATTTTTAAAATCATTGGTGTCAGGTTTCTCAGTCTAATCTTTAACTGTGTTCTGAAGTAATGGAAACTCATATTTTTTAATCACGATGTTTTAGAATCAGCCTTATGAAGAGTACCCCTATAACAACGTACACTTATGATGGCAGTTAATGGTAATATTCCTTACGTATGTTACTTTCAGTTGCGTTGTTTTGCAAAAGAAAATATAAAACTAAAATCGACCATGCTGGTCGCGCAGCAGCTAGCAGTATCGAAAATGAGGTAGAAGGAACTAATTTCCTGTTGCTCAGATATGGCACATCTTTGTTGTTTTATTATTATAGCATTTTATTATGATATATTTATTGTATGTAATAAAATGTTATAACAATAAAATGATGTATGTAAATGTATTTATTACAAAGTGTAAATAAATAAATCATTAACATGGCTTTATAATTGAAACCATTGTGGTGGTTATGTATGTGTATTTAATTTGTAATAAATTTTTTTAGATCACAGTTTGATTTACTGAAGAAAAATGAACAGCTCTTACGAGAATTACGGAACTTAGATAAACAAGTATGGTAAGTTTTATACATGTCTAGATGGTTATGTTATACTAAGTAATGTTAAATTGTATTCTACACCTCTAGTTTTTTTCTGAAATGGCCAAAAAAAGTTTGGTAGCTATAACGTTTGATAATTACCTGTAATTAGTTGCTTTGTTCTTATTTTATTTATACACAAGTACAAATTACCTAACTATAACAGTTAGTTATATTTTTTATGCACTGCAATTCTTTTATTGATATAGATAGCAGGCACTCCAAATCATCCAACCTATCAACCAACTAACCAACCTATGCAGTGCCTGTATTTCTGTGTGAATACATGAATAGGGGATTGTGAAACTTTTATCGGATTTGGTTTTATACATAGTGATATCAAATACAGTGGTACCTCAGTACTCATCATTAATTGCTTCCAAAAGGATTGATAAGTTCTGAATGCATTTTTCCCATAAGGAGTAATGTAAATTGAATTATTTCAATCCCGAAAACCAGAAATGTCACATTTACTGGGCAATTTATTAATGGATGGGGTTGTTTTATTATACAAACTCTTTGAACTAGACAGACATTATTTAAACAATAATTAGATAAAATAAAATGTATCTTCACTCAATCCATACTGAAAGAATTGGATGGCCTAATTGAGATACTGATGAAGTAGAAGAGGAGAGGGATTATTGTTTGGAAGGGGAGTCTCCTTCCAATAAAACATCAGCTGCTTGTACAGGGATTCTTCCTCTTTTCTGTCTCTTATTACAACCAATCCCTGTTGTAGACTCAGATTTAGGGAGTTTCACTACAAACCTATCAAGAGAAACTTGCTTCTGCCTATGTTTCAAAATGTTTCTGAAGGTTAATGTTTGAACTTTAAAGAAGTCCATAGAGCTTTGTCAGGGTGATCATTTCAGTATGTATAATGAGTACTGAGCAAATGTCGAGTACTGAGGTGTGACTAAACTTAATTTTAGCTATGGAAGATTTTTAGCTTAGCAATTTTAAAATTTCCTCAATATGTTAACAAAAAGATATCACAAGATGTAGGGGAGCTATCTGAATATTCATTTCTGCATATATTAATTTATATACAGGGTGAGCCAAAAGTTCGTAAAATCTTTAAAAATTCATAAAAAAGGAAGAAATCATGATAAAGAAGTGCGGTTTGCAAGAAAAGGCTCACAAGACAGTTGGATTTTTTTAGCAGCCATAAACAGTTTAAAAAGTTTTTAAAAGTTACCGGTAGATGGTGCTGACATGTGAGAGATTCAGTAGAATTGTACAAATCAATCTTGCAATAAAAGACTGTGATACACAAGGTTTTGGAAGATCAGCCACAAAGTGGAAGACCCTTGTTGGTGGAGGGCCAACTGTGGTAGAACTGTGGTGGAAACCGTTATGAATAATATGGCGGTGGAATCGTCCATGGGGAGTAATAGTGCTTGCAAAGCTGGACCAGTGACTTTTTAAAATTCGTATTTTGCTGCTAAAAAAAAATCAGACATCCTTGTTAGTCCTTTCTGGCAAACTTCATTTCTTTATCATAATTTCTTCCTTTTTTTATGAATTTTTAAAAGTTTTCACAAACTTTTGGCGCACCTGGTATATCTTGAGATATATATTTTTAGATGCATTTTAAGATGCTTTGTGGTTCAGTGAATTGATCGAAAATGTATAATGCATTATTACCTTGGTGTAATGAACAAAAGGTCCTGAGTTTGGGTTGTGGGCTTGAAGAACTTTTCTGATGTGTTGAAAGCAGTATGATCAAGAGGAATGACCTTATTAGTTTTGTCTGAACAAAATACGTAAATTCAAAGATATGGTTTATTTAGATGATCTCTTTGATGCAAAGGAGAGTGTTAGTTTCAATGACAAGGTTCTTGTGATGTGACAGATAAGTACAGTTGTGGGAAAGAGAGAAGTCGTTAGTTAGGATAACTTTTCAGATTCATGATAAAAATATAATAAAAATTAGACTAATATTTTGTTGTATATTTTATAGTTATTTCTTTCATTAGTTCCCATATATTATGTTAATGTATAATAGCTAAAACAAAATTATGAGTTAAAAATTTTATGATTATTCTTAAAATATGAGCAAGGTTTTCACTCTAGCTTGTCCACCTGAAAGGAGTTTTGCTTTTAAGTTTAACACTGTAATTTAATATTTTATTTGCTAATAGAAATCAGTATAAGATTCTTTGTGTCTACCATTGATTCTGTATATTTTTCTCTTTCATGTAGCCGTGATACTCATAAAATAGCTGTTATATATGTCGCCCCTGGACAAGAAGATAAGAATACAATTTTATCTAATCAAGGTGGTAGTCAGGAATTCGAGGAGTTTGTTGCTGGCCTTGGTTGGGAGGTATGATATAAATTACAGTTAATAGTTTAAAAATGGCAGATAGGCAGTATATTGGTTTGAGATGTCAAATTCATTTCTATAAACACAAAAATTAATCTATATAAAACTTTTATAAGACCAATTATTCTTTATAGCTGTGAATACTGGCCCCTCAATAAATCTGATGCGATAAACTCTTAGTTTTTGAGCAAAAGAATCTATGTAGAATTTATGGTGCAGTGCGAGACAATAGCATCGGGGAAATAACATTTCATTGTAACCATGAATTATACCTTAAATATAGGTAATCTATATACATAAAACAGTTCCGTAACTGACTGATTGACTGACAGATAACCCACAGACAAAACCGCTGGACCTAAAGGGCTGACATTTTACATGGCGATTCTTCTTATACTGTAAGGGATGCACTAAGAAAGATTTTTTAAAATTAAATTTTTAATCTGTTTTTGTAACATTCTTTAAAGTTTGCATTTAAAATAATAATCTGAGGGTTATGAAATTTATATCACAAGAAACATCATAAAAATTACTTTAAAATGAAATCTTTTTCAAATCTTTACTTCTATTTTCTGATTTTTGGTAAATTTTTCAAGATTAATTTTTAGAATTTAATTTATTAAATGCTGATCATGTGGTTTCTTTTCCTTTTGTGATACTTCAAATTAATTTTGCATAACGTGCATAACGACGAAATAAATTGACAAAAAGAATATTAAAATACGATAAAAGATAAAATTTTAACCACTAGACTAATTGAGAGGGAAGTTTTTTAAGAATTTAATTCAAAATAGTATGTTTTATGGATATTAAACATACAAATTAATTGCATACATTGACCGTTGTATGTAATTTGAATATGTTCTTCTATATTATTTTGTATATAAAAATATCCGTTACGATTTTTTTATAAATATATTTTTTGTTTTTTTGGCATTAATTGCTTGCATTGACTATTGTATTTAATTTGAATGTATTCCGTAGCGAAGCACGGGTATTCAGCTAGTCAAATATAATAAGGCTCATTAAATCTTATCGTATCAGATGGCTCGGCCATATTTATACATATGAAGACACTGACCTGTTTTAAAAAAAAAACTGACCTTTTTATAAAATAGAAGGGGTATTGGAAGAAGATAGAGACTATGTACTAGATCAGAGGTGGGGAACGTGCGGCCTCCGTGATCTTCTTGTGCGGCCTTCAAATTATTTTAGGAATTGTTGCTATGTCAATTATTTATAATTTAATACTGTTATTTCTCTATTCTAATTCTTTATAATGTTAAAATTATTTAAAAATACTTCTACTTTATTATTTTTATTTGAAGTTGTATTTAAATATATAGTTGTTTGTTAAAATTTAAAAATCTGGATATATATATATGTGCTTACATAAATAAAAATACCAACAATGAAATATAAAAGATTACAGTGGTATCTATGAATCTTATAATTTTATAAAAAAAATTAATAATTTATGATTAATGTTATAACAAGTTTTTACCCTTGTGTGAATACAAAAATATTTTATATTGTAACTTTTTAAGTCAAATAGTAAATAAATGAGGACTTAATTTTTTATTGTTATATTTCTATATAATGCACCAAATTGTTAAAACTATACCTAACTATAATAATTTCATAAAAGTCGCATTTATAGGTACATCGACTTATGCAGCCTCCTTTATTTCTACCTAATTTACATGTGGCCTCTAATGGTAAAAAGGTTCCCCACCTCTGTACTAGATTGATTGATTGTGTTGAGAGAGATCTTAAAATCACCGGAATGTACTGGTGGAGAATATTGCCATCTGATCTGACTGGGACTGCCTTGGCCTGTACCAGGCTGTCATGCTGATGAAGAAGTTCTTTTAAATGTATAAAATAGTTCTTTTTTGTGATTCTTTTTCTCATTTCTAAGGTGGAACTGGAAAATCATGCTGGTTTCTTAGGTGGCTTACAGAGGAACAAGACTACTGGGGACACATCTCCTTACTTTGCTACACCTTTCACTGAAGTTATATTTCATGTTTCGACTCGAATGTCTTCGAGTGTGGAGCCGGATTCTATCCATAAAAAGGTATACTATGAATTTTATAGCTGACATAAAAAAAAGCTTTTCTATAAAATTTAAAGATAATCCCTTATATAAGATAACCGACAGGTCTCGTCGGTTACCTCTATGTTGTTTTATGGTTCAGTTCCAGCACTTATACAGAAGCTTGCCGTTGGTGCGTGGATGCCCAGAGTGCTTGATTTCTGTTTGTTTTTTGTCTATATTCGTATTATTTTTATCTATCTCTTTTGGATTATTTATCTACCTTTCTTTATCTAATACATTTTATGAATGTAGAGTATTTAAAAAAAATTTGTATGGTTTTATATTTTAAAAATGCATATAATAGGAGAATAGCAACGTCAATAAAAAATCTCTAAAACTATAAAACTGGAGGAATTTTTTAAAGTCTTTAAAGTTTTATGGCAGATTAGAAAAGTTATTAATGTCCAACAAATGCTTACAAATAGACAAATTTAATGGCATCTCTGATATTGGAAATTCAATATTTTGAATTAGTAGTTATCTATTTTTTCAAATTTCCATAGAAAATAGGATCTGAAATCAGTCAAAAGATAAGAATTCAAAGAAACAACTGTTGAAATGTCTTCAACAATAATTTACTATATTAGCCTTGGAAATAAAACATGCCCCTCCTTGGAAACTGGATGTATTATCATAGGTGATTTAACATTCTTGATATGTTAAAAATACATAGACCAACAAATTAAGATTAGGCTTTAAATCAATCTTTATTTCTTTTTCTTAGTGTATTTTTGTTTGTGTGTGGGAGGGGGCATTATGCTATCACCATAAGAATTTCATTTTTTTAGTTATATTGCTTAGCTATATGTGTATATATATATATATATGTAAAATGTGTTTTTGTTTCTTCAATAATATTAAAGTAATTTGATGTTTATTGCATATTATGAAATAAATTGAGTTGATTGTCAAAAGTTTAAAGGTATATGCAGGGTTAGATTTGAGGCGGAACGTGCCGGAACGGTGTTCTGGTACCTCTCTTTATCAATAATTTGGAATTACCCCTCCCCCCCCCACACACACACCCCGGAAGGTTACCATTCCGGCACCTCTATTTCTAGAAATCTAGCACTGGGTATATGAATAACCATGAAAATACTACAAAACTGAAAATGTGTTAGATTGACAAAATTTTCTCATCTAGCTATCTAAATTTTGATTTGATCCCTTGTTTAATAAATTTTTAATTGCAAATTGTCAAAGGGGCTTGGCTCTTTTATTTGTGGGTTGGATTGCCTGCAAATTGTTGGTCATTTGAAAAAATTAAGAGAAATTATACTTTGAAATATGTCACTTTTTGCATTACTTCAATACATTTTTGCACTTCATAAAATGATGGTTAAGTGATGCTTTGCTGATTATTATGGAGTTGTTTAGTTTTGCATTAGTTATCCTCATACAAGGGTGTGTTTTGTGCATTATATCAATTCTTATTACTTTACTAGTTAGGTTTTAATATAAAGTTGTACCTTGACTTATAAGTGTCCTGACTTACGAGTTTTTTGAGATGCGAGCAGTCTCTCGGCCATTTTTTTGCTTTGAGTTGTGAGCCAGCTTCAGATATCCCACCAGTAGTTTGCGGAATGAACGTTATTAATGTACGCGCCGTGAAACGTATTCTTGTCAAATGAGCAGATGAGAAACGTATAATATTTACAACTTATATGTTTCTCGTCTGCTCCATTAGACCGTAGAATAATATGTATATAATTGTACCATTATTATACAATTATATACATATTATTCTATGAGTACTTTCCAGTTTTAAACAGAGAGATTAATCCTCAACAATTATCATATGGGGCAGCTTGCTCTGCCCACACTTCGAGTTGCCCTCCAAAACTGAACAGCGTCCAACTTCTCATTTCAAAAACATTCTGAAGGGGGGGGGGGGGGGAACAGACCTCTTTGGACAAGTTTTTATCAAAAACCCCTGCAGGTAAAAGTGACTATTGTATGACAAAAAGGCCAAAAATCGGCGAATAAGATTCAATTTTTCAGTTCATCCTTTCTCCACCACCTCCATCAGCATCATCAAGTTGTCTGATCTCCATAGCAAATATTGTACATTATACTTAATAAAACCAGTTTATTGCAGTACAGTCTATAGTATTGTATTTTTATACAATATATGTTATTTATAAATACATTTTTCCTATTTAAAAACATGTAGCAATAAATTGTGGTGTTTTATGGGGGGGGGGCAGAACAGATTAATGGCATTTCACTTCATTTCAATGGGGAAAATTATTTGACACACAAGTAATTTGAGTTACAAGCTCCGTCACGTAACAAATTGAACTCATAAGTCAAGGCACCTCTGTATAATGAGGTAAAATTTCAAATGAAAAATAGTTTTAATAAAAATTTTGTATTTATAACTATATTCTTTAATTTTTTTCTTTTAGGTTTGTCACTTGGGTAATGATGAAGTTCATATTGTATGGTCTGAACACTACAGAGATTATCGTAAAGAAATTATTGCAACTGAATTCTGTGATGTCCTCATTGTAATCTATCCTATTGGAGGGAGGTTGTATCGCATCCATATTTCTAGAAAGTTAGGGGTAAGTGTATGGTTAAAATTTATATTATTTTGCCTTAAAAGTATGATTGATTTAAATTAATGTTATATATTAAAGTTTATTTCACATTTAATTTTGAATCATTAGATGCAAATTGAGTGGGAACCATATCTTTGATACACACTATGCATGAATTAAATAGTTTTAATTATTTTAGTTTCAGATAAAAAGTAAATGTTAGATCAGAGTTTCTACAGATGAGAGTAAGCCTGAAGAAGTAAGGGATTTTCAAAATTTAAATTTGAAAATCTGGAAAGTTCACAATTTATCAAAATAAAAAATGGCCAAAGAATTTTCTGAAAGAAAAATTCAAGCCTTTATCTGACTAAAATTCTTATATTTAATGAATGAGTCAGAAATTTAATCTTTAAGAGGTAAAGGAAATTTTTTTGTTAATGTTTTAGCTATGATGATGTGTGAAAGCTTAAAAATTAATTTGTTGTTAAAAGTAATTAGTTATTTCAATTGCTAGGATGTTTTATTCTCGTTTTCTTCTGAATTTTTGATTACTTTATAAATTTAGATGCAAAATCTTTGATAGCTCGAAATAAAATAGATAGCTTTTGTCTTCATACATTGGAATTCATAGGCGTAGCGTGCTTCTAACTTTTTTTTTTTTTTTGGGGGGGGGGGGGGGGGGGTTCGAATTGAATTCACTTAGGGCCCTCCTCAGTGCATCAACTGATGGACAGTCCTTACAATATGAAATATTATGATTTTTTTAAATTGAATAGCAATGGAATTGATGTTTGAGTAGTATTCAAAAGTTATACAATGAGAAAAATAAATATAATATAAATAATGAGAAAAAAAATAGCATTGAAATTTTGTTATGTATCATATCATTGTTAAAAACTATGTTAAGGCTAAAGACATAGTTGGAATCTTCACTTTCACAGTGTGAAAAGTGGGAAAAAACCAACTTTTAAAAAAGTTTTCTACAATTTTCTGATTTTAACAGAGCTTCTATTAATGTTTTAATTTATTTCAAGTTAATTTGAGGGGGCACTTATTCCCCTCAACCATGGTGGGGGGGGGGGGGCATCTGTTCTTTAAAACCTTATTTCTTTCTCTATGCACGAAAATATTCCTCATAATTTCTATTCAAAGACACAAATATTTGGAAAGTTTGTGTAAAATGAATTCCATGAGGCTTAAAGCCATGATATTGTGAGTTTGGGGACATATTAATTAGGTGCTGATATAACGCAAATATATTTCATAAATAATACTTTTAGATGTCAAATCATAAATTTAATTTTTATTTTATTCTGCATTTGATTATTGCAAGCTTGTATAAATTTGTTCACGTGACAATTGTTTCATTCTAGATTCCTTTCTTTGGGCCTTTATTTAATGGCGCCATTGTTGGACACAAAGTCTTACCAGGACTTGTACGAGCTACAGCAATAAATGCCAATAGAGCCAAGCGATCCCTTATTTCTCTTTATATGAATTAGTATCCTTTCATTCTGAAAATAAATTTTCTGTGGGTGTACTTTAATGTCTAAGGACCATAATGTAAGTTCAGAAAAAAGAATTTTTCTTAGACTTAAGAGGACTAAAGGGATTCAGCATCTTATGTTAGTCTGCTTATGAGTGTTCTAAAGTTATTTTAAATATGTAAAGTGTGGAACATTTTCTGAACAATTCATTTCATAAAGTGTGCTATTCATTTTCCTCACAGTAAGCAAAAGTGTATAAAATTTTTATCTTTTAGTAAAATTTAGATGTAAGGTCCCAAGAATCATCTTTAAAACAAGTTATATTATGAAATAAAATTTGCAACTGAAAAATTGGGGAAAATATTGAGAGAATAAAGTAATATAATAATCATAGTATTATATTTATATTTTGGGATTGATAACTATAATGCCCAGTGGCATAGTGGTTAAAAGCTTCAAGCTGCCACACCACAGGTCCAGGGTTCGATCCTGAGACTGGGCAAGGTCGACTCGTGCCTTTCATTCCTTGAGTGGGTCAATAAAATGAGGACCGAGCAACAGGGTGTCTACTAACATGAAAAGTAACGAAACTGAATGAAAAGGTCACGAATTTTTTCAGTTTTAAAATTTTTTTTTATCGATATAATCTAGAATACAAAATATGCTCCTAACTGGTACAAAAACACTAAGATCAATTTTTGCCTGCTTTGTAACGCTGCATTGGAAGAGAGATAACAGAGTTCCCGTGGGGAAATGCATTGTATTCTTCCCCACTGCGGGAATGAACGCTCTTTCTCCCCTTCACAGAAAGAAGAGTATACATCGTAATCTGGACTAACAAGAGAGAGAAGTTGGACAGTGGAAAAACACAATTTTTTTTTATATAAGAATGGAGCTTCAATTTTTACGTTGATCCTGAATTGAGAAGTGTAGTTTGTGAACGATTTAGTTCAGATCAGTCTTTCTTTCAGTGAACTCTAGTATTACCGTATAGATTTTGACTTCTTGTCACCGACGGGCAGGACCCCCTAAAATTTTTTAAAACTGCATACTTATTAAAAATTTAATTTTTAAATAAAAATTCAAATTTTTAAAATTTTTATTTACTGTCTTAATTTCAATATTTTTGCTCCAAATTGTTTTATACATTTACTGAAACATATTACACTAGATTGTGCATGGACTTTTAGATGATATAATATTAAATTTTATAATTTTTTAATATTATTATTAAATATTATGTAATTTTAGTAAATTTTATATTGTTTTTAGTTAAAAAAAGTGAAATATCGGGGAGGCTCAGTCCAGTTTGAATTGTTCTTCATCTTGATGTTTTCAGAGCAGTTTAGGAAAGTTCCTCAAATTAAGCAAAATTAAACTCAAATTAAACATTGATACAAATATTTAAACTAATTTCATTTAAACATTAGTATGTACTTCAATGGTCATGAAATTTTATTTTTAAGGTTATGAAAAGTCATGAAATTGACTTTCTCAAAAGTAGTAGACACCCTGAGCATGCTTGGGAACTAAACTCTGGGGGTCCCACATCAGGTTGACCACCTGACCGAGACATATGCTGTATGGCACCCCAAGCCCACTGTCAAAGAAAGTGAAGATGGGCACTGCCGGCCTTCGTCCACAGTGGACTGTTGTGCCATGAGTTTAGTTTTTTAGTTTAGGTTGATAACTATGCTTTTTTCTTAAAACTAAAAAATTTTATTTGTCATAAATGCACATTTGTATTGCTAAAAGTACTGTATTGAGCACTTTTTACATTTATTAATGCAAAAGTTTGTTGATAAAACAAAGTATTAAAAATTTCAGGTTATTAAAAGGTTCTTACTGTTAAAAGTACCTTAATTTTTGACAAAAAATTTGAAAATGTCTATAGGTTTTTAATTCTTGGGAACATGTCGGGAAAGATTTTAGTCAATCAAAGTGAAGACTGTATATTTTTTATTACATTTTGGATAGCTCCAGGAGTGAAGAATCAGAGGATCTTTGATAGAGTGACAATGAGTTAAATTAACTGTATGTACAATTTTATATTATCCATGTAGTTTCAGCCGGTAAGTCATCAGTAATGAAGATTTTTATGCCCTGTAGGAAGAGGTGGGCTATGGTAGGGCAAGGGAAAAGGATGAAAAAAAGAGTTTGTAATATTTGTCATTAGTTGACTGTTATATTTTGCAAAGTTGGAAATGGAGAATTTTTTAATACATTTTTGAAGAAGCTCTATAACTGTCACTCATAAGTTTTGGTAAAATATCAATTGTTTCTCTCAGTACACTCACTATATGTTATTGGGTTATATTCATGCCTGATTCTAAGATGTTGGATTTTGACACATCTTTAATACTTGATGCATTTTTTTTTTTGCTTTTATCAGTTTATTAATATGAAATAAGCTGTATATCAAATCATGCATATCAGATCCTGGGTAAACATAAATTAAATGTCAATTTAAATTAGCATTGATATACAATGATTTTTTCTTCTTCAGAAAGAAAGGAAAAAACATTTAAATTAGTCCTTATTTATTTATTTATTTTTTAAGATAATATATTTTTGGTCTAGGAAATGAGTAAGAACTATGTATAGAAGTATTTTGCAAAGCAAATTTATAATTATTGTTCATAAATACCTATTTATTAATGTATAAATACTTTAGGGATGTTATTCCTTAAATCTTTGTCAGCTATGAAGAGCGGAATAAATCTCTTGAAACCATAGTTCAGTATCACAAGGATCAAACAACTTTTGAACAGTTTGCTTCTTGCGTATATTCACCAGCTCCAGCTAAAACGTATGCCACCAGCCGATCATCAGGTAAAATAGTCTTAGAATGAATTCAGTCAAATTATTTTGTTGTGTTTCCTGGTGTCTTTGTTGGAAATGCCACTGTAGTGAGTAAAATTTTTTCTTTTGCTTGGAAATTTTCATGTGTTGTCTGTGATATTTTGTCTAATTTTATTTCGGGAAATTTATTTTTAAGGTTTAACAAATATTCTATAAGTAAGGCTTTTATTCTTACAAAATGTCAGTAGTTCTGTTTTGTTGACTGTATATTTGTTTGCATTTGTTAATATTTTTGCATCAGTATTTTCAAAATTTTAATGCAAGCTTAGTCATACAAAATTAAAATAACATCTAGTGCAATTTATCTATTTTTTATTGAGACAAGCAACTTTTTTTACAATCTTGTCACTTCCGAAAATTTACTATCATTAATTTTTTAAGAATATCTTTTTTCTAGTGTGGTTAAATATCTGAGCTTTGAGGGAAAATAACAGTTATTAACATTTCTGAATTGTAGATTAGTTTGTATATTGTGTAAAGTCCCTATTCTTTTCAATAATCAGGTCCGCCAAGTCGAACAGACAGTGCTTGTTCTCGCGCTCTCCCAAACTTGGCTGCTGCACTGTTAGATGCTCACGGCAAGGGCAGTGCATACAGCCCCAGCATGAGGAGTCGGACTGTCAGTCAGTCAACTGCTGAAGACATGTCACCCCATAGTTCACCCCAAACATCATTACGAGGTAATTACAGCATTTTATTATTCATTAACATGGCTTTATTTTTTACTTCTTCATTTGATGATTTTGTTAGTCCTGGGCAGTCTAGTATGTTCTAGTACTGTTAGCTCTAGTACTGTAGTCTAGTATAAGTTAGCGGAGCATGTAGAATGTGTAGAGTAGTAGATAATTATAATGCATTAATGACAAGTTCATTTATAATAAAAACAGATTAATTTATTAAAAGGCATTTCTGGTAGATTGGTAAACGAAAATACAAACAGTGTTCAGCACAAGGTTTTACATGCTTCAGAAACAATGAAATACTAAACTCATTAAAACTTATAAAATATATAAAAGTTTCACACTCCTATTAGTTAATTATGCCATATGCACCTAACCATGAACAAAACTACCATCATCCTTAAAACCTAGATGGATGAGAGAGAGATGAGCTGCCTAACTACTCTCTCGACTGCACGCACGCCAAAAGCCCGACTACCCCCGCTCAACTGCCGGCTCAGCTCCTCTTTATACCTCTTCTTCGGATAGTCTCTTGCTGATTGGTTTGGCTAACCAATGTCACTGTTGCGTATTTGCATACGAACTCTGCCGAAGACGCCACCTTCCGGCAAAATATGTGAAACATCTATTCCGACCTACGGATGAAGCCTTGCGGTCCGAAAAACTGGTACAAAAATGACTTTACAGTTAAGTGACAAAGGCATCTATTTGACTAACAGATTTCAACAACTTTTGTGTTAGTACTTTGTTTCTAACCTGAGTAAAGATGGATTTGTTAGTTTTGAATAATCCTAAGAGTGTCTGGAAAAGTAGGATTCCCATGTATTTTGGAATTTTATTTTTAGTCTCCAGGCTCTATGAAAGCTTTGACTACAAATTCCAGAATTTTTTCTGTCAGGATTTTTCACAATTTATCTAGCTGGGAAAAAAAATTACTTTCAGCTGCAATATGTTTAATGAAAAATATGGGTGTATATTGATTGAATGTTTTAGAATCAAAACTGAAATAATGGTCTTATGTCAACACTATTCACTGTGGGAAAGGCAGCAAAATGTGCTAAATAACCGGTTTTGATACCATGCCATCATCTTTAGTTTTATTGCAAATGCATATGTTTAGAGGTCAGAAAGAAGTTACTTTTGCATTTACTGTGGAATTTCTGAAGTTTTATGTGTATAATAATACTGTATGCTCACATAATCTTGTGTGAGCTTGCTGTGTGCTTATGTACTCTTGTCTGATTCAAAATCTTGAAAAATATCCAGAAGGGTTGCTTAAATTTGTCTTGCAAATAGAGGAAGAATATTTCATGACTTGCTGAATCCTGTTGAAATCGTTGGCAAGCTCAATGTTAATGAATTCACAAAAAAAAAAAAAAAAAAAATTTATTTAGAAGAAATCTTAATTTCTTCAGAATTGGAAAGACCAATTCAGAATTGGAAGTTAAAACTTTTGATTTTTAGAACTCTGAATTGATGCAAGTCTTTTTTGGAAATTTTTTTCTCTGGTGATTGTTGAGTAATGTATGAGTATTAGCATAATATATGAAACAAGACAGATATTAATCAGCTGATAAACAAATTGAGTAAGGGAAGTTCTGGAAAAGTTGTTCCTTTTTATCTATTTATTTATTTTTTGGACCCTCATTCCCTTAAAAAAAAAAGTGAGTAGGGAGAGGGGGGGGGGGGATAAGAGAGTAGGAATTCTGGAACAATTTGAATTCTTCCTCTCTCTTAGTTTGTTTCTCTTTTTGTTCTTCAAACCTCTTGAAGTAGAGAATTGCTCATAAGACAAACAATTCAGCTCATAAGACAAACAAAACAGCATAAGAAAAGAAGATATGCTTGTCTGTAATATTATTTATAACTATAGCTATCTTATAGCTGTTCTATTTTTTTAGAAGAAAACTTTAAGTATAGGATGTTTTGTTTTTCTTTTTTTCTTATTTCTTCTGGGATTTACCATATAGCCCCCCCCCCCCTTAAGTTTCCAAGTTGTTCTCAATATATTTGTAAACTAAATGTAGTCATCTGCCTTGACTATTTCATTATGAAAGCATAAACCTGTTTAAAATTTAGCCAGTGACAAAGAAACCTGAAGTCATCTTGTTAAAATAAAGTGGGGTGGAGCTAATGCACTGAATAAATGCTGAAAACTTATATTTGTAGTATGTACATGGTTGATTGGCTTGGTTCAATGTGACGTGCATTTCAGCTTGATATGACATGAAATGGTTGAAACTATTATCTCGGAAATAACTTCTGAATGCAGAGTGCGGTATGTTTTCACCGTTAAAAAATCTATAAATTAAGCAGACTGAATTTTAAAAAGTATTCGACAGTTTATTGCAAAAAATAATAAGATAAAACATTATTATAAAATAAAAACATCTGAACATCTTACAACAGCAAACACTGCATACCCAAGCACATACAACTGCTCCTGCCATGCAGTATAAATAACAAGAATGTTGTACTTAAGGCAGGGTGTCTTCTTCCTGAACACACTTCAGTGGAAAAATGCAAATATAAAAGAGTGACGTAAACACGGGAAATAATCCCAATCAATCCGATCATGTATGACATCATACAATACAGTGACCTGTTAACTTAAAATAACACAGATTAAGGAACAGTATAGAGAACGTGAGTGAAGTTAAAGTGAACGATATGCACATGTATGAAGTTCTGATGTTTAGGAAATGAGCGTTACGTAAACACTGAAGCTTATTGCCAAAGTTCTGAAAGACGATAATTTAACATCATAGTTATGGTAAGATTTGTAATAGAAACCTTAGATTGAAGCAATTCCATAAGTTAATTTTTTGCAGATTAAACCATCACTATAATTTTTTGTCAAGATAATTAAACAGTAGAAGGAGACTAAGTAGATTGTTATATTTATTCATACTCTAATTAAATGCTGTAAACTTAAATATCTATAATTTAAAAAAATTAGTGTAAAAACAATTTTTTTTTTAGTTTAAAAAATATGAATTTAGAATTAAATATTAAATTATGTTAAGTATTTGTCAGAAGTTGTAGGTATATATATATATATTTGATAAAAGGGTTTGTCTATGTATCTGTGTGCATGTATATTATTGGTATGTGCTAAATTGTGTTTCTCTTCCAGATCGTCCATTAACTATGTCGCAAAGTCAGACGTAGCATTTTTGCTCATATTAAAAGTTGGGTCTTAAATCTATCTAATTTTGTAACTCACTTGGTTGATTCCGAAAATTCTGATCTACATGGATGGTATAGATTTTGTGGAAAGAACTCTAGGGTGAAAGCACAAAAAAGATGCCTTTGATGAGAAAAACTCTACACAGTGATCTGAAGTGCCATTCTATGGTAGTGATAATGTTTGTTAAAATTGATTATTATGATCATTGTACACACATTCCAAAGACTGCACTTGTCTTATTCTTTAGCAATGTACAGATCTTTTTTCATAAAGCGAAAGAGTGTTATAACCTGTTTATTGTATGCAAATTACATTTTATAATTATCTGCTCTTGTAAATATGTATGAAAATTGACTAGTACTGGTTTTGTATTCTAGGTACATGAGATGTAATAAAGTTTAGTTATTTATTTCTCTCTATTTTTGACATTCAAAAAGTTGTGATTACTAATCTGTGGAACACGTTGTGTTTTTTCTTTTGAAACTCCAGGGGTAGAAAAAAGGCATCTGGTACTTTTTCAGTTTTATAGTCGTCGATTCCAAAGATAGGCATTTTTTTGTTGTGCATTCCATATGAGAACTGTCAAAAATGGAAATCTCATTTCAAATATTCAATACCTTCAGTACAAAAATATTAATATTGAAGTATAGAATAGTAAGTCCTCCAAACTGTGGTAATACTCTCAACAATATTGCATAATTGCTTAAAGCCTATGTAGAAATGTTGTGTTTTTATGTACATAACTTTAATTTTTACTATAAAGTCCTGGATTTTGAAATTTCAGAGGAGTAACAAGTTTTTTCTTTGATCATGACTCTGTTTAATCCATATGAAGACAAAAACAAATAAAAACGTTGTCTATGAACATGTTTATGCATATCATTAACAGGAGAGAGAGAGTTTGCTGTTACTAGAACAATAATAGGAATTTTTCTGTAATATAATCAGTAAAGATGTTTATGCAAAAGTCTAACCATATGGTCATATAATTTACTAATGAAAATTTTACAGTACTCTTTCTTTCATATATATCAAAACCTAATAATCACAGTTCATTGTACATTTCACTCTATTTTTATTCAATAGTGTTGAAGTGTAAATTATTAAGTCTTCAGTTTAAGTCTTTTAGATTTGCTAACATTTTTATCTTGGATGTTAAATGAAATATTTAATGAGGTGGGTGCATGTTTCTTTGCAATAAAGAAGCAATATCTCTATTTTGGTCAATTTTGTGCCATTTTATTAGAAAAGAAATCTTGTCTTGTGAAAGCAGGGTTTTATATATGTAAAATAGAGGTTGTATTTGTTTTATATCTTGGACTAAGGGGAAAATAAAAGGTTGAATCCAAATTTAGCATGTATTGGTAGAAATTGTTATTTATGGCGTATTATAAAGTTTAAAAACTTGCAACATTTACATTTGAGGTGGTGAAAGGCAAAGTGGTGTAAGTCAGTAAGTCAAAAGCATTTTACTGCAAAAACTACAAAAATTTCCTCTATAAATTGAACAAATTATAATTCATAATAATTATTATAATATTGTAAATAATAATTATTTGCAATTCCACTATAAATTGAACATGGAGATTACCTTTTTGCCCTGAAATAAAAAATGTTGAAAATGTGACTTACACCACTTTGTCTTTCACCGCCTCACTTGTTAATGCTGCTGAATACCTAGTTTATCAATTTGTTTATTAAAAAATGATATATTACATAGATGAATTCAACCTACATCACCCATCAGTCTAGCAGTTTTCTTCCTTCAAAATTTCAATAAAGTATAGATCTCCATGTTTGGTGTTTTTTTCCTATTCTATTTCGAATTTTAATAAAACCCTTTTTATAATAATATTTCAAGAAATAAAGTAAAAGAGATGAGTTCAGTCTAGATGTTGCTCAGTCAAATTGTTTTCCTCTGCCAAAATTTGGATAAAATATCGCCATAGTTTTTTACTATTTATAATAGCTGTAATGTTTATTTTGAGATTGGTATTGAAGTCATTTATGTGAATTTTATACTTTCAATATGCTTTTAAATCTCTCATCTGATTCAGCTGATAGGAGGAGGGTAGAAGTATTTAAGCTCTTTATAATTCCAGGTAGTTTTGAAGTTAAGGGCTTGGAGGGTCAACCAATCAAAGGTTTTTGATTTAATGTTCATAGGTTACACTTAATTATTTTTATACTTTTGCAAGTTTGTTCATTTAATACAATAAGTACAAAATAAAATAGCTTATAAAAAATCAAATGTAATTTGATGACTATTTAAACTTAGATCATGAAAATAAATTTTATGATAAAGTTTTCTGCTGTGATGATGTTTAGATATTCTTAAATATTTTCATAAACTACCACAAAGTCCCCTTTTGGTATGGAAGGTATTTCCAATCTTGTTTAATATCCTGTATTCATTCTAACAGGAAATAGATAAATAGAAAATGCATTCATTCATTTATTTGTTGCTATTTTTTTTATCTAATTTATGAATTCTTTGTTGTTTGATTTTTTTAGGTAAAAATATCTTCATGTAAATTTAAACTTATTGAAATTTATTATTGTTTGTAAAAGCTTAGGTGTATGATATGCTACCAATTAAATTACCCCTTATAAAATTTTTTTTAAAAATCCTAAAGTAACCACTCTTTTTCTGTCATATCTTGCCTTCTTTATGTACGATTTGTTTCTGTTCATATCAATCCTGTAGGTTCTATTAAAAATATCACGAATTATAAATTGTTACAAGTTCTCAAAATCTAACTTGCATTTAAGTTTGTAAATTGAATTTTGTTTTGATGGATCTCTTTGGAAAACCACTTTTGTTTGTACAGTTGTAATTATTGAAATTTTATGTTTATTATTGAAATCCTGTTGGTCATTTGATAATTCTTCTCTGTGTATAGAAATGTTATAATCTGATCTTCTATAAATTCATAACTTAGTAATAAAAATTCTACTTATCTTTTTAAAAAAATAGTGTACTTATAATTTTGTTACATATACATTATTAATGGTTAACAGCATGTGTATTTTATAATCAGCAATATACATATCATATAAAGAAATAAATAGCCTTCATGAATAACTTGTTATTATATTGAATCTGATATAGAGCATTTTGGATCATTGAAGGAGAAAGTAACTTTTCCTTGGTGTAAATGTTGGTTAAAACTTTTTTCAAACTATGAAGTTGAGCTGTACTTTTTCATTTCTTATCAGATGCTTTTCTCACATTATTTGCGATTCCTCTCAAAGAAAAATAAAATTCATGATGTATTTATTTAAAAGAAATTAACAGCATAAACTGACCACTCATCCTGGTGAACATTTCAAATTTTACATTATATGTAGACACGTGGCCTTTTCTTTTTTCTTTTTTTAATGTTAATGCAGTTTGATACTTTGCATTGCATTACATTGTGTATAGAAGTATTAGAATTTTAAATTCATGAAGAGATTTTTTTTTAAACAGGCAAGTGACATAAAACTGTGTTGCATTTGCAATTTAATTTTCTTTCAGAGCATAATTCTCACTCTCCTCGAGAATTTTTGGGTCTTACAAAGGTGAAACAAGAGTTTTCAAGTAGTAGGAATTGAGTTGAATGAAATTTTATGTAGTGAATGCATTTGGTTTTTGAAATGCTTAATTTTCTTGGTAGTTAATCTCTTTAAAATAAGTCATTTATATCTCTGTATTAAAAATTATTGTGTAGAGGGGTCCAGGACAAGAAATTCTTCAAATTTTTGAAAAAAATTTTACTGCCTTAAAATATTTTCTGTTCTTTTCCGCTTAAAATGACATTTAAATCAAGTTTTTATCTTAATTACAACAGGAGATATTCATTTTTTGTTTCGCAACATTCCAATAGCAGTCAATATTTGTTTAAACCTTTAAATGCATTTTTCTGCATGATGGTTTTTTTCAACGTTTCTTGTCTTTAAATTGAAGTCAAGAACCGTTAAGGGGACACAGTACCCTAAAAATCGTCAAAATATCGATTTTTTTTTTATTTACTTAAATTATTGTCCCCACCTTTCTATATATGATCACCAAATTTCAAAGCTGTATCTTGAATACTTTAAAAGTTATTTAGATTTTTATAAGGTTGTGAGAAAATTAAAGGGACAAGTGACCATTTAAAGTGGGCGTGGCATTTTTTTCCACTAGCCTAAAAACTCAAATTAATAATTAATTAACTATTTTTTTTGTTCACCAGAGCGAAAGAAGTAACCGTTAAAAGTAACTGTTTGGATTTTTTACACATGGTAATGGTAGTTCTGCACGTAGCTATTTATTTTCGGTTCAAAAATTGTAATCAGCTTTTTTTTTCTTCCTGAAGTGTATATTTTTAAGCTTTTGCTTGAACTTTACGCTATATTTCTATTCGTTATATTTGTTACCTATAAACCTGGGGATTTTAATTTAGTAAAATAAGTATGTTTTTAAAATTTTCTCAGAAAATGTGGTAGTAAATGGTATGTTTCATGAATAAAAATTACATCGATTTTTCTTATTTTTTTAAAAATTTTCATACTTTTACAACCCTAAAGGAAATTTTTTATGTTAAAACATGGTTGAAATGCTTTACATATGCATTACTTTGTACATCAAATCTAGTTCCACATTAATTTTATACAAATTTCAGGTATGACTTTCTCAAGTAGCATGATTTATTTTTTCTTAATGGTATCTTTTCTTAACTGTCATATATTGAGAACGTTATAATTTTTTTAATAATTCAGATAGAGATATAAAAGTTTTTATACATATTCTTTATTATACGCTTAATGAAACTTCACATGGAATTAACATTAAGATTTATTTGTTGAATTTGAAAAAAATTTAAACCAAGAGCAGTTGTTGTCGACTCTATTTTCAACAGTTCACTGACATGTTTTTAAAATTGCATAAAATATTTTATATTGAAGTTGGATGGATAAAATGTTTGATATATATATTATATTAATTGACTATTATAAATACCCACAAAATTTGTATATCATTTCATTTCAAGGGACTTTTTTTAACAAATGAAAACTTTAAATGGCTTTTTCTCCATGTTTGTTTTTTCTTGACATTCATGCAGTAAAAGTGCTAAAACTTTTTTTGTATTTAAGACACAAGTATTAAACTTTTTATACAGGTTTTCTATTATGTATAGCATAAAAATTCGCATGGAATTATGCAATAACATGCTTATTTCTCTTTTTATATTCAAAAATATACAACAAAGTGCCAGTTTTCATCGTTTTTCACTGCAAATGATAGAAAAAAATTTATATAAAATGTAATTTTAAAAGTATCTAAAAAACCCATGCCAATTTTTATATAGTAGACATAAATACATTACCTATAAAAAATTGGAGCAAAAATATTAATATTTGAAAAAGTTATAAGGATTTTTAAAAATTGAAAAAAAAATTAAAAAATTCAAATTTTAATTAAATTTACTGTTAAAATAAATTTTACCTTTCAGAATATGTTTTAAAATGACTGCTAAAGTGCAATACAATTACAATGTTTATTGAAATACTTAAAATAAAAAAAATTTTTGACAGGGTACTGTGTCCCCTTAAAGAAAAATCGTTCAAACTTGAAACATGTCTTTTTCAATTATTTTACTTTAATTTTGATTCAGCAAATTTGAAAAAAAATATTTACTTTTGAAAATATGATTTTTTAAAAATAAGTTTTTTTATTTTTTATTTTTACTCTAAATAATTTTTATTTAAAAAAAATTAATATTTTTTAAAATACTGAATCAAAAGTAAAACTTATATATCTCTGTTTAATTAAATGAAAAAATTCTGAACTTCGACAGATAATATTTCGAGTTATAATGATTTTAAATGATCCCACTTTTTAAAAATATTTTAAATTTCAAATTCTTTTAAAACTTTATGAGAAATTTTATGACGTGATTTTGTTTACAAATTGTATGGTTAACCATCACAAAAAATTCAAAATTTTAACTCAATAAATAAATAAATAAATAAAATTGAATGTTTTCTGGACCCCCTTAAAATGTGAATCAATAGTTATAGTATGGCATGAGACTCTTCTCTTCCCCATTCCTTTTTACATGATATTAGGACCAGGGTTGTCATCCAATTATTATTGCACAGCATGGTTGATATAACAACAGTAAATTACAGCTTTGTAGCTCTCGTGTAAAAAAAATTTCTGTGATTTTAAAATCCGAATGGGAATACTTCAGCACTTCTTGTATCATTCACTTACTGGTATGGATAACTCCTCTGCAAGTCTATCTTCGTGATTTGAACTTAACTTTTTTTTAAAAAGAATTTCAGGGTGAATTTTTTGTGTTTCAGATAATTTAGGCCTGAATTCAAGTGCAGTTCGATTTTTTTGGTTCGTTGCCCGCACTGGTAAGGTGGTGAGTGTCACAAGCTACTGCTGCGTGAGCACTCGGTTCGATTTCCGGCCAAAGTTTGGTTGCTGCCTCCTTACAGCAGTGGTTCCCAACCCGTAGCAGTCTGCGGACCACTAAGCCAGAAATTGAACCATGTGCGGACCCCCCCCCCCCTCCCACACACACACACCGACTTGAGGGGATGGATCTTCCGGTGGGTTTGGGGGTATAGAATATCGCTCAGGGAAAAGTGATACAGGATTAACGTACTCACATTCTTGTGTATCATGTTCTGATAATAGGTCTCGCAGCATGTCACATCTCAACTCTTGCAGATTTTACTTCTTGTTTTGCGAGGAGTGGCAAAACATTGCATAATTTAACATGGCGCTCAATGAGCTGTCACCATGGTTTTCACTCGTTGTTTGATTTACCTTTGTTGACTCCTGTCACATTTCGCGAGATAACTTTTTGATGTTTGGCAACACGCAATTAAATTTTGAGTTTTATTCTTTTCTTTTATTATTGTTATGTTAAGATACGGCGCCTGTTGGTGATATATTTTTCGGTCTCGTTTTTTACGGCGGGAAGTATGTAACTTTGGTCTAAATTAATATATATATGCCGTTGTGGTTAATTCCCAATACACGGTGCCATCGCCAATTTGGCGAAAAGTTGGCGCCAAAATCCCATTCGGAGACCTGTTAGGCTTAAACTGCGAAATGTAAACAAATGTGGCGACAATGAAAAAGCAATTAAATTGAAAAACAAACTTACTGCTGGCTTTATGAAACACGTAGGGGAACAGATGTATTACACGCACCTCCCTTGGCGACAAATTTTTTTTGACGCCAAATACTCGTCAAAATAATTTTGTCGCCAAAACAGGCCTACGCGGACATTTTACACTTAAAATAACAAATATACACAAAATATCAATAACAACTCAAATATAAAAATAAATTCAAAACAAACTTACCAATGGCAATAATAAACTTTCAAAAACATGTCACAAAACCACAACAGCTACTTTAAAACATACACGAATATATCTAAAAACGGCTGTATTAAAATTCCAAACCTAAACAGAAATGCTCAACCGCTACTTTAAAATACGCAAAAATATCTAAACAAGCTGTATTAAACTTCAAAACCTCAGCAGAAATACTACATATCCGCAACATCTATTTAAAACATACGCAGATATATCAAAAAACGAAGACATTAAACTTCCAAAAACTTTACAGAAATCCTAAACCGCTACTATGAAACGCCAACAAAAATATCGAACACCGGTATATTAAACTTCCAAAAACACTACACAATACCACAACACCTATTCAGGGTTGCAACAAAAAACAAACATCAAGCCAAATCGCATGGCTGCCAGACCAAACAAAAAAATCGCTAAAAATAAAAAAATCGCCAAACTGAAAAAGGTGCGTGAAACACATCTGTACCCACGTGGGCGCACACGGGACCTTCGCTTTGCTCAGATACCCTTGCTTTACTCCGCTACGCTCCGTCCAAAAAGTTTCCGCTGAGCTGTTCTACTGACCGCTACGGTCAGTAGAACAAAGCTTATGTCACAAAAAATCAAATAATATTATCCAATCCGAATGTAAGAAACTACGGACTAGTGTGTCATTTACAACCCCTTCTGTATGTCTCTCTAGCGAAAATCTAGATCTAACAATATCCAAAATCTGCCCCTGATATTTAGAAACGACATCTTTAACCAACATAGCAATAAACGACTAATTGAAAAGCATTTAACAAACACAACCCCTATTTGGCATTTTATCGCCAATTTGGCAAAAATCTAAAAAATATGCGGCACCGTGTATTGGGATTGAGCCAAAGTGGGTTAGTGTGTCATTAGTAATCTGAATTAAACTAATATTTCTCGATTATTATATGAGTACCTAAAGAATAACATCACAGGATCTGTTTCATTTTAAAGGAGCTCCCCCGGGACAATGGAGGTAGGAATTTTGCTTACCCTATAAGTTCGGTGTCACTTCCAAATATTTAATTTGAAAGTTGGGTGGAGTGACAACATTTTTTTGGCATCCCTGCCGGGATGAGAGCTCTTCGAGATAGATATATAAGAAAGAAGAGATTTGTATAGATTTGGTTTAGAACTGAAGTTTGATATTAAAAAAAAAATAGTGTGACACACATAACCATTAATATGGCTAACGACGTTTTGACTAAGTTAAAAAAGAAACGTACTAGTATTAGATCATCAGTCGCTAAGAATATTAAAAGTATTGAAACTGAAGTTTCTATAGACGTCTTAGAAGAACTTTTAGAACGTATAAGAATTTATTCTGATGAACTAAAAGCTATAAATATAGAAATAGAATCTGCTGTAGATCTCAAGGATTTAGATAATGAATTAAAAAGCGCGACAGATTACCAAGATAAGATAATAACATGGACATTTCGCGCAAAAAAAGAAAATACGTGAGTTGTCAAAAAGTAATTCAATGGAAATTTCTACAAGTTCGTCTGAACTAAGAAACAACACTTTTGTAACGGAAAGGGCTAGTGTTAAATTACCGAAGCTTAGTATTAATCATTTTTATGGAGAGAAGAATCAGTGGCTCACGTTTTGGAATACTTATGAGACCGCGCTACATAAAAATGAATCATTAGATAAAATTACTAAGTTTATTTATTTAAGAACCTATTTAAAAGGATCCACACTTGAATCAATCGAAGCTGGCAATAACACCAGCAAATTATGATACTGCCATAGATATTCTGTCATCTCGATATGGAAAAAAGAATATCTAAATAAATACTCATTTAAACAGTTTATTACAAATTCCACCTTTGAAAAATGCAATAGATCCTATATCATTTAGGAAATTTTTCGATCAAGTCCAAACTGAAATTAGAAGTCTCGAATCGCTTGGAATTAATTCTGATACGTATGGGAACCTTTTAACGCCTAAATTATTACCTCCACATTTAATTTTTGAGTTTAATAAAGAAATTGGAGAATCCGATTATGATTTAAAGCAGATGATTGCGTTTTTATCTCAGCAACTGAACGCAACGGAAAGGTCCCATGTAAATTACCACATCGAGAGCAAAGCAAACAGGAGTTGGCGACGAGACTATGAGTCGCACAAACCGAAATTTTTGGCGGAAAAGAACAAAAAAATAAATAGAACAGTATTTACCGCGACAGATCTACTAACCGTTGAAAAGAAAGAAAGTTGCTATTCGTGCATATTTTGTAATGAATCTTCACATGAATCGTCGAAATGTAAATTTGTTTTTTCACTGCCTTTGCAAAAAAGAAAAGATATTTTAATGAAAAAGGGTTATTGTTTTCGTTGCATAAGGCACGCTAATCATTTATCGAAAACGCGTAGAGACCGAATAACTTGTAAATTTTGTTCAAAAACCATTCTGACATTTTATGTTATGCAAATGAAAATAAAATGGCTAAAAGTGAACCTTTAAATAGTAATATGCTTAATGGTGATATTGATGATAGCGTACTTGCTAATAAATCATTTTCGAAGCAAGTGTTTTTGCAGACCTTAGTTGTGTGCGTAAGTGTAAATGGTTTAGATTATTACGTTAGAATATTACTCGACAGTGGATCTGTAAAATCTTATATCAGTAAATTCCTGGCAGTAGCTTTAAAATTAGGATGTTTAGGAGAAGAAACTGTTGTTCATGGTCTATTTGGCGGAATTGAGAAAAAGGAAGATCACAAAAAATATTGCGTGAATATAAGTAATATTGATAAGAGTTTCTCGTGCGATTTAGATGTTATGGATCAAGAAAAAATTTGTGTTGCGATACCCAAAATCAGTAATTCTGGGATTATCAATAAAATTAAACAATCTGGCATTTTAGTAAGTAATATTTCTATTAACGAAAATACTTGTATGTATGAAAGAGATCCAAACGAAATACATATATTAGTTGGCGCTGACTTTGCAGGAAGATTGTTCACCGGTAAAATCAAGCAAATATCTGAGGGACTGGTTGCCATGCATACTCGTTTAGGCTGGACGCTGATGGGAGATTCTGGAGGAAAAACTAGATGCTGTGAGACTCTGCTCTCTCTACATATTAGTGATTTGAATATCCCAGAATTATGGCAGTTAGATACAATAGGTATTCGAGATTCTGGGAAAAATCAGTCTAAAAAGGAATTAGAAGAGGCAGCGAAATTACATTTTCTCCAAAATGTTAAAAGAGATCACGAAGGCCGTTACGTGGTAAATTTACCGTGGATAAAGGATCACCCTCCTCTTACTAGCTGCAGAAAGATAGCAGAAAAAATACTTGTGAATTGCGTCAAATCATCAGAAAGGATCCAAAAATTACGCGACTACGAAGAAGTGTTTAATGAGTGGGTGAAAGAAGATATAATTGAAAAAGTTGAATCCTGTCTAGAAATAGCCGAAGAACATTATTTACCACACAGACCGGTATTTAAGGAAAACTCAACCACTAAGGTTCGCCCAGTTTTTGATGGATCTGCGAAGGAAAAAAATTCTCCATCGATCAACGAATGTTTGGAAAAAGGCCCGAATCTCATTGAGCTTATACCCTCTATAATAAATAGGTTTCGATACGGTAGATTTTGGGTAATTGTGGATATAAAGAAAGCTTTCCTGCAGATTGGGCTACAAGAACGTGACAGACCATTTTTAAGATTTCTTTGGAACGAAGAGGGAAAAAACGAAAACCTGACTGTTTATCAACACAAAAGAGTAGTATTCGGGATATCATCTAGCCCATTTCTTTTAGGGGCCACTTTAGAATTCCACTTAAAGAATGTTTCAAACCATTATTGGGAAACTGCACATACTCTCTTAAAGTCATTTTATGTAGATAATTTGGTATGCAGTGTTAACAGCAAAGAACTGAATAAATTAATTGCTGAATCGCAAGCTATTTTGAGTGAGGGCAAATTCGAACTCCGAGGGTGGGAGCACACTCCGACTTCCTCCGAGCAAGTTACGGTCAACCAAAAGATTGTTCCTGTGTTAGGATTGAATTGGATACTGAATGAAGATTCTCTAGCCATCGATCTGAAACCCTTTTCCGATGAAGAAACAGTGATAACTAAGAGGAAAATTCTTTCAGCTGTCCATCGTATTTTCGACCCGATAGGCTTTAACTGTCCCGTAACGTTGCAGCCTAAAATACTTTTGCAAGAATGTTGGAAGAACAAAGTTACGTGGGATGCAGAACTCCCTATGTCAACGAAGAAAAAGTTCGAGCGATGGAAAAACGAGTTGATAAATTTGCCGAAACTCAGAATACCAAGATATCTTTTAACAGACTTTCAACAAGAAGCTGACCTGTCCTTGCACACCTTTTGCGATGCTAGTAAATTAGCATACGCAACCTGTGTTTTCTTGAGATGTCAAACAGATAAAGGCACAACATGCCAGCTAATTCAAGCTAGAAGCCGAGTAGCTCCACTAAAACAGATATCTATCCCTAGATTGGAGCTTTTAGCGTGTTCAATTGGAGCTAGATTAGTTGACACTGTTAAAACCGATATGAATCTTGAGGATGTACCTACGACATACTGGACAGATTCTATGAACGCGTTGTGTTGGATAACAAAAAATGACAACTGGGCCACATTTGTTTACAATCGAGTTCGAGAAATCAGAAAGTTAACTAAATCGGAAGATTGGTGACATATTGCCGGACCCCTGAATCCAGCAGACCTTCCATCCAGGGGATGTAGTACAGAAGAACTGTCGAAATATCGTTGGTGGGAAGGACCTAGTTGGTTGGCATTACCCCCTAAAGAATGGCCAGCATCTGAAGTTGTTCCGAACACTGAAGTTGTTAATTCTGAAAAGAGGAAGACTGTTACTTCTGCCATGAATTCAGAAATAAATAAATTTAAGTTCTTCGAGGATATATCATCCTTTGGTAAAATTACAAGAATCATGGCCTATGTTCTACGATTTTCTGGAAATTTAAAGATAGGTCAAAACGGCCGAAAGAAAGGAAAACTGGAAGTTGCCGAACTCGAAGAAGCAGAAAAGTTAATTTTGAAAGAAATACAACTAGAAAGTTTCAATAAAGAGAAACAGCTGAATTTGCATGTTATAAAAGACGATGAAGGATTGTTAAGAGTTGAAACTAGAGTTGCTTCAAGAAAAGATTTACAAACATTCAGATTTCCGATATTACTGCCAAGTAAACACCAATTAGTGAAAAAGTTAATTATGAAAAAGCACGTAGAACTTCAACATATCTGATACATGTAACATTCGTGCAATTCCTCATTCTCGATATAGACGAACTTTAAAACTTCCCCAGAGACTCCATTTTTAAGACTTTTTAGCGAGTCAATTGTTTGAGTTTTTTTATTGATATTAAAAAACTCAAAGGTGGGAGAATGTCGCAGACTCCATGGTTTACCATGGTTTTCACTCGTTGTTTGATTTACCTTTGTTGACTCCTGCCACATTTCGCTAGATAACTTTTTGATGTTTGGCAACACGGAATTAAATTTTGAGTTTTATTCTTTTCTTTTATTATTGTTATGGTAAGATACGGCGCCTGTTGATGATATATTTTTCGGTCCCGTTTTTTACGGTAGGAAGTGTGTAACTTTGGTCTAAATTAATATATATATATAAAGTTGTATGTGTGTCATCAGTAATCTGAATTAAACTAATATTTCTCGATATTATATGAGTACCTAAAGAATAACATCACAGGATCTGTTTCATTTTAAAGGAGCTCCCCCGGGACAATGGAGGTAGGAATTTTGCTTACCCTATAAGTTCGGTGTCACTTCCAAATATTTAATTTGAAAGTTGGGCGGAGTGACAACAGAACATTCTTACATCTTGTTGAATAAAATGCTCTCGGATTAAGCAAAGTCTTTAGATCTAAACAAAGGTATATCACTAAATTAAACATTCAGGTACAGCCCGGAAAAGTTTATTCAGTACGTGATCCGTATTTATTGACAGAGGAAGACTGGAGTTACGATACAAGACGCTGGCCTGAAGTAACTTATCCTGATATATATACATATTTTAATATAATAATAATCATTCTCAACGAAAGAATGATTATATTCTCTTAAACCTTGCGAAATATTGAAAAAAAGTGTTAAAATACCTGTTACATACAACTAATATGAGGAATTTTATAAATAAACTTAAATTATTTAACTCAAAATGAAGGTATCGTCCAAAAACACATGCAAACGCATAGGAACGGCTTCTGTTTTCTGCCACTCGATAATCACATGATCTATAGTAGACGAAAACTGACGTATCCAGTGACGTTTCGCCTTATACAATAATTATGGTAAACTTTTAAGAAACTTTAATTCAACACCTGATAGTCATCGGATATATTCGGCCCATCTAGCTGAATGAACATTTTTTATTTCCAATGGCGGGCTACATAAACATACAAAAAAGATAAACAGAAGAAAAAGAATAGTTCAATAAACATTGCTTTCAAATTCCCATTTATTTGGCAATTTTTTGATATGTGGTGCCGGACCACCGGTTGGGAACTGCCTGTTATAGGGAGCAATGCCGACTGGGTAATCCCGTTGTAAAGTGGTCGACAAAACTCCCGGTATGCATGAGGATTTGATATCGGGATGAGTGCCTGCCGCAGTGGAGGCTATTACGTGGTTTCGTTGAGTTAACTTGTATGGATATAACCAGTGATTCTTTTCTAATAAAATCGGTATGTATACTGTGTTTTCTCAAATAAAGGCGCGTACTTTAAATACCGCGTTTTCACACGTCACGTCGCAGGGGAACAAAAAATACTTTTTGTTATATACTAACAATTGATTCGTAAGTTTCCAAAAATTTCGATTAAGTTAAGGCAGAATAATACTTAAAGAAAGATGGGGATACGCCGTAAAAAAAAGCCCTGAATATAACACTTCTCAGCTACAGGGTTATTAGAAAATTATCCTTGTAGCCTTGTATGGTGTAAGTGACCTTGTGGCTTCGTCGAAGAGCTGATGTAAAATGGATTGCAAGTTAACAGGCTTAGTCAGATTCTGTATTTAAATCGTGAAAAGTTAATGTTGGTACATATATGTTATAACATTAACTTTTATTTATTGTATTGATTCAACGTATGTCATACACTGCATATGTGTATGACGTACATTAAATCGTCATAATTTTATATAAATCTGTTTTCAAAAAGACAGATTTATATAAAATGGTTCCTATGCTCTCTAGAAAAAGTTGGAACTTCTGTATGTAGTGACTAAGCGTTTAATGTGTTGCAACACAAAAGATTTAGAGGTCATCGCTATTAACAGAGTTAGCGCCAAAGACACTGCAAACTCTTGAATGGGAAATTGGATTGAAATGGTGGGGTGGTTGCCAGCCAATGACGACAGTATACTTTTAATGGTGGCTGGAAAATATCTTATAAATGCAGTTGGTCAACCATTTAAGGACCGACAGGAGTCATAAACTCGAACCCAGCCATAAATGAATTGTTTTGATTAAAATGGAAAAGAGTCGATAAACGCCTTTAAATTTCTAAAGTCAATTTCAAATCATTAATAAAAAAAAATATACATATATATTAACACCGTTCTGGTACTATTTTCGGCTCCTCTTTCTCGGATATCTAAATAAAAATTCCCATGCGTAATGAACAAAATGAAATGCAAGGCATTTTACGGATGCTTTTAAAAATGGGAATGAAAACATTCTTCATGAGACAGTGATAAAAATATTAACAGTAACAGAGAATTTCGGAATCACTTAAAATTTCTGCTGTCGTATCTGTAGAATCGTATGTGTCGAATCGTATGTGTATGTCGTATCTGTATTCTGCTGTCGTATCTGCATTCATTTAAGGGGACGGTGGACCTTGAAGCCTAACTTTTTTTGTTTTGAATGGATTTGCTTCAAATTTGAATATGTGATTAATACCATAGATATGTAAAAATGGTTAAAATTTAAAGATGAAATATTAATAATATATGAATTATTAATTATTAATGATATCAAAAATTGGCCTCATTAAAAATGTTCCATGCGTATTTCTTTTGCATATAATATGGTAATTTTTATTTACAGGATACCTTATAGAACTGACAATGAAACTTATTGCTTATTTTAAGCATTCATTAAAAATATAAAGAAAATAATAATAGTGAAAACACCCTTTTTATTACGCAAAATACCTATAGATTATATTTTCAAGTACAAAATTTAGAAATTCTGAGCTACGAAGCATAATTTTTTTCAATAAGATTTATTTGATATACAGTTAAGTATATAAAACTTAAATTTCAAAGCAATACGATCATTAGAAATGCGCCCAGAGCAGTTTGAATATTCGTCTGACACGAAAATTTTTATTTTGAGAAAAACACATTTAAAGTTATTGCTATTAGTAACCACATAATATCTAAATTAAATACAAATGCCTATAACTAGGAAAGTAATCGCAGAAATTAAAAATTCTTTTTGCAACACATTCCTACTCGTCCGTAGTTTCACAATTCAATAAAATAAAAAAGATCAAATTTTTGGACAAATTTCACAATTTTGAAAGTCCACTGTCCCCTTAAGAATGCAGACTTCACGTTAATTCGTGAATGGAGAATGCTTAAATTAAAACGTCTAACGAAGCATAGATATTTAAGGGATCCCCCCCTTTTTTTAAGTTTCAGTTTTCATTTACATTCTGTTAATTTTAGAAACAATACCTTTTCTATAAATTAAAAATGATATCGACAAATGATTTCTAGATAACATTTGTGATTTTCTAGATAAAATTTGTGAAAAAAAAAAAGCTGGAGCAGTGCATTTGAAAAATTTCCGATGAGAAAGCTTACTTATTTACAAAAAAAAAAAAACACTGTGCGAGAAAGAAGTGAATAAAAATGCGATGAAAATTGTTTTATTCATTATATTTCGAACCATATTGTGTTGGTTTGGGCGGCTTAGCTCCCTTAGCCAACTCAACTTATGACCTTTCAGTTAGGGCCTGTTCACATAAAATCCGTACTGGTATTGGCATATTTTAAACCCATCGCAGGCCTTAAAAATTTCGATGCTAATCGTATGGAGGCTTGTGATTGGTTTAAAATATGTCAATACGAGTTACTCTAATGCTGACGGATTCTATGTGAACAAGCCCTTAAAGGTTATTGTTAGGCCTTGTTCCTGTTCGGTAATTCCTTTCCTTATCAAAATTGAAAATTACAATAGCCCGGCTACTTCTGGTTTCTGACCTGTCTTTCTTTTTCGATCGTTCCTCTTTCTACCATGCGGTTCCCCCTCGGACCAGCTGTTTGCTGGATTGATAACCTATTCCCGAAATTCCAATCCTGCTTGCGACTTACGGACTTCGGACCTACCGCCCTTTCGTGTAACTTCCACTAACTTGTTTTTTATCCCAATCATATTCCAAATTTCCCATCTTCTAGTTTTTGAATTTTTTTAAAAATTATTATTATTTATTTATACAATCTCTTGTTTCACCCCTTGTTTAATTTCTCCATTATCATTTACATTAGCCATGCCGCATTGGTTACTCGTACTCGTTAATTAGTTGATTTTTCAACTAATTAATTTATTCTTTCTTCCTCAATCATTGTCAACACTATTTGTAAACTTGAGATCGGTTAATCTTATGTCACATACTAACCTTGATACTAAGGATTAAAGAGCTGTTGCTCCCTGGTGCCTCTATAGTGTTTTATGTCAATGTCGATGTCAAGGTTATTGTTAACCTTAAGGATCAAGCCCGAGGAGATGGGGTAGAGGAATCCCTCGAGTCAATGCAATTTGGGCCTGAGTTGGTCCCTGTACAAGGTTCCCATGTAAGATACCTAAGAGCCTAATAATGATTCTTTCATTGGATCCCTGCCAAGAATGATCAGTTGGCATTTGTTAAGTTTTCTGCCTGATATTATACTGTTAGAGTTCTAAAAGAGCACGATGAGAGAAAGATAAAGTGTATAAAAAAATGATCACGTCAAAAAATTCCTTTGGGGAAAATGGAACTTCGGAAAAACAAACAAACTAGCAGGTACTTATTAGTATATGATAGAGTAATGCTTATTTGGGCTCGCATTCCATATTTTCTTTGAACCATGTTAATGTATTCAGTAGAGGCTGAAATTAATAACTGGAAAAACCAAGTACAGTGGTATACCTCGGGATTCGTCGTTAATGGGTTTCAGAAGGCATGGCGGGTACCGGGCTAATTTTTCCCATAGGGATTAATGTACAAGGGTCAGCCAATAAGTTAGTTGCAAAGCTCCGTAAAAATCTCGGTCGTGAATAAGTTTCGGCAGCTGCCAGTGGCGTCCAAATTTGAAGTGCGTGCTTAAATCCGCTTCCTGTGAGCAAAAGGTGGTGACTGCACTGGCATTTATTTATCGGCAGTTGCACGAAGTGTACGGTGATAACGCAACATCGCGCCATCTATCGCCAAGTGGTATCTCTCATTCGAGAATGGCCGTAGACATATCGAGGATAAGTTTCTTCAACTTCGACGAGAGATGAGAACGTTGCACGCGTGGATGAACTCGTTGTTTAAAACAGACGTGCCACGGTAAACGAGATCGTCTTGTCTATTGGCTGACCAACACAAAGTGCAACGATTTGAGAGTGCTCTAGCATTTTCGGAACGTTATCAACAGGAAGGAAATGCTTTATGGCAGTGCTCCCCAACCTTTTAATCTCCGCGGACCGGTCAACATTTGATAATTTTACCGCGGCCTGCTGAGGGGGACTATGACTACAATTTTAATTCCTAATTTTGAAATTTTAATAAAAATAAACTAATTTTAAAATAGTTACAAGAATTCTTCTGTTACAAAGGTATAAATTAGCAAAAATTCGACAAAGTCGCACTAAACCGAGAGAAAAACACCACAGTAAATAAAATGGAAATAATTTAATGTTCCTTGGGCGGCCCGGTACCATTTGATCCACGGACCGGTACCGGTCCGCGGCCCGGGGGTTGGGGACCACTGCTTTATGGGACTAAATCGGAACCGGTGACGAGACTTGGGTTCATCATGTAATATCGATGCTCCTCGAGTTTTTATCTTACAAAGAAAATATTTACTTCATCTGGAAGCTGAAAGCTTTCTTATTCATATAAACCTCATTTCAAGTATATATATTAAATTTTTGATTTTTAATTGAATTTTAAAGCTGATAATTCAACTGTAATGAAACGCCCTTCGCATTAAGGGTGACAACAGTAAATGGATGGAAGCTGTTACATTGCCCGAGAATCACCCCTATGTATCTCGCTATTAGCCATAACAGAGGAGCGAGCGTAGCTAGCCTAGGGGCGAAGCTCCTAGCAATTTAATTAAAAGAAAGTAGAGAAGCTATTAAGTATACAAATAATATTGACTTTGCAGATGTAAAGTGCTAAAAATTAAAATTAACACGTCATTTTTGAAGGGCTAACCACTAGTTGGCTATAGCAGTGGTTATGTGTGTGTGTGAGTGGGCATGCGTGTTTTTTTTTTTAATTAAAAAAAATTTATTATTTTTTATTTATTTTTTAACCACTATATAGGTTACCCCAGAAACAAAGAAAGAATAAACATAAAAGTATATGGCTCTAAGAAACAAAACAAAATATATTACTAACAATATGTATTACTTTGTTTTGTTATTAAATGCCAAATGTTAATTTGGTTTCGATTGTTGAGCCTGAAAGGGTCATAGACTTCTTTTTCTTCCTGTTTGAAGATTCTTAAATTGCGCGTTTCCAGTTTAGGTGTTTGTTACATTTAAAAAATGTTTGTTACAAAATATTTTCACACAATGTCACACATGATTATTATTGAAGGTATTGAAACAGACGGTTACATTATAATAGATACAAGTATAAGATTTACAAATACTGACTTTTGTTATGCATGAATTATAAAAAAAATAATGGCATAGAATTCTTTTTTATAATTTCTAATAAAATAAAAATGTTTAAAAGAAAAAATTATGACAAATTCTGCGGAACACTAGTTAAGAACCGCGGGGCTATAGCAACTGAATATCCGAAGTTCTAAATCATTCCGCAACATAGCCTTCCGGGTTTAAAGCCCCGAAAAATGCTGCTGGTTCTGCTAATCTATACGTATGCTTTTTTTATCATACTAACTCATTGCTTAAGGCTGCTATGTACTAAGAAAAAAAATCGTATTTCCCTTTTCCTCTTCTTTCAGACTCTTGTGGTGGGAGGAGTCCAGTTGACAGTTCGAGAATTCCACACCCCCCCCCTTAGGATTGACATTTTGAGGGATTGTAATGGCTCTCTCTCTATAGGAGGGGTTAAGAACTGCCCCCAAATTTTTATTTAAAATATATTTTTGTCAACTATTTACAGGTACATAAATGCCGATAATCCAATAAAATTGGTATTGTCAGATAGCCCGAACTTTTCTGCAAAACTCTACAGGATTCATTTTATAAATTTCGTCCACGGAAGGAATTTACGAGCGTTTAAAACACACTATACCAGATTTTTCCCCGAATAATTTAAATTTTAAAATATTAATCGCATTTTTTTTAAAAACGAAAAATGCAGACAAACGTAAAGTTTCTTTCTCTGTGACGGAGTACAATTAAAAAAAAAAAAAAAAATCTTTGAATCCAATTCGGCAATCCGTGGACAAATTTTCTCCGTAGGTTAACATTGAGGTGAGCGAATCCAATGGGGTTAGTACATAGCAGCCTTAACGACATCTTACAAATACTTTTTTTTTTAACCAATTCGGAGGCACTTGCATTCAAACATTCGCCCTAATACCACGCCGAAATTTTACTGCCCATTTTATTATGGGGGCACCATACAGGCGACAGCACTACCCCCTATGAAGGGACGACACGAACGGAGGCATTTTTCGTGGTGCGACGCCAGGATTCGATCTGAGCACCCTCAGTACCGAAAACCAGCGCGCTGTGCCACTAGGCCGCCACAAGCCCTCTTACAAATACTGACGACATAATGCCGAGGTAGAATTGATCTTGGGATTGTGCCTCACGTTCTGGTGCTCTTCCAATTAAGCTACGTACTGGTTTTGTTAGAGAGTCTTTGTTAGGTTCACTTTCCTTACGCTATTCCCCTCTTTCTTTTATGACGGCGACACACGATGCTGAACTTACAACTTTTTTCTTTTTCTTTTAATATATTTTGATAATTTTCATTTTTTCGCTATATTTACCTAAAGGTCTAACCCGGTTGCTGTAAGAACGATCCATTTACGGGAATCGAACTCGTGTCTTCTCCTCCTGACTCAACCAGCCAAACTTTACTGGCGATATAAGGAAGATTTTAACTTCCCGCTGTCAGAAAATTTTAACTTGACTGTTAAAATTTTGTCCTGAGACCCTGCTAAGGCATAGATGTTCTTGCATTGTACCTTCGTATGATTGGTTGGATACGCATATTTTTACTTTGCACACCAGAGCTAAACCAAACGGATGTTACGGTGGTTCTCTGTGGTTCATCTTCTAGACTCCCCTGGTTCACTTTCCTCATAAATTTACCTAAAAATAAATAAATAAAAAATATTTAAAAAATCAACATTTTTTTTGACGTCTAGACGTGACACTGAAGTTACAGTTATAGTACACAAAATTAGCATCAAATTAAAGCTTGTTATAATCAAAAAGTTTACTAAATTATGTAAAAGCAATAAAAGTGTATATATATATATATATATATATATATATATATATATATATATATGTGTGTGTGTGTGTGTTTATTGTATAGATCATACTCATCGGAAACAATCCATTGGTTTTTAGACAGTATTGACACCACTGATGAAGAGATGCTGTCTAAAACCTCTTTCATACTTTTCTTTTCAAATTATTTGTTCCTGGCTGCAAGTAGCTTTAGGGCTATTAATGGTATTCTCTTTCATCTATTTCTTATATCTATACTTATATATAAAGAGAGAGAGTGATTTTGTACGTGGAGGGTAATCTCCGGAACCACTGCACCTATTTGAAAAATTCTTTCACTGTTTGAAAGGTACATTATTCGAGATGGACATAGGCTATATATTATGTATATCTGATCAGTAGAAATAAAGTTAGGGGGGATACTCTAGATTTGTGTGCACGGCCGCCATCTTGGATTTTTCCGCCAGGGTTTGGCGCATTTCGCATGGCGATAATTATTGCGTTCTGGTAAAAATAACCCAATGTCAAATTCTCTAATTTTAAGATCAAACAGTTATTTCTGATGTGATCTTTTAATTACAGTATAATAATTTTAGGTCAGATCTTGGCCTTGACCTGGAAATCTGAGTCAAATTGACTATACTCAAAAGAGTAAATTATTTTTAAAACTAAGAGTCTTTTTGTTGAAAATTTTTGAATCCATTATCAGTGTTTCGTTAACTTATTAAATTTAAGTTGCTTTTAATTTTCTTTATCGATTGTCAATTATTATACTATAATGATACACCATTTCATTTATTTGAAGTAAAAATTATCTGCCATCATTTTTTCGTAAAATGTAAAATACAGTATACATTTTAAATACAATATATTTTAAAATATTTTATGATTCCAAGTTGTAGTGGATTACAAATAAATTTAAATAACTGAAGTTCAACTTCTCTCTCCCCAGGAACATAAATTAAAAAGTTAGTTAAGGTAAAGTTATTTGTTTAGGAAAAGGGTTTTTTTTTCTTATTTCCAACACAGCAGGATCAATGGTCAAATAATCCTTGTCCCTATTTTATTGTATGCACCAAATATTTGGTTAAGGTCAAATCTGAAGTAAAGTTTCATTACCACAATGCCCTAACCAAAAGGAAAAAAAAAAAAGAAAAAAAAAAGAGGATCTGGTTACTCACCATAAATTTATGGGTTCATAATTATTTTACATTTTTCAAAGCTGAATTTTAGATAATTTTTAAATTGCAAGTTATTTAGGTGGTACGAAAATGCTGTATTTTTTTTCTAATTAACAATATATTGGCATAATATTTTGGTGATTCATTGCTATTAGTCAAAGAGTTAGGGCAAACTGAATAGATGGCATTGAAATTTTATCTGTAAGTAAAATTCATTTGACCAAATTTTTCATATGGATCATAATTTGAAAAGGTAGTTTTTAATTAAAAATGACAAAAAAAAATCTCAGTCCAACGATTAAATGATTTTTCAAAAATATTTCTACGTTTCACAATTTAAAAAGGTCGTTTTTATTAAAAAAGCTAAAAGAAAAACCCAAAATTTCCAATATTTGAGAATGATTTTTTCAAAAAAGCGGTTTTTATCAAAAACCCAAAAACCCAAAAGTCCAACGTTTAAATGATTTTTCAAAAAATTTTCTAAGTTTCATAATTTAAACAGGTGGTTTTTATTAAAAAAGCTAAAAAAGCTAAAAAGTCCAGCGTTTTGAAAACACCGCTTAAAATACATTGGCGAGAAATTTTTCACTCCTCAAAACACGGTAAAATCGCCATGTTGCTGCAAAAAATTCCAAGATGGCGGCCGTGCACACAATTATTAAGTAACGTAATATTAATTTGAATATTATTTTAGGTGCTTATAATAATTAAAAAAACATTCTTTACTTAAAATCCTTTTTTTATTTTTGTATTTTTATTTCATCTCTTACTCTAATTTTGAGATACCAATGTGTATCTATACTTATATATAAAGAGAGAGCGATTTTGTACGTGGAGGGTAATCTTCAGAACCACTGTACCTATTTGAAAAATTCTTTCACTGTTTGAAAGGTACATTAGTCCAGATGGACATAGGCTATATATTATGTATATCTAATCAGTAGAAATAAAGTTAGGGGCTTAATCCTAACAATCTCCATTGTTACCGCTACTGTCCTCTACCGCTTTTTGTGCCGAAGTCTTCAACGATCCTTAGCGTGGTGCTATCTATACTTATAAAAAGAGATCTATACTTATATAAAGAGAGAGCGATTTTAGAGAGCGATCCTTATCGTTGTGCTATCGCGGTGGGCTTCTGTTCTGACGCTAGCGGTTCGAACCTAGCCGTTCTCCGGCACGCCGTTTTCTTTTAAAAGAATTATTTTAATTATTAACTAACATAAAATTAATTTAAGGTATTATTTAGGTTATTATTAAGGTAAAAAAAGATTTACAATTTATTGGCTATCAACTGGAAATTTATTGGTATAATATTTTGTTCAACCCGGACAAAGTCGGGACGGGCCGCTAGTATATATATATATATATAAGATATAATTAAAACAATGATATAATGATACACCAAGATAAGTTAAAAAAGTATAGTGAATTTCTGAAGCAAAAAGGAAAGTTTGAAACAAAAACGGAAATTGATGTATTTAAAAAGACGTGAGGGGGATTAAGACTCCTCTATCCTGGTTAAAAGATCTTTTTACATGGCTAAAACTTTCCCAGCATACGTCATACATCAATTAGAAAATTTAAAACTTTTCAAAAAGTTTAAAACAAGAAATAGAAAAAGTGAGACATAAAAGTTGAAGTTATATACTATAATAAAATAAAGTGACATAATGTCATAATAAGATGATCTCTAAAAACTACCTTACTAAAAACAGTAATTAAAAATGTATTAGAAAAAGCATAGAAAAAGTTATACTACAATTAAAAACACCACAATTTACAAACTGTCTTAAAAAAAACCATTAAAATTCAAAATTTAAAACAGCAGGCAAAAAATGACACTATACCTCCAAGTCAAAGTGCTCAAGGACATTCACACCTCCGAAATAATGCCACAGTATATCCACCAGAAAGCCAGCTGGATACTCCGCCTGTATAGCCAGTTCAATCAAGTTCTTAACTCTATTTTTCTAGCCCGTAACCCAGGTTTGATAACTTCTTTTTTTGCTAAAGCTCCTAGTGTGGTAAATTCAACATGTGCTAACAAAAAAACTGTAAAAGACTTTCGTGTTCCTAATTTTAAATTTAACTATTACTCACATTATCGTAATATACGTACTTTCAAGTTCAAAAGATGTACAAATCCACGCTGTAAAACTTGTCCTTTTGCAAACAAAAACCAATTGGGTACTAATACTAGTAATAAAGTGTTTTGTAAAGTATATAACTGTATCTATTATTTAAAGTGTAAAGAATGTAGTCAGGCCTATATAGGTCAAACATCAGATAAACTACACATCAGACTAAATTTGCATAGATGTAACATTAATAATAAAAAAGATCCTTCTTTCGAGATGTTACACTTCAGGTCACACAGTTTTACATCAATCGAAGTTACTATTTTGGACATAGTTCCAAAAGATGGACTTCGTTTATGGTGGGAGAGTATGCACATCTCGCAATTTAACACACTTATCCCTTCGGCCTGAATACTTCATGTATTGGCAAAACGAAAAACGAAAATGCTTTAAATAACATAAACACTCAAGACTACATCTCAAAACAAGTAGATCCAAAATTCCCCCTAAAGCGAAGACAGCGACACTGAAATGGTAGTAACAAACTTAACATACAAAAACATAAAACCCTTTTTTTAGAACTAAATAAGGATTTGTTGTCTGAAACTTCTGTAAAATTTAATTGGATAAAATGTAAAATATACAATATTAAAAAACGTTGGTTAAACACACTATGGCAATATGTAATAGATCCTAAATATAAAAGCCTCTTCGAACCTTCATATTTACAACACTATTTTGCAATATTAGAAACCTTTAAAATTAGAGCTAAAAAATTAGGTATAAATCTTTCTGCAGCAATACAACCTTTAAAAACAGAATACATAGTTATACAATTTAAAAATAATGCTTTTAATTCCATTCCAATAAATAAAATATTTAAGAATTCTATGTCTGACTTACCTTGTAAAATACAACCTAAAGTTACATACTCTTATAATTTACCAATTAGTCGTAAAATATTTAATTATAATCTAATTTCACAAAAAATTTAAACACAGTTTATGAGTGTTGTTGTCATCATCAATCAATGTCAAAATATCTTAATCCAGTTCATAATCATGTCATAACGGGTAATGTTCAAATAGTATCGAACAAAAACTTACGTGCTGCAATACAAATGGGTACTAAGTTTAGATATAATTGTTTTAAAGACAGAAATAACCTTCAAAAGAACTTCACCACCTTTTATTGAAAAAAAATGCTTTAAAATATAATTTGCCTTTGGAGGCATTTACAAAATGGAAACAAAAAACATCATTTACATTTATAAAAAGTTATGAATTGGCTTTACAAGGTTCTAGAACAAAATTCAATAGTCCAAATATGACTTCTATAAAGGGTCTACAAAATAAACTGGTAATTAGTTATGCAGACAAGGTGGCTTCTAATTATTCATTTATTTGCAAATTTTATTATATTCAAATTGTAAAAAATTTTTATTCAAATACTACACTCTATGAACCATATGCATTTGATGAGTTGTCTCTGAAACGACATTTAGTTAAATTGCATAAAAAAATTAATATAAATCTTTATTCCTTCTCCTTTCCTTACCTAGTCGCAATTCCCAAATTCCACAAAAAACCTATTACCTTTCGACTAGTAACTGTTGGATTCGGTACCTACATAACTTATGCTAATAAATTGATAATACCAGTTTTAAAAAATCTTTTCATTAAAATAAAAAAATTTGGATCCAATATAATCTCTAATAGCTTACAACTAATATCAAAAATCACAAATTTAAACGATATAGAAAAAATAGAATCTTTTGACGTAGTAGACCTATTCAATAATATAGACACAACTTTTCTTTTTTCAATTCTAATTGAGTTTTTTTCACAGGTTTGATTTACAAGAATATACAGAGGCTGTTCACACATTTTTTAGACTATCTATATTGTATTCACAAAACTAAATTACATAAAATTCTTGTGTTTTAAATGTTCTATTTGACATCCCTTATTCTGAACTATCTTTCGACACCGCAATTTCCAGGAAAATAATGCCTTTTGAAGTGTCAGAAGAGGTATTCTATCCCATTCCACCTGAACAGCTTTCCAGAGTCCTGCAAGGGTTTTGGGTCGACGTTTGGATAATGCAGATTTTAAAAGTCCGAAAGCACAAAAATCCATAGGTGATACATCGGGAGATTTAGTAGGGATATCAGTGAAGGGTATGGCCTCTATACCAGTTTTTTGTTCCATTTATTTTAGGAAATTTACAGTGGATTTTGATCTGTGACTGCTAGCTTTGTCCTGATGGAGTCTCACAGATTGATGGCACTGTGGGTAAAGCGATGGTATTTCATTCAAAAAAATTGGCGATAAAATATGTTCCTGATAGTATTTGGAGTTAATCTTGATATTTTTTTCCACTCTCTTTATTTTTAACTTGCCATTATAAGAAAAACCAGCAACAATCATGAATCCCTTAGAAAAACTTTCTTTCGATTCTTTGAACCACGTACTTAAATGTTTTTCTCCCCTTTTATGATAATAAATGGCTGTTTTTTTGTTGCAATCATTTAAATACACCCATGATTCATCTATTGTGACAATTGTTTTCCATTTTTATTTGGATAAGTGTTTCTCTTATAGAATTCTGCAGCGTGTCCTGCGTTCAGCGATATGATTTGGAAGAAGACGATGCACATTGCGTTTTTTCGCTTTCTTAAGATTTAAATCAACGTTTATCATTTTGTTTACAGTGGACACCGAGCATTTTAATGATTTTGCAACTGGCCTTTGACTAGGGGGATTTTCTTTTAGCATTAAACAACGTACCTTTGCAATAGTCGAAGATGTCCGTTTTTTCCTTGGATACTTGTTTGGAATTTTTGTCCCACTTGAGGCTCCAATTTGACGTTTTTTTCCTTTCTTGTTGACGATATTACCTATCGACGCTTTAGATATCACAAAACCATGACTCTCACATCGGTTTTGGATAACGGAGTATGCATATTTCTCTTCGGAAAGAGCATAAATGTACTTTGTTAAAAACGCCATTTTGAATAAAAACAAAACTTTTAAGCCGCAGACGATAATTTTGACTTTTAAAAACATAGTACAATTGCAATTATTTCTTTTGCAGCAAACGATTTTTTATTACCGCTTACCAAAATCGTCTAAAAATGTGCGAACAGCTTCTGTATTACTTTTACTCTTTTTAAAAATACTCTTCGCATTATATTGTTTGAAAATTATCTATTTAATGGTACTACATACTATATTCAGACATTTGGGCTGCCAATGGGGGGTGGATCATCGTCCTATTTGGCAGATATATATTTATATTATTTTGAATCTAAATCATCAATTTTACCTAAAATAGCTTTCTTTAGATACGTAGACGACATTTTCATTGCTCACGAGGTTAACTGTAACTTTGTTTCTACTTTTTATCCAGATAATATAAAACTCACTAAGACCGAACAAAACTTCAATAATGAAATAAACTTTTTGGATGTAACCATTACTTTATCAAATGGCAGTCTGTTTTTTTGTAGTTTCGATAAACGAGATATGTACGACTTTGAAATAAACCGTCTATGCAATTGGAATACAGCCTTACATTCAAAAGTAAAGCGTAATATAGTCAACAATTACTTAGTTCGTTGTGATAGACTGTGTGGATCTAGGACTGAGATGAGAAATAGAGAACTTGATTGAACTGGCTATACAGGCGGAGTATCCAGCTGGCTTTCTGGTGGATATACTGTGGCATTATTTCGGACGTGTGAATGTCCTTGAGCACTTTGACTTGGAGGTATAGTGTCATTTTTTGCCTGCTGTTTTAAATTTTGAAATTTTAATGGGTTTTTTAAGACAGTTTGTAAATTGTGGTGTTTTTAATTGTAGTATAACTTTTTCTATGCTTTTTCTAATACATTTTTAATTACTGTTTTTAGTAAGGTAGATTTTAGAGATCATCTTATTATGACATTATGTCACTTTATTTTATTATAGTATATAACTTCAACTTTTATGTCTCACTTTTTCTATTTCTTGTTTTAAACTTTTTGAAAAGTTTTAAATTTTCTAATTGATGTATGACGTATGCTGGGAAAGTTTTAGCTATGTAAAAAGATCATTTAACCAGGATAGAGGGGTCTTAATCCACCTCACGTCTTTTTAAATACATAAATTTCCGTTTTTGTTTCAAAATTTCCTTTTTGCTTCAGAAATTCACTATCCTTTTTTAACTTATCTTGGTGTATCATTATATCATTGTTTTAATTATATCTTATATAGTATTGTCTAATAATTGCAGCTTAGCTCATATTGACAATATACATATTAATGCCTGTATTTAACAATGTATTAGTATTGGTACAACACATGCTTTAAATACTTTAGTTATATATATATATATATATATATATATATATTAAGTTTATAAAAATTTTATACATGTAGAGTATACCTAATAATGCTTTGAATTTCTCGAGTACGGTCTCAGTTTTAAATATTTCCTACATTACATGGAATTTAATCTTTTCTTCTTGAAACCCGAAGAATTGCGAACAATAATTCATTTCCATTCACTCGACGAAAAGCGAATCCCGATGACTAAGTTAAAAATTTTAAGTGTTTAACTTCATTCATAGTTTTTTTAAGCAAGCAAAGGCACCTACCGCGCAATTTCGCTACATCATTACGACAAAATATTTCTTCCTCTGCAATCTGCATAGTAATGCGGACATTCCACCCTAATAATATTAATTTTTTCATCCTATTCACAAATTAGGAAAAAAAAAATCCCGGACCCCCTCGGGATCGAGAAAAAGTGGTTTAAATTTCTTTGTATGAGTGTGGTGATGAGGTAAAAAAACTGATGTGGGGGAGGTCTCTCTCCTTTCCCCAGTACAGTCGAGTGCGTTCAACCCTTTTGAACCCCTTTGCCTCAATTTTGGCTGATGGGGTTGAACTGTGGAAAAAGGGGTTACGTCCTGGGAACGAAAGGTATTTAAAAGATCGAGGGACCATCCACGTTCCAAATTCTGTACCTTAAAACATAAATGAGAGAAATTAGCGACACAAACAGACATATAGCTTTCAGGAGAGGTGAAGTCGTCTACGTAAGGGAATTCTTTTTTCAAAGCAAAGTTTATTTCTGTTTTTAAAGTTCATTACTCGTATTTATAATCTTACAAATAAGATTTTTTAAAATTTTATCTTTCGAGAAAAATTTCAGAAGTAAGTAAAAATGCGAGCATTCGTGTTATGCTGAAACTTTCGGAATTTAGGATGAGAAATTTAAACATTAAAAAATAACTATATAATAGAATAAATAATAACTATATGTTAATAACTATATATAACAACTATGAGACTAAATTGAGATCCTTTAATTTCACTCTTTGTACACTTTAATCAAGAAATGCAGTACATTATTACTTGATTTTTCAATTAAAAAGTAATTCTAAAATCGACGAGAAAATAAATTTCATACGGCTTTGAATTGACACGCCTGTCTTAGTTGACGGACAACTTTTAATTCTGCTAGTTAAACCTGCTGCCAAATCGAAAGGAATCATTTTAACTTTGGTCCCTTAATATTCGGAAGTTGAAGATTCCTCTGACAAATCTTGCATTAATTATTGGTTTAATGCAAAATTTGTCATTTGAATCTCCAGATCCTCTATCATTTGGAAAATGGAAAGAATATTTTATGGAAGTTTTAAAGCAACAAATCTTTTAATATTCTTGAAGTAATGGGGAAATGAACGACTTCAAGCTGTGCTTTTTCAGCTATTAATCGTGTGAAAGATTTTACATCTACTTTGGACTGTAGCCGAGTTTAGATTCTCTTCCTAACTTCTGGGCGGAATTTGATTGAAAACGTTCCGAAATACGTGTAGAGAGGTGATTTCCAACAGTTTTAACTCAGATAATGAATGTTCTCACATTTCCTATGGAAGTGTACTCTTTATGGATACGTCAGAGTTTCTAAATATGTAGGGTGGTGAATCAAAGAAGCACATTCCTCAATGTCACCGAAACCCAAGCCTCTTTGTTGCAGATTTTTCACTAATTTACAAAAATATTCATCTTTAACTTCTTTTTTCGATTAATATAGAAGTTTGATTATCTCTCTCTATATAAGCTATAAGTTGCATTATTCACGAATATACATTTCGACGATAAAAATCTTTCAAGCAAACTTAAATTGTAATAAAGTTTTGTTGGGATATAGTCATTTATTATTCAGATTGAAATGAAAAGGCTAATAATTTTAAGTTTCCATCTCAAATGAGCTTCAGAACCTCCTTAAAATCTACAAAATTATTTCAGAAGAGTGTTTGAAAGAATTAAAGAGGTTATTTCACTTCTGGATGTCTATCAATTTTTGCATATACGTACATGTGCGTGGAATCTAATTTATACGTGGTAGACGGTAGAGCTCCTGATCTCGTCTTCCTTGTAGTAAATTGTGAGCCTTATTATCAAAATTTCGAAACATAAGTTAAAAAAAGGTAAACATCAAATATCTGATGGTAATTAAACTAAAAACTTCTTTATTCCAGGTAATAGATTTCCCTTTTAATCATAAATTTTTTTTTTTTTTTTGGAATATGTAGACTATGGATATTTACATATGTGTTAAAAAAAAACAAGTTTGATGGAGTTTGTTAAAATTTATACAGGTCTACCTGTCTAATATGACCTGTGCTTAATTAATTTTATGTTCAGTTTAATTTGTGTTAATCAGTTTAATTAAGTTAATCTACTTTAATTTTGGCTCGAAATATCTGGACTTAGTGATGTTGCGAAGTCGAATGTTTGTTATGTAGCCTTGGTTACTTACATTTTTATTTTTTTATAAGGTATGGGCCTTATATGTTAAAATATAACTTTGTGTCAATGTGGGTAGCTGAATAAAGGTTTCAAATTTAAGAGTCTCGCACAAAACTTTAAACTTTATGAATTAATCCTTACAGAAGATTTTTCTGATAATTTTGAATTATAATTTAAGTGAGTTGTAAAGATTTATGTTTACAATTGTTACGAGCAAATTTACGAAATACGTTATATAAATTAAAATTACGAGAAATGTTTCAATGTCTTCGGGTATAATCTGCTGTCTGGTGGTTTAAAAGCTATTTTAAGTCCTTTTTTTTCTCATACATACTTAAAGAAATTCAGAACTCATGTCGAATCTGTATAGCTCCTATACGTTATTTCTTGAAATTTAGACGTTCTCATCGCCTGTCACTGTAAATGGACTTTTTTGTTCACTATCGAAATTGTTCTTCCCTCTAAAAGAAATTCAACTTATATATTTAACTTCTCTTGGTATTATAAAATATCTTTTAATAATTAGAGGTACTAGACTGCTTTTCATCGTTTATCTGAATGTCTGTTTCGATTTGTAAGTTCCGAAAACTGCCAGTAGGTGAAATAAATTGATCTTGCATAGGATGACTTTTGAAGTTTAATCACATTCACTGACGGTGTAACACTCTAATCAGTTTTAAATTTCATTTCCAGTATGTGATAAAGGATATATTTTCAAGTTGCAGTAGTACTTAAAAGAATTTACAATAAAAAGTATTCTATATTATATGAAATTTTTTATTTCATATAACTATGAAGCCCAAGCAAAGATATATTGCAACGGTTGGATTTAATATAACTAGGAGATCTGTGAATCTTATATTTATTTTCAGGTATACTTAACTGAAATTGCAAGTAGGAGTCTTGTAATATCCTAGCTTTATTAGTTTAAAAATAATATTTCATTTCGTAGAAACAAAAATATCAAACAAACGTCACACAATAGGCGGGAATGTGAACCTTCAGAAATCTTTTTCAATTTATGCAGGAAAATCCGACCTCCCCCGGGCAGAGCTGAGCGCGATTAACTCTCTTCTGGAGCGAAAGGGGTTGGTTCGCTCGGGAGCTCAAAAATGATCCTCCACTTCGGCCTAATTACCGCTGAATAATGAAACGATGTTACTTGCTTTTTGTCAGCCTCCCCCCACCCCCTCCGCTTTATTAACTTTGGTTCTGCCCGGTTACTCGCTGCCATTCCAACACTTCGCAATTTGGCGAGTCATTAAGGAAAGGTTTCAAGTTCGTGGCCAATTAAGTTATTTATAAATGTTTGCTATTCTTCTGCAGGAAACTTAAATTATTTTTTAGAAATGTTTAGCTTTTTAAAATGTGCAAAATAAATTGATAATCTTTGTGGTTTAAGAGACGAAGAAAAAAAAATTAAAGAGTTTACCTCCTTGCGGAAATGAGGTTATTTGCAGCAATAAAGTATATCGGTCATTAATCGCTGCAGTGATTATCAAAGTCTGGAAAAAAGGGAAATAAGTTTTGCTGTAAATTGATGACTCACCAATATTTAACACTAAGGCCGTCTGCACACGGAGGAACTCAAAAGAAACTGATAACTGACTCAAATCACAAACCAGTCCGTGATGAGTCGTAACCTATGTAATTGAATGGAGCCACGCACTGGTTTGTGATTTGAGTCAGTTATCAGTTTCTTTTGAGTTGCTCCGCGTGCAGACGGCCTTAGAGAAAGATTTTTAAAAAATAATCAGGATTATAAAAAGCCCGAGTAACAATAAAACATATTTTAACTATTCAACCTGTAAACTATTGGATCACTTGCAATGAATTCATATGTTGGGACGATTTTAATTTACTTAAATTTGTGTTGAGATAATTTAACAACTAAAGCACTACTTACGCCTTTCTTTTTGTTTTTTTTCCACATGTGATGTCACTTACCGCTTATTGATCCCTGAGTGCAGAAAATATTCAGTTTAACCAATCTCGCGTCGGAATTTTCTCATACGACCTCCTCAAAACAATTTAAATGCTTCTACTGTAAATGGTATCTATGCATTGATCATTCGGTAAAAGCTAGTGCAAACCTAAAAAGTGGCTAAAGGGAAGCTAACGAAACTACAACCTTAAAAATGCCTATTATTTAATTGCAGTAACTCAGTCTTAATATTCCACTTTTACTACTTTCAGGGATACAATATTCTTTTTACAAAAACAGTGCTACTGTGCGATTATTTTTCTTTGCTGTATCGTAATTACAGAAAAACAAATTAGTTTTAACTTACAGATTTCATGTATATCATTTCATAATTTTATATAACATCATTCAAGTCAAGCGAACTAAGCTGCTTTTTGATATAATTATCCAACATTCATGAATATTGAAACAATATATTATACGTCCTTATGCATGACATTTATTGCCCAGGTGTCGCATTTAAAATCAGTTCAAGGGTTTTTTAGGATATAGATCCTGTTATGCTGGGTTAATATAATGTAACTTTCAAAATACCACTACGAAATAATTCGCGATTGTTAAAATGTGAAAAGTCAGAATGTTTGTATCTGTCAATATGCTTTATCGTAATTTTGGTTTCATAGCATGATTGCTATGATTCCTGCATTCTTGATCATTGCATATTGGTCAACTTCTGGAGAATCCTTTACATTCACGAGAGACTATGTTCCCATTAATTTGCAGCCAGTAACTTTTCAAGAGAGCCTTTGTTCCTACAGATTGAATGTGCGTGTACTCCACAGAAACACGTCATTTTTGGAAGACCTCGTAGACTCTTCCTCAAGACTCTCTAGGAATCGTGACTCAACCATTAAGAGATCTGTATTTTTAGTTTTTTTTCTACTTTGCGGTCATTTATTTCTTCTTTTGACCAATTACTGCTGTGTTACTGATTTTCTTCAAATAGAAATATTTCTGCATAAACTATAGATCCAATAGAATTAGACTTTCAAATCGTCAATGAATGCGAAGAAAAAACAAATTCACAGGTGACTTCTATTTTACTGCTAGAACGGCCTGCATGGCACATGTGCATCGGAATACTGTTTTTCATGTCATTCTTCAAACGTTTCAGACACCATGGATGTATACACATAAGCAAATTTACAGTAGTTTCGTGTTCTTTTCTAATTAATCATGTTTACAGTTATTTTATGTGCATTTAAAATGCATGGGTTAAATTCCTCCTATAAGTTGGAAGCACGGTCAAACTTTCTTCCTAGACGAGTCTTGTGTGTAATACTTGAAGAAATCCCTGGATGACTGCTAGCACGTAAATAAAAAACACGAGCAAGTGTTTTTCTGATCATTATCTGATTTGTTATAAAGAAATCAACTGATATTTCAAATTTTCCCTTTTTGCTACTGAAAATGCTTAATGATGTATGTCATTAAGAGAAGATCCGGCAGTGTTAGAATTTCTCCAGAAAGTATCAAATATTATAAGACTCCACTTGGAAAATTATCTTTTTACAAGGCATTCTTAGTTATGAAGTCCACCGTGTCTTAACGTATACTTTATGTCCGATTTTTTATTTTTTTCAGAATATAAAATTTCCATGAAAAATCTGAATCAAATTATAACGAAAGTCGACGAAATTTAAGGATTGTGTTTTCTCTCTGTAGTTTTGTATTTAAGCATACAGTGGACATTTTCCAAAATTCAGGAAACCTGAATATATCTACTAGTAAACGATTTATAAAACGGTGTGAAGTAAGATAATTTTAAAAAATGTAATTGTGTAATAATCTGTTTTTTCAATTCCTACTATTAGTTCACACTCTCTCTATATTTTTCTTGTTCAAATTTTCAATCGTTAATAAAAGTACTTTTTATTCATCCACTCAAGTTCAAATACATTTTTTTAAACTTGTAGTGGATGACACTTGATGTTAATACAGTTTTTTCAAATATTAATTCATTAATTAAATTTAATTAATCAATGTTAGTTTTAGACCTAGAGCGTCTCTTGCTCTTGAATAGTAATTTCCCTCTTGTTACTGTGTAAACGGTAGCACTGCCGTATCGCGGGCTTCTCCCGTCCTGTAGGTTGCGAGATCGAATCCCCAACCCGACAAACTTTTTCTCTCTCTTTCCCCCCCTCCTAATCTCGCACAGTAGGCAAGGTTAGGAATTGACTTTAAAATTTTTTTTATATATTACTTGTTTTAAAAATACGTTTATCTCTAAAGTTATGTATAGTTCATTATGTTTGCATGATTACATTTGCAAGTATGGTATACGACCGATTTCTGGGTGATAGCCGTGTGTCAAAGTGTATCTAGCCACCAAGGCATTTCGATAAAGACCTTGACTGCTGAAGCTGACTTCTGCTGAAGCCAGACAAGGCAGCAAGGAGTGTGAATAAGAAATACTAGTGCCTCTGTCAGAAGCAATTGGAGGAAGTTTAGGTAAATCTTAAACATCTTTGGAGTGTCAGCGACTGGTACTCGAGAAAATGTCCTGGTGGTGTCCTCTTTCTCGAGGGCATTTCACGTTTTGCTAGTGGACACTTGAGAGGTCTCTCCCATGAGGTTTTTAAGACCTGCACCAAGTGTGGGACTGTTCAGGCTTCACCTGATCTAGATTTTACCTTGGACGAAGTTTACCCTAAACCTCCTTTTTTTTCTTGGATTTTCTGAGAGTATATTGACTTATGGATTTGGTCATTTCGGGCAACAACAACAATAACAGAGGGACTCACGACTCTTAAGGCTGCTATGTACTAACCCCATTGGACTCGCTCACCTCAATGTTAACCTATGGAGAAAATTTGTCCACTGATTGCCGACTTGGAATCAAAGATTTTTTTTTTTTTAAATTGTACTCCGTCATAGAGAAAGAAATTTTACATTTGTGTACCGTTTTCGTTATTTTTTTTTTAAATGCAATTAATATTTTAAAATATAAATTATTCGGGAAAAAATCTGGAATAGTGTGTTCTAAACGCTCGTAAATTCCTTCGGTGGACGAAATTTATAAAATGAATCCGGTAGCGCTTTGCAGAAATGTTCAGGCTATCTGACAATACCAATTTTATTGGATTATCGGCATTTGTGTACCTGTAAATAGGTGACAAAAATATATTTTAAATAAAAAATTTGGGGGCAGCGCTTAACCCCCCTATAGAGAGAGAACCATTACAATCCCTCAAAATGTCAATCCTAAGGGGGGTGGAATTCTCGAACTGTCGACTGGACTCCTCCCACCACAAGAATCTGCAAGAAGAGGAAAAGGGAAATACGATTTTTTTCTTAGTACACAGCAGCCTTAAGTCGAGGAAATAAGGCATATTTTCATACTTTTTGACTCTTCACTATTTCAATTTACTCCCAATTTTTCCAAATTTTATGTATATGATAAATTGATATGTTTATTTGAATAAACGAATTTTCAACTCTCAAAATAATTTTAAATAATTTTTTTAAAAATGCTTTAGACATACCTTGTTTTTTAAGTACTTTTATTGTATACTGGCTTGCGCGCAGAACTATGAAATTAATTTTACACTTAAATGTATAATTCCTGTTTTATATTTAAAATAAAATTTTCAAAGTACAATTGAACATAAAACATTCAACATTAAAATTTTTTTTTCAATTTTTTCAAAACTGCTCAAAATTTACTTAAATTTTTGGATTAATTTAACCCTAAAAAAATAAAAAAATGTGCAGTGATTGCAATAACTCTAGTTCAGACGCAATAAAAAACATGATTATTCAGTAATAAAAATTTCATGGACTTATGTATCATAGTTTTTGAGATCAGTTGCGGAATGATGCAAAATTACATTTTGAGAAAAATGAGTTTAAAATTTTTCTTACCATAAACTTCATCAGTAATTAAATATTTAGAATATCAATATCTCCGGAACTAAGCGGAATATCTTTATGCGGTTTGCTTTATTTTGTTCAGAAATGATCAGGATTTTACGTGTATTTTTTTTCAAAAAATTGAATGTTTTAAAGATTTAAGAGTAGTGAGTTCCCTTAAAGTGGGAGATTCGAATAGTATGACATCAGGAAGTTTAGCATGTTGAACTCCAAGATGGAGTGTAGCTTGTAAACGAGGTGCGTTTGTTATACTCCCCTCCTATTTTTTGTTAAACGTTCAAATCATATGGAAAATAAACTGTAGTTTGCTGTTGAACTGTATTCATAACTTCACCGCTGACCTTGGCAAATCTACAAGTCAGTTAGGTGTAGAGAAATATGTATCACCTTACAACCTCATGGAAGATAAACTTCTTATGAGCATACTAGCTGAAAACCCGCGCTTTGCTACGAAGTACATTCAAATTAAATACGACGGTCAATGTATGCAATTAATGCCAAAAAATAAATATATATATTTATAATAAATGCGACGATCAATGTATACAATTGATGTAATATATATATATATATATATATATAAAATCGTAAAGGATATTTATTCTTTTTGGATAATATCCAATCGTCTGCCGCATTAGAAAGAAAAAGAATATTTTTTTTTGTCTATTTAGTTGTTATGCACTTGACGATAAATTTATTCAAAGTACCAGAAAAAGAAACCACGTGATCGGCATTTAATACATTAAATTCTAAAAATGAATCTTTAAAAATTCACCAAAAATCAGATAATAGAGGCAAATATTCGAAAAAGATTTCATTTTAAAGGAATTTTTATGACTTTTCTCGTGATATAAATTTTATAACCCTCAAATTATTATTTTAAATGCAAACTTAAAAAAAAGTTACAGAAACAGCTTAAAAATTTAATTTTAAAAAATCTAAGAAGAATTTTTCAAAACTAATTCTTAGTGCACCCCTACACCATAAGAAGAATCGCCATGCAAAATTTTAGCCCTTAAGATCCAGTGGTTTGGTCTGTGCGTTGTATGTCAGTGAGTCAGTTACGGAACTGTTTTATATATATAGATTAACCTGATGCATCATCTAAACAATTAATCACGATAAGTAAGTGTGCTAAAAACCCAATTAAAAAAACTTCCCCGCCCCATTTTCGTCGCCAAACGAGCGATGAATTCTTAATTTACAAGATCGCGGTCCGCTCCAATTAATCTCACACTTTCAGGCTAATATCCCCCAGATACCTCCGGTTCGAAAACGCAGCAAAGAACTGTTCTCCGCGTCGCTCAACACACGTGTTGCGGGACAAATAGCACCGCGTGAATAACCCTTTCAGATCGAAAGGGGTGAATCATTAATCACCACGCAGCAGGAGTGGGACACACTTCATACGAGGGGGAAATGAAGGAATTAGGAGATCATGCACCAGTGACGCATGCACAGTTATTCCCACCGACATCCAACTGTCGAGGCTAAAGAAGAAAAAAATTGATTTTAGAACTCATTTTTTTTTTTTTCAATTTGATTTTAAGGCATTTGCAAATTAAAACTGAGATGGGAATAGTAAGAAATATTCATAATCTGTGTAAAATATCTTCAAAAGGTAAAGGCATGATTCTTCCGTAAGCAAATATACATATTCAGCGTTAACTCCCCCCCCCCCCCACATACACACAAGACAGAAAAAAAAAATTGTGCGGTCGGGGGACATTTATTCAACTCTAAACGTGATTTAATATGTAGATTTCTACTGATTATAAATATATATATATATATATATATATATATATATATACATATGTGTGTATATATATATATATCTATACACACTGCGCTATTCCAAGAATGAGTGGGAATAGAAACGGCCAGCGCTTGTGCGGGGATTTGAACCAGGGACCTCTCGCTCCGAAGTCCGATGCGATAACCATTCAGCCACAAAGTCCTTGAGAAAAGCTCTTATGAAGGGGGCATAACGATTTTTCGTTACGTGACGATTCCTGTCAGTTCACTCTACTATAAGCCGCGTAAAAGAACTTCGTTCCAATGAGGAATATTGCTTGACTGATTTCGCCTCAAGCTCCTACTCCATAAAAAAACTTGATTTAAGTGAGTCACCTTTTCAGACGTTTTAAAATGTAACAGATTCGAGAACTGACCTAAAAAAGGCTTCATTTTAAACAAAATTAATTATAAGAAGAAAGGATAAAATTATATAATGTCTTTATGAGTGAGATAGAGACATTAATGGCGAATTTTGTAAAACTGGAATGACAATAGCTTTTGATAAAATATAAAAAGAAACTACCGACTTAACCTATTAATTGCAAATGTCCACAACAACAGAGGTTTACAGTTCAAGTTTTGAACTAAATTCTATTGTTGATTATAAAAACTTTCATTTCACATCTACTCTATGGACAATAATCATTTAAAGATTGAAAAGTCAAAAACTGATCATTAATTTATTGCTGTTTAGTCATACTTGAGGTTGGTTCGATTTCATTTCTTTAGGGACATTACTTTTAAAATTCTGCAATAATTTATTCAGTGAAGAATTTCACAAAGTGTCGAATTATATTTTATAATACAGTCTATTCGTTTTCATACTCTTCATTGGTGAAAAGTATAGCTATATCAATTACTGAATAAAACCTATTAAATTTGTATAAATCCTTTCAAATAATTCAAAACTAATAATTATATTTCACCGACATTTTTGCAATCGGTCGTAAGGTAACAAACAAAACTGTTCATTTATATTTAAGAAAATCTGTGCCTAATCATGGTGAAGGTTATAAATTAGACTTAAATTCTTAAAATACAACTTTCAGTTTTTACAGAACATTGTTTAGGGAATAATACCTAGACAATCCATGGACATACATGGTAAATATTATGTCGTGCTACGTGTAGTGCTATACGTGGATAAACATATAAAATTAAGTCTTAACTGAATGACTGAAGCACTCAAAGATTTTAGTGATTAGAATCAAACAAATATTTAGCTATACAAAACAACAAAAAATTATATGAAGACTTCAAGTGTCTTCTAAAATTATATATTTACTGCTAATTTGAAAATACAGGTCGTATTTTTTGAACTCACGCCATAAACCCTTATCTAAATCCTATCCCAAAATGTTCACCCATCTCGGCTGATTACTTGATCAGTTCAGTATCGCTTTGGGAAACATTTTACTTCGTCGACGAATTTTTTTGTTTCTCTCAGCGGAGAAGAATTTACCATTACCCTTTGAAAGCGGTTTTTTTTTTTTTAAATTCTGAAATTACTACCTATCTCCTGGTTAACAATTCCAATAATTACAAGATAAAAAGAGCTTTATATACCATGTTTTTAAATTTTCTGTTGAATCATATAAAATTGACAATTCTATGTATTAATAAATACCTTTTTAAAAAATTTTTTGAACTTTTTAAATAAAATTTTTTTTTAATGTTTAAATTTTTAATATTTTTTGATGCTTTTAAAATTATTTTAATGTTTTAAAATTTTTTTAAAACTTTTTTAAAATCCCATCAACTTGAAAGAAAATGAAGTTGGAAATTAACTTGCATTTAACTTTTCGTTCCCGTGCCGGTCAATAGATGGCTGCACCAGTCGACAAAACAAAATTAACTGAAAATAATCGGAAAATTAATTTAATTCTGTTTAAAGATGGCTAAAAGTATTAAAAAAATGCATTGCCATCGTGTTCCGAGCTATTGTAAAAGTTTCAAATGTCTAGCTAGTCGGGAAGTTAGTTAAAAATCGATTGCAAGATTTGTACTTGACAAACACACAAACACACAAGAAAGCAAGTTAATAAAAAAATGGTAATAAAAAGAGTGTCTTCTTTTAGTGCCCGAGAGAGAGAGAGAGAGTTGTGATGGACTCTGCTAAAGCTTTTGTTAAGGACAGCGAACTCGAACAAAGCGGGTTGGAAAATTAATATAATGCAATACCTTAAGAAAAATGTTCTCATATTTTGTCTATCCAGTGCAAAAATTTTTTTTTGTGTTACGGTTTGTGGCTAATTCAAACTTAAAACTGAGAAACTAGAACAAGTAGTCTGTTTAAACCAAGATATTACTTTCCATTTTAGATTGCAGTTAGTAGAAGTCAGCGGTCTATGACAGTGTCAATGTGGTCGTGCATTGGACGAAAAAATTGCATCTTTTCCCAATACATCGAACATTAAAGAAATAGAAGTGCATTACTGTTTTTCGCCATATATATATATATATATATATATATATATATATATATATATATATATATATATATATATAATTCTTCCATAATATTTAATAGCATAATATCGGTTTGTTATTCTCATGAGCAAAATATAATAGCTGAGTTTTAAACTTACATCTGTACGTTAAATACCCAAAATATGTAAATACTTTAAAATATTTTAAATACATTATCATACTAGAAAATTAAATTTACAAACATTATCATATTTATTTAGCATATTATTTTAAATACATTGAAATTTTTTAACCATAACAATTCCTTTTATAACATTCTAAAAGTGTCAAATGTCTAGCTAGTCGGGAAGTTAGTTAAAAATCGATTGCAAGATTTGTACCTGACAAACACACAAACATGTTATATATGTTTTTATATAAAACACATTAATACTGTCCTCCAGTTAATGTTTTAGTTATTAGACTTTTAATTGTTTAACACCATTAATAACTATAAGATTTTTCTTTAGCTTTCTAATATACATATTTTACTTTCTGTCTTCATTTTATGGTCAGAAGATATCCTACACATTCTTTCTTCAATTCTTTCACAATAAAATCTGGCAAATACACTATTAACAGAAATATTTTATAGATGGTGGACGAAATTTTTAACGTAGGATTACGTTCCTCAATAACGGTTCTCCGGAAAGCAAAATTTCAGCGTCGTCGCGAGTTACAATTTTGGCGGATCGCCAAACCCAGTAGCAATAAGAAGTTAAACAGAAAAGTACCAAAATGCGTATTTAAAAAAAAAATAAAAATAATAATGAAAATGCAACTATAAGTAATCCTACGTTAATAACCCGCGGTAATTTCGTTAGAAGAGACTACCTGAATACTTTTTTCTTTGCATAATTTTCTGTTTTTTTATGACAATAATACAGATTGGTCATCACAAAAGTGATGTTTTATTATGATGATACAAGTTAGTCAAAAATGTTGAGAGTGAAATCCATAAATTGAGGGCAACCCAAATATATATATATATATACTATACGTAGCCTGTACGAAAATTTCGCATGCGAATAAAATACGATTAATTTTATAGTGAAGTTGTTGGTTTGTAGTAGAATGAAAGAAGAACCGCTTTATTTGTATCCATTGTTTATTTGTCCAATAACAATGGTTCGTAAGGATAATAGAAAACCGATCGCAAAATGCCTTTGGCCACAATATTGGAGGTGAAGCATAACACAAAAGAGAGGAACATGAGATATGTACACATCAAAACATATTTGTAGACAATATTAAAAGTTAATTATGACACAAGCTCGTGAAAAGTGGGATATTTACGTTCCAAAGCCTTTTTGTACACACTATTTGACTGTGCCGTATCGACGCATCCGGGGAAAGAAATCTAGGGCAAAAAGTCAATTTTTAAATTCGATTGTTAAACAAACAATGCAATGTGGCATTCTAAATTAACAATGCGTCAGAATCGGAGAACTTAATCTTTAAAATGGTAGCTCATTTATCAGTTTTGGTTAAGTATGAAGGGAGAGAAAGGGATGTCACCAAAAATCACCCTCTAGAAAGAATTTATATGATGATAATGATGGCATGTTTTTTAAATTTAAAGGTTAGTGTTCAAGAAATAAAAGTAAAATTGAATAAATAAGTGAGCGCGTGCTTGCCATCTAGCAATAAAGCAAAACTTTACATGTCTCGCGCACATTTTCCCTAGAGTTTATCAAAGAAATTTGCCACGCACCAACCGTTGTTCCCATCTTATTTTTTGTCTTCGACTCGCACATCTACATGATAAGACTTTTATTTTGATTATCCATTAATAATGAGACAAATCAGAAGCTTCACTTTGATAGCTTGGTAGAATTTTGTCGTATGCAATTCAATTGTGTACATTGAATTAAATAAGTAAAATTAATCTCTAAAAAGGCATACCAAAGAAAAATATCACTCATAAAAATGTTCTTTAGGGGGAAAGAAAATAGATTTTAGACTAAACAAATTTTTTTCCATTCAAAAAGAACAATGTACACCTACGCGAATGTTGTTAAGAAAGAAACTTATTAATTCACAGAATGGCAATAAAAGCAGACGATTTTAAAATTCAAAAGTTCAGTGTGCGCACGATAATGGAAAAAAGCCAGCGCCATCTAGAAGAAGAAAAAATGTTTATAATGTTTATACTTCAATTTTTAAACAAACAATACATTGTGTCATTCTAAATTAACAATTCGTAAGAACCTGAGATCTTCATCTTTAAAATGGTACATCATTCATCGATTTTGGTTAAGTATGATGGGAGAAAGAGGATCGTAAGAAAAAATTACATTCTAGAAATAATATATATAGATATTTATTATTGTGTGTGTGTGCATGTATGTATCTATATCTTTATGTTATATAGATAGTAAAATAGATAGATACAATCATAAGTATACTAATGGATTTCCTTGCGACTACAAACATAGTTGTTTTGAATTACACCCACGTGTGTGTATGTGTGTGCACTGTTCCTCTGTTGACTCATCGTAATTTCAAAATATGAAAAAAAAAATTATATTAATGACTCATTAAGGGGATAATAAGCTATTGAGATTTTAATTTAACGAGAGATTTAGTTGAATTTTCGTTTCATAATTTCTGAGAGTCAAATAACAGAAACGCAGACAAATATCTCATTCTTAAATTTTTAAAAACTTATTCAATGTTTTTTTTTTTTACAAGCACATTAATAATTTTATAAACCTCAAACAGTTGTTTGTATTACGAGTATATTAACAATAAGTAAATATATTTGATTTAACATAAAAAATCGGTACAATCCCATCTTATTTTTAAATCCCAATTTAGGACTCTAATTAGGAGAGCAATAAAAGCACTGTTGTCTATCCCTTCTACACCTTTATGCTGTAACTTTTTGTCGCAAAGAAACGATATTGCCGAAAAATTTCCAGTGCTTTTAAAAACAAGGAAAAAGTTTTGCGAGAATTTAAGCGTTTATTGAAATTCTAATCTGGATTAACTTTTGATTTACTTAACTCCACAGATTTTTTCCAAAACATTTGTTCAAAATTTTAAGTCCATTAGAAAACAAATAAATGACACTAATTAGACGCATTAATCCCTTTTTTTCACACATTAAAGATTAAAATCTTTCAGCGAGAAATTTGCCTAAAAACTTTTCAAATTCCTTAAAAACCGTTTTGAAAATTCCTAAATAAATAAAATCAATTCTTTTCCTCTCGCTCTATTGAAATCTTTTTATATAATTGACATAAGATTATTCATTTACTTTGGGTGTTGGTTTACCTTCTTCCTTCATAATCGGACTTTTAAGTATTTCAATAAAAGCAGAAAATAAATGAATAAATAAAAAATACAAGAATGACTTTACTTCGAGGGACTGAATGTTCTTGAAGATCATTAAAATCTTTTAAAACTTTTCAGGAATTTTTTCTCATTAAATTGTGTCGTCATTTTTTTTGTAATACAGCAAAAGTTCAATTTTCGACTGTATAAAGCATTCGATTTTTGTGATTGTTTTTCGTTGTTTAATTCCTGTAATTGTGTCCGCTTTTGAATTCATTTCGGGATATCTTGTTTCACGTGTATAATCCTTGCGTATTTGTTTTTAGAGTTTTGTTCAAAACTCAGAATATATTTTTGTATTGAAGTCAATTTTCTTAAAAAGGGTAGTTTTCCCCAAACAAGGTTCCAGTCATTTTTCTAAGACTAAGATCTGAAGAAAAATAAATGAAATATAGAACTGAGCTACGTCGCAGCTTTGTTGTAGCTTAAAGAAGATCTTTGGCACAAATTATCGGAAGTGAAAAATATTTCGATAAACTGCCTCCGTTATTACCGAATTTCATGCTAAACCGATGTCAACAATGCTTATATTCTTCTCCATCCTAAATGCGGGAAAATTTAACTTGGGAAGAACCTGAATCCTAGATAGGAGACTCATGTTCAGGTTTGTAATGCAAGCTTTAAGTTATCTATGGTACAAATTTCAGTTAAATAGTTATTTACCACCCCACCCCCTCCCTTCCAGACACGCATACAGATGCACCAGACTTGGGTTATTCAAAATTATTCTTCTGATGGATTTACTAGGGTATATTATTGCATTATATCGTCATCTTTTTAATTTTTTCTAAGTAATATTCCTATTTTAGCCTTGGCATATATAACTCTATCTGTTGATCGCATTTCTTAAGGTATTATGGCTGTCTTAGATTCTTTGCACCTTTAGCTCATTCCAAGGGGGTTGTGAAATTAGCAACAATGCCTCACTACCTAAACAGCGCCCTCGATAATGCAGAGCATCTGTTTGATTTAAAAGCCCCCCCCCCCCCCTCCAAGAGTTCAGGGCTAGAAACAAGGTCACCTTAGCCCATCCTCAACTGAACTGATTTTCGCGCACACTACGGCACGCGAACGGAGTGCATTATGTAACTGAAAAAAGCCTTCTAAAAAACTCTAAACGGAACATTACAAAAGAGGGATCCGGAACGAGAAGGTCACATGACTGTCACTGACGTCATTCACGCACGCGTAGTGCAGCCACGCGAAGGGGCACGCGCCCCAGAGCAGATGTCCAAAACAAGGGGTATTTTTTTTATTCTAAAAGGGGAGGGGGGAGGTGTCCTCCTTTTCGAGGGGTCCCGCAGCGGTGTTTGCTCTCGGGACTCTCTCTCTCTCTGAAAAGTTCTTTTGTTCGTTCCGGTTTTCGGACTGGGGTGGCCAGAATTTTAGGGAAAAGTGTGTGCCTGCAAAAAAATTCAGTGAGTCATGATGTCTCCATTGTATTGGATTTGGATGTATTGTTGGGGGTAAGGGGTGACCATTCTGCAACCTTTTCCTCCCGTAAGCTGAGATTTATTTGGGTTAGAGTGAAGATCCGAGGTTTATCGGTCTCCCTGAATCAAAAATAACATTGGGAAGGGTTTGTTTGAGCAGAGAGAAGGGATACTTTGTATTCTAATTGCATTAAAGTGGAAGGAACGTTTTCATTTTGTCACGAGGGATTTATCAGAAATAACCGTGGCCAGTCATCCATTCAACTTTGGAAATGTATATACTAATAATATTTACGTGATTTTCAGAACTAGAAATCAGTTTAAAGGAGAGATTTTTAGATCAAAGAGCATATTTGTTTTACTCTAATGGCTGAAAGTAAAAAATTAAAAGAACTCTAGAATGAACTATATTAGCCTTTGAACAAAGGAATTGTTATAATAATAGTTGTTGTTCTAGAATTTTATAGTACATAGATAGATCCTGATGGACTGAATATGAAGAAGGAAAAGTATTTACGGATGTCTTGGATAAGTCACGCTACAGAATCTACTAAGAAGCAGTTAAGCATAGCTACACAGATGTCGCAACAGATTCCTTTTATCGGAAACTAAGCGATAAAAAGAATATTTTTGGTGTCTTTAACTTGAGGAAAGTTTTTGATGTTTTTCCTTTCTCATAAAAGTTTCCATGTCCCCGTTGATTCAAATCTTTGAATATTTGAAAAACAGCTGAAAAATATAAGTAACCGTGTGTACGGCTGATCTTCAAGCATAACGCGTGTGTATTGGCGAATTAAGAGAGGCATATAGAATATTAACGGACCAACTATTTTTAACAAATATTGGATTCATAATCAGCATGCCATGAAACCCGTCGAAATCAAATCAGTCGTCTGAAGGGAGTAGTTGGAATGACATTTTTTAACGTAGGATTACGTTCTCCAATAACGGTCCTCCGGAGAGAAAAAAAAACTGTCCGGCGTCGCGAGTTATAATTTTGGCAGCGCGCCAAACCCAGTCGTAGTAAACAGTTAACAGAAAAGTACCAAAATGCGTTATTTAAAAGAGGTAAGCAACGATAAGTAATCCTACGTTAAGGCTATGTCCTAAGAAAAAAATCGTATTTCCCTTTTCCTCTTCTTGCAGACTCTTGTGGTGGGAGGAGTCCAGTTGACAGTTCGAGAATTCCACCCCCCTTAGGATTGACATTTTGAGGGATTGTAATGGCTCTCTCTATAGGGGGGTTAAGCGCTGCCCCCAATTTTTTTTTATTTAAAATATATTTTTGTCAACTATTTACAGGTACATAAATGCTGATAATAAAATAAAATTGGTATTGTCAGATAGCCCGAACTTTTCTGCAAAGCGCTACAGGATTCATTTCTTAAATTTTGTCCACCGAAGGAATTTAGGAGCGTTTAAAACACACTATTCCAGATTTTTCCCCGAATAATTTAAATTTTAAAATATTAATTGCATGTTTTTAAAAAAACGAAAAATGTATACAAATGCAAAATTTCTTTCTCTATGAGGGAGTACAATTTTTTAAAAAAATCTTTGAATCCAAGTCGGCAATCCGTGGACAATTTTTCTCCATAGGTTAACATTGAGGTGAGCGAATCCAATGGGGTTAGTACATAGCAGCCTTAATAATCCACGGTAGTTTCGTTAGAAGAGACTACCTGAAATATTTTTTTCATAATTTTCCTAAACCCGTATAAGTATAATAACAAATTATAATTCTAACAATCGGAAATTTTAGATTTCCGCCATGTGAGGAGAATTTGTTTTAATTCGGTATGCAGGATTATGTATACTGAAATATATTATTCACGAATAAGTAAAATTTCTAATGAATTATTAAAAAAGAATTTTTCTTGATTTTTGAGTTCAGTTCATTAAGTTCTGTAATTTTTTAAACATAAGTAATTTCCAAAGAAAACATTAAACTCTCGATTTTTATTCAGATTTTTCTAAGATGTGCATGGAAAACTGAAAAACATTGATTGCTAGAAATAGTTTTGCGTAATTTAAAAAATAGATCACTGGTCAGTGTGTTTAAAGGAACTTCATTTAGTTTGAAATCCCATTTAAAAAAAAAAATAAAGTACTTATAAATTAATAATTAAAAATATCCGGTTTAATATTTTAGGTACGCACCAAGGTACTAATGATTAAATTTTTTTTCTACTTCTGTTAAGGTGTGCCACTACGGAGCCCTTTTTATGAAAAACTGTACTTTCGAAAATTTATATCTTATTTTTCGAAGGAATATAACACCGAAGCTCGAAAATGATGAAAAAATAGTCATTAACTATGCAAATTTTTACAAAATTGATGATTTTGGGTCGAAATTTAGCAAATTTTTACAAAAACGGCTCTAGCTCTAAAAAATATTATGCATATAACATTAACTTTTTTTGTCATATGTACGTAAGTACCTTCTAAGTGTAATGAACTACATGCTAATCGATATCTTAAAATCTAAAAAAAATACAGGTCATTATATGCTATTGCATGTAAAATTTTAGTAATTTTCCATGAGATTTTTTATAAATGCAGCTATAAATCAACAAATAATAAACCTAGAACTAAACCTGTAGACAATTACATTCTTAGTATTATGAAAAACATACTTGAAAAATTTCATAGACATATCATGGTTAGATTTTGATTTATCGCAAGAGTCGTTTACATTTTTGGTGAAAAATAAGTTCTTCGGAAAAGACAAAATTTTCAACTTGCATTGAAATTTATAGCTGCAACTCATCTTTAAATCGCTCTCATTTCATTTCTAATGATCGTATCGAAAAAACAAAACCAGATTTAGAAACATAAATTTACAATCTCTAAGAAAAAGGAATAAAACAATTTCAGAATTTTCGTCAAAATCGATGTTTTAAACGTAGTCGGATATACCTTAAATGCTTCCAAGGAATTGATATGTCCCTTTCTTTATTGGATATTTTTACGAACCTGAAAAAGGTAGAAACGCAAATCTGTCAAAGTGATAACAATAGCGCCTTTTGTGCTGACAATAATTGTAAGTTTTCCTTTCGTAAAAACTCCACTGAATTCTCTTTTGCGCCAGTGAAACTGATATTTTTTAGGACAATTTGTATTTTATTTCAAACCTTTCCTACTAATTATGCACGGATTATCCGCGAAATAGGTTATCGGGAGTTTATAGAATATCTATTCAAAAATCAATATGACAAGTTCCTTAAGCTTAATGTAAAATATAAACAAAACAAATAAGCAAAAATTAAAAAGCGAGCATAGACTGCTAAAACAATACCCTAGCAAAGAAAACATAAAACTTTTCAATAAATATAACTAAAAATAAATAATCCAACAGAGTTAGATAAATACAAGAAGAATATAGACAAAAAAACCAAGCAGAAATCAAGCACTCGGGGCATCCACGCACCAGAGGCAAGATTCTGTAGCAGTGCCGGAACTGAACCATAAAAAGACAGAGGTAACCGATAGGTCTCGTCATCAGGGAGCCTAACCAATCAGCTACCTCTTGGGGGAACTTTCTGAATAGGATGCAGGTAAGACCAAAAGACATACCAAGGCCCCGAGATCCCCATGGAAACATTTAGTCGAAAGAAAATGAAAAGACAAGCACAACTTACAGTAAAGGCTCAACGCACCGTGCATGCAAGCACACAAATAATCCTAATGTAAAGCCAAAGACACATACATACCCTAATTCAGTAAGTGACGGTTATGGCGAAACAGCAGCCAATTCTATCCTAGTAGTTATGTCACTGTAACAATACTACAGCGCCCCCCCCCCCCATTACAGCTTAAACAAATGAAAACAAGCACTATCCTAAACATCTTTTAAAAAATTCCTTAAGCTTAATAACTCAGAAATCCGTATAATTTCATCCTAATTTTCATATGTTCTCAGAACAGTTAAATTGTAGTGGGTTAAAATTAAGGTAAGTTAAATATTTTTGTTCGTGTTCAGGACATATTTATTCCTCCTGTATTTGCGTGTATACCCGACAATTCAAACTGGCAGCCCGGAAACTGTAATGTTGGCTTTCCTATCAAAAGTAGTTTCTGGTAGAGAAAAACGTTTTAAAGGTGAAACATATTGCGAACTTGTATTAATAATCGCGTTGAATATGCTATGCTTCATCTAAAAAACATGTTACAATTTTACTTAATTTTGAAAAATATAAAATGTATTCATCAGGTGAGTAGAATTTTCCCTGTCATTTCTAGAGCCCGTTATAAACATCTTATAACCAAGAAAATCACCTCAAAACATAAAATGGCGTCAAACTGGAAAAAAAAATTCCTCAGTTTATTTTGATTTGGAATCAACACAATTACAAATGTTAGAAAATACTCTTATTCTTTTAGAAGATTGTCAAGAAAGGCTTTATTGCCAAACATTTAAGAAAAAATAAACAACTACAGGGAAATATGTCAACCGTGTGTAAGCTGAATTTTAAAAGTAGTACATGTATGAACTAACATTATATAGGTTTCATGAATTAACAATAGCAGAACATGTATTAATTAAACTAAATATATAAAACAGTTCCGTGACTGACTGGCAGATAACGCAATGATCAAACCGCTGGACTTAAAGGGCTGAAATTTTGCATGACGATTCTTCCTACAGTGTAGGGGTGCACCAAGAAAGATTTTTGAAAAATTCTTAGATTTTTTTAAATTAAGTTTTTAAGCTGTTTTCGTAACAATTTTTGACTTTGCATTTAAAATAATAATCTGGGGGTTATTAAATTTATATCACGAGAAAGATCCTAAAAATTCCTTTCAAATGAAATCTTTTTCGAATCTTTCCTCCCTTTTCTGATTTTTGTTGAATTTTTAAAGATTCATTTTTAGGATTTAATTTATTAAATGCTGATCACGAGATTTCTTTTCTTTTTTGTGATACTTTAAATTAATTTTGCGTCACGTGCATGACAACAAAATAAATTGACAAAAAAATATTAAAATACGGTAAAAGATAAAATGTAACCACCAGACTCATTGAGATGGAAGTTTTTTAAGAATTTAATTCAAATTAGTATGTTTTATAGATATTAAATTAAACCTGTATATAAAGCAGTTCCGTGACTGACTGACAGACCTGGCGCAGACCAAACCGCAGGACCTAAAAGGCTGAAATTTTGACAATGCATTCCTTAAATGACATGGATAGCCGCCAAGAAAGGATTTTTTGAAATTCCGTCCCTGAGGGGGTAAATTGGGACACTCCAATACGCTTGTGGGGGAAAATCGTATTCTCTGCGTCTCTTTGTGCCGATCTCCGTCAAAAAATGGTTGAGGAAATTTTGGTTATTGACGGGGAAAATGTTCCTCAAACTGTACTATATTCTTTAGTATGTTCTATTAGATTTAATTTGAATATTTTCTTCTACATTATTTTGTCTATAAAAATATCCGTTACGATTTTCAGTGTAATTATCCTAAAATGTAATCCGTAGCGAAGCACGTGTATTCAGCTACTTCGCTACGGAGTACATTCAAATTAAATACAACTGTCAATGTATGCAATTAATGCCAAATATATACATATATTTATAATATATACAACGATCAATGTATGCAATTGATGTAAAAAACGAAAAAATATATTTATAAAAAAATCCTAAGGGATATTTTTATAGACAAAATAATGTAGGAGAAAATATTCAAATTAAATCTAATAGAACACACTAAAGAATATAGTACAGTTAACCTTTAGCTTACGGGGTCCATTTTTCCGATTCCCTCTTTAGAATAGGAAATTTCAAACCATCTTTTTAAAAACGGCATATTAAGGGGGTTATATATATATATAGATAGATACTCTTGGACCTGAATTCTTGGGATACATGCTATCCCACCCCGTAAGAAGAAAGTTAATATAGTACAGTTTGAGGTACACATCTTTTACTGTATTTTAATATTTTTTGGGATAATGGTCCAATCGTCTGTGGCATTAGTAAGAAAAAAATATTTTTCTTGTCTTATGCACATTGTTACGCACGTGACGATAAATTAATTTAAAGTACCAGTAAAAGAAATCACGTGATCAGCATTTAATAAATTAAATTCTAAAAGTTAATTTTTAAAAATTCACAAAAAATCAGAAAATGGAGGTAAAGATTCGAAAAAGATTTCATTTTAAAGGAATTCTTAGGATCTTTCTCAAGATATAAATTTTATAACCCTCAAATTATTATTTTAAATGCAAACATTAAAAAAGTTACTAAAACAGCTTAAAAATTTAATTTTAAAAAATCTCAAAAGAATTTATCCAAAATCTTTCTTAGTGCACCCCTACACCATAAGAAGAATCGCCATGCAAAATTTCGGCCCTTTAGGTCCAGCGGTTTGGCCTGTGCGTTGTATGTCAGTCAGTCAGTCATTCAGTCAGTTAAGGAACTGTTTTATATATATAGATAAACTAGCTGAAAACCCGCGCTTCGCTACGGAGTACATTCAAATTAAATACAACGGTCAACGTATGCAATTTATGCCAAAAAAAAATATATATATATTTATAATAAATGCGATGATCAATGTATACAATTGATGTAAAATATATATCTATCTATATTTATATATATATTTATAAAAAAATCGTAAGGGATATGCATTTTTTTGGATAATATTCAATCGTCTGCTGCATTAGAAAGAGAAAAAAATATTTTTTTTGTCTATTTAGTTGTTACGCACGTGACGATAAATTTATTGAAAGCACCAGAAAAAGAAATCGTGTGATCAGCATTTAATAAATTAAATTCTAAAAATTAATCTTTAAACATTCACCAAAAATCAGGAAATTGAGGTAAAAATTCGAAAAAAATTTCATTTTGAAGGAATTTTTAGGATCTTTCTCGTGATATAAATTTTATAACCCTCAATATATTATTTTAAATGCAAACGTAAAAGAAGTTTAAAAAACAGCTTAAAAATTTAATTTAAAAAAATCTAAGAAGAATTTTTGAAATCTTTCTTAGTGCACCCCTACATTATAAGAAGAAGAATCGCCATGCAAAATTTCAGCCCTTTGGGTCCAGCGGTTTGGTCTGTGCGTTGTATGTCAGTCAGTCAGTGAATGAATGAATGCGTCAGTTACGGAACTGTTTTATATATATAGATAAACTAACAAATTTTAATAGGTATTAGATTCATAATCAGCCTGCTATGAAGCACGTCGAAAGATTATGAGTCGTCTGAAGGAAGTAGCTGGAATGCCCTTTTATTACACAGTTTTCTAAACGTGTTTAGGTAAAGTGGCAATTTATGAATTCTAATTTACCGACTGGAGATTTTGAACTGAATTTGGGAGATGGATTTGTTTTAAATCTGAGACGCTGGATTTATTTTAAATCCAATACATGTTTGAAACTTTTCCGACCGACACATAATAGCTGCCAGTATTTCTCCCGAACCAACAGATAAGTATTCCACAAATGGTGGCAGAAATCATTGTTGGAAGCTGCAAGAGAATTCTTCCATAGCTTCCACTGAATTTCGGCAGCATGGCGACCACGTGTTGCAGAATTATGGGATGAGAGTTCCCGCTTATAAATGATGCTAGATGGACCGATAAAGGGGATGGGTATCTGTTTTTGGCAAAAAATATACCATAAATCAGGAGGTTTAGTCATAACAGTTCTGAAATCTCCCCCTTTGCAGTGCATAAATTCGGGCTGATAAAAACCGATGCCTACACAATGATCCAGGCAGAAGCGGTGAATTATTGCGCAGGAGAATAGGGACATTGTTATCTAATTTATACTTAGGTAAAATATTGAAACTCTGCTAGGAGGTTACTCTATAATGAAATTTGTTAATACGGAGAGCTTTATATGAAAGTGTATTACATTATTACAGTGATCAAGAGCTATGCCTTCATGAAAATTTTGTAGGGCACATCATTTTATTTCATGTTCAAAACTTTTTAATAATTTAAAACTTTTCGTATCTGCATTATGTATATATATTTATTACCTCGTAAATGTTTTCAAAAAGATATGTGAGTAACGTTAATCTACTTTTGGGTTGATTTTTTGATATTTGAGAAATATTTAGGTATATGTTGTTTGTTATATCAGTCAATGATATAGTAACTGACATCATCGTGCAGTTGCTTTTAGTACAAGACTGATCGGTTATCATATGATTTAAAAACTGCAGCTTATTTCCAAAGAGTTTCAAAGAAAATGTTTCCCCGTATTGTAACTCACACGGGAAATTATATGTACAGCCCATTTTCAAGTGTTCGTGAACCTAAAACTGAGTAGTTAAATCTACTGTTGACCCACAAATTTAGTAGCAAGTTTTCTGACTTATAAACACACTAGAACTGACCAAAAGAACTAAAATTGTTGATAGTAATGAATCGCTTTAATCAAAACTGGCTGGGGTCAATAACTAATGAAAACTGGTCGTAAGATTTTCAAAGAGGTTGTTGCTTTTGAACTATTCAACCCATCGAAACTACTTATGGCCTATTCAGAAACATTAATTTATTTTTGTTCGTCTAGTGACATACGTATGGTTACTAGAGATAATGAGAAATCTGTTTCGACATTGGCTGAAGAGGTATTTATCGTGGATTGAGTATGAATACCTCTAACCTGTAACTATCAGCTTAAAGGTATTCATAAGCAGTGTTTTGGCTTTTCTTTGATGCTCTCTGCTTTTTCATTCCGTATCAATATGTTTCATTTTTCATTATCTCAGATGTATCGAATCATTTCTTTTCCAAACTTAACTTAAACTTATTCTCTATGACATCTGCTTGACCAAATTTTTTTCCTCTAATATTGCACTGTCAAAAGTGTTAGATAAGGATTGTTTTAGTAAAATTCCCCTTGGACACGATTCATTGAAAAAAATCAAGTATTACTAATATTAGTATGATTACATAATGTCACTCAAATCAATCAAGGTACAGAACCTCTCATGTCCATACACCTTAATTAAGTGTGGGAAAGTTATGTAATGGATGCTTAACGTATTAATTTTGTTTCAGTGAAGATATTTTTATACCTTTTTATACTTTTTTTCTTGTTTGTTGTAATCCCGGGACAGCATTTTGCATCAAAATTACCCTGTGGTATACAAATTAAAATAATTTAATGAAATATAACATGAAGTTAATGATACTGTCATTTAAATCACAAATCATTCGATATAAATTACCTGGAGGGATCCTTGTTTAAAATGTCACTGGTTGCAGTTTTTAGCGGAACAATAATTACTAGTGTTCAATAGTGTTGAAATTTATCAAGGATTTCTTTGATCCCAATGATTAAACAGTTTTCTGTTCGCTTTCAATTGTTTAAAATAACTAAAGAAATAATAATTAATTTTTCTCTTTCCCCATCTTTCTCTATAATTTAGTTTAAACATTATCAGCTTGGCCTTAACAGATATTTTGTGGGACTAGTTTTACTTCATAGTATTCAGTTGAAGCATGTTTTAAGCAAATTTCGTCGCGGTCAACATTATGTTTGATTCATTAATCTATTCAGAACAGTCTAAGGGCCTGTTCACATAGGAGTCCGTTGCGTTGCGTTAAGGAAAATATGACGTTGAGACGAAAATAAACCAATCATAGGCGTTAAAATTTTCATAGCTAATCGTTTGGAGGCATATGATTGGTTTACTTTCGTCTCAACGTCATCTTTTCCTTAACGCAATGCAACGGACTCCTATGTGAACAGGCCCTAATTTCATTTCTATGTGTATATCAGGTACGTTTGTATTAATACTAGTTTTGCCCTGTTAGTAACATAATAGAATCCCCTCTGCTTAAATTATCTGCAATCAATATATATATATATATATATATAAAGCGCGTAGGTATGCGGCACAAAAATCGACGATATTTCTACACTACGAATGGCGAAGGCTGAAACTACCGGATGTAAACATTAGCTGCCGTCTGCAATTTAAAATCGCGTGTGTGTAGTGTCGACATTTGTTACAACCGCTGACAAAATATGTTTAGACTTATCAAACCCAGAGTTTAGTCATGGACAGTTGTATGCAGGTTTATCTAGAGTCCGTTCTTTTGATTCTGTCACTGTAGTATCTCCTACTTCTGAACTACTCAACTGTGTATATCGAGAAGTTTTATGAATATCATAATTGTAATCCACACTATATTTTTGTACTTGCTGAACTTTTACTCCATTTTAAAAGTGAAGATATTTTCCCAAAAATTATTTATTTGATATGATTGAGTGGAAATATCTGAATTGTGAACAATAGTACATACAGAGAGTGATGTAATTCTCACTATATTTTAGTACTTCCTGAATTTTTACTCCATTTTATAAGTGAAGAAATTTTCCCAACAATTTATTATTTGATATGATTAAGTGGAGATATCTCAATTGTGAACAATAGTACATACAGAGAGTGATGTAATCCACACTATATTTTAGTACTTGGTGAATGTTTGCTCCATTTTTTTTAAGTTAAAAAAATTTTCCTCAACAATTTCTTTTTTGATGTAATGATAAAGTGTAGATATCTTACTTTTGAAAAATTGTACTTACAGTGAGGGATGTAATTTTTCAAATCATTGGTGTTGGGTTTCTCAGTATTATCTTTAACTCTGTTCTGAAGTAATGGAAATTCACATTTTTTATTCACGATGTTTTAGAATCAGCCTTATAGTGAATTTAGCAATGATTATAAATTTTTTGGCTGAGATCCCACTACCCCTTAACAACGTATATTTAATGATGACAGATAATGGTAACATTCCTTACAAATGTTCCTTTCAGTTGAGTTGTATTGCAAAAGAAAATATAAAACTATAAGCGACCATGCTGGTCGCGCAGCGGCTAGTACGTAAAAACAAACTGAGAAATGAAAAGTACAGAGCCACTAGAATTTTTTATTAGTTAAACTGTAGGTGTTTTTCAAAACTGTGGTTAAACTACTTTCAGCAAAGAGCAAAAAATCACAATTTGAAATCATTCATATTCTATTAATCAATCTTTCAAATAACCGGAACTTACTTAATAATTTTGTTGTATATTTATAATTAATTACTGCCTTTTCTCCCCGAGGAAAGCATATGCTCTGCGGCTTTCGTTAATACACGAGAGTGTCTCCTCTTTTTTTCACGTAAAAAGGGAACCATTTCATAACTCTATAAGTAAAACATGTGTCAGTGAATGCTTTAATCACGCGAATTCGCTATTTTTTGCTTTGCCGTGCATAATTTTGACTCTGCGAGTATAGATTTTCTTTTTGTAAGTGTATGGCGATGAATTACTCACCGTTTGCTTCTCGCGTTTTACCGGCAGAATATCGCGAAATAGGGCAGATCAGCACACCAAAAGCAAAAACTGCCTGCTTTAACTATATGCTCCAGCCTAGATTTAAGATAATCATACATAACCGGGAGTTTTAATGTATGTGACATAAACGTATGTAAGTGCATATATATGTAAATATGAATTCTGAAATTGGGTAGGTATATTTATTTGATAGAATACGCTTATTTCATTTTAGAAGACTAAAGAATACTTGGGAAATTTGTGTACCCCTTTCTTACCTGTTTAAATAAATTGAATAACTTAAGGCTTATTTAAGTAAAAGCGAACTTATGAAATAAACGTTGTTGTGTTCGTATGTTTTAAACCTCTCATTAATTTTCTATAGAGTACGATAAACAAGTTCTATAAAAGAGATCAAAGAGAAAACTGTTCATTGAAAGGAAAATCTATTAAGAACAGTCCAATTTAATTTCTACGTGTATATCAGGTACGTTTGTATTTCAGTTACCTAAACGATAGTTTTATAAACCTATGCTGGATCTAAACACGACTATAAAGTGATATAATTTTGGGATTTATTTTTGTCTTTAAATCTCACGAATTTCTCTCAATACATGTTCTGAGAGTGCAGTACCTACTTCACTAGTTCTGAACAATGCTAGACAGACAGACAGTTCTAAGGTCCCTGATGCTTATGCAAAAAAGAAACTTGCTCATATTTCATTAATCCAAAGTTGTTTTAAAAATTATATAATGGAAAAAAACATTCAGTTAGTGACTCAAATTTCTCCAACTACATTTTCGATAAAATTGCTTAAGTCTTTATCAGTCTAAATGACAGCTCATTGCCTTTAAACAAATACTATATCATTTTCACGTTATGTGAACCTACCGTCAGAAGCTGATATGTTATGATTTATGTTGTGTGAGAAAATTGTGAGCATGCATTGTCTGCGGTGTAGCGTTTAGGATATTTATTAAGATGCTTTTTTAGAAACGACTGAAAGGGTTAAATTTTTTTTCGATTGAAAAAAGTTTTCAGGGTGATCTAATACTCTACAAAAGGGTAGTCTAATTATTATTACACGTAATATTTAAGATTTTGAAAGAATTAATCACGTTACCAGCTTCCCTAGTGAAATATCTACACAGATTCTATAACTTGTTTATTATACAATTTTTTTTGAGGGACGGAAGCAATCTTTTTACTAAGCCTTGTCCAAAATTTGCATCCATCTTTTGTGAAAAACCAAATTTGATTGCGTTTATTTGTTTTGGGGTGATACAGGAAAAGAGAAGACAATTGTCCTATATGCTATTTTAGAAACATTAGTGACAGAGTATTCCTGAAGTTATCCCCGAAAGCATGCTTTAATAAAAGCAGATAGTTGAATCTATTGACTACTGAGCACCAAATTAGGATCGTTCATATTTGAACCCTTTTTATCTTACTGGAAGCAAAACATTGCAAGTATTAGGGATAGGTTGAAGAAAGAAACAGTTAGATAAACCAAATCCTTTAATAATAATCACGAAATATTGAGCGTTATGAAGACTCAACTATTTATAAATAGTTATAGGGCACATTACTTGTATATCGTCAAAAAAATGAAAAGAAGAAAGTGATGGATAGATTCTACTTATTTAAAAAAAGAAATAAATAAAAAGAAATAATTAAAGTATTTTAGTAAAGAATAAATCGTAAAATATTTAAAAGGATAATACTCAGATTAGATTTAGAAATTTAAAATTGAACTGTTTTAGTTTATTTATTTGGAAATATAACTGTTAATTTTAAATCCAACAAACTATTGATATTTGTAACGTGATTCTCGGAGAAAAAAACATGCCGAGAACAACAACAACGACAAACACTCATGATAATAATAAAAAAAAAAATCTGATAAAAAAAATCATTGCCAGGAATCCTCCAATTACCAACTTTTTTGAGTATAATAACTGAACACACAACATGTATGCTTTTATATCCTCCATTAAGCAACATTGTAATCCAATATCAATAAGTACAGCATAATTTCTGTTTTCCCCCCAAGCAAATAGCCCGGAGTTTCGATTTACCTGCCTTTCATTCTTGCACTCAATTTCAGGGGACGCACTTTACATTCACCTCATTCCCCTTCTTTTCGTCACTCATCAGAGTAGAAGCGAGAGCTCATTTTCCTGTTGCCAACAGTCAAAAGAGAAATACCAGCCACTCGATTTGCCCAATTACGGTTATTCCTTTCCGTACACCCTCCGCTCTTCATTTATGAATTCTCCGTCCCTAGGTCAAGACCACCAATGGAACTGATTTTAAAAGGTCTCTAAAAAGATTAAATTTCGAACATTTGCTCCCCCTCACTCATACTCCCCCAATCCATACTCCCCCGTGATCATCCTTTTTCTCTCCCCCGGGGAGATTTCCAATCGGCAACCCATAAAGGATGGGTTACCACATTTCAGTGCTAGATGGAACATTATATATTTGAACTACTATACTCATAAAGAAATGAGAGTTTTATATATATATATATATGTGTGTGTGTGTGTATGTATATATATATATATATATATATATATATATATATATATATATATATATATATATATATATATATATACAGTTGGCTATCAAAATAATGGAAACACCTATCATTATTAGTGATGTTTATGAATGTGCTTCGTATTCCTTAAAAGGAAAGTCTGGCCACCGGTATTTTTTTATATAATATAGTGTATGTATTATTCTACTGTCAGGAAACAGTAATGACGCTAAGGGCATCCTGCTTTGGAAGGGGGGGGGGGGGCAGCGTAAAATATCAAACCATGCAGACCTTGCGAAAAGGGCAAATTGTTTGATCGCGTTTAAATTGGAGTATCTGTTACTGCAACCCCCAGGCTAATGGGTGTTTTTTGAGCTATGGTATCGAAAGGCATGATGGCATACGGAGTGAACGGAGAAACATCCTTTGCCAAACAGAATAGTGGACGAAAGAGAGCCGAGTGAAAGAGACGGACGAGGTATTGAAGCGGATTGCGACATGAAGAAAGAAATCAACGGCAACCAAAATGACCGAAGAGCTCAATCGGCATCTGCAAGTTCCGGTATCAACCATTAGAGGTAGAAGGGAACTTCACAAACAAAGCACTTACGGAAGAGTAGCTATTCCCAAGCCACTTGTAATAGATGCAGATACAAAATATCGCCCACACTGGTGTCACGAGCGCAAATCATGGTCGAGTAATATGTCCAAATACGGCATTTGGTCCAACGAATCATTGTTCACATTGTTCCTCGCTACAGGACGTGCGTATGTCTGGAGGACACCTACACAAGCGTAAGATTCTGGCTGTCTCATCTCAACTGTCAATCATGGAGGTAGATCTATCAGGGTTTGGGATGGCATCTTATGGTTTTTTCAGGCCCTATTGTAACCCTAAAAGGGAGATTGAATGGGAAGGACTATGTTGAAATTTTAGCTCACTAGTCCATCCTATGGTTCAAACACTGTTTCTTGCAGGAGATGGCGTTCTCCAAGAGGATAATCCCTCCTATACATACAGCTAAATATATCAAGTATTGGTTTGAAAAGCATAAAAAATAAGTCAAATATCTTATCTTGCCCTGTACAACCCCTCCGACTATATATCATCCAATCACTGTGATCTGCATAAGTGAATAGAGCCAGGTATCTATATCCACCACAGCATCTCTACGGGAACTTTCATGATTTATCCCTGAAAAATGGTATAATATATTCTTAACCACTATTTATGACTTGTATAATCCCATTCCAAGGTGAATCAGGTGGTATTAAATGACAAAGGTGATCATGTGCCGTATTAATAAAGATTTTCATGATGTTTCTTAGTGTCTCTATTATTTTGATAACCACCTGTATATATATTATTTTTTTATGCAGTGAAACTTCTCTATGGCGGCCAGTGATGTCTCTGAAAACAAGTGCCCATTTCGAGGGGTGACCGGCTAGAGAAGACATATGTATATATATATATATATGTGTGTGTATATGTATATATATATGTATATGTATGTATATATATATATATATACACATTATAGTGAAACTTCTTTGGCGGCCGGTAATTTTTCCTAAAAAAGTGGCCGTCGAAAAGAGATTTCTTCCGTAACATTGGCAAAATTTGCATACAGTCTTGAATCGGTTCTGAATAAAATATGGCCGTTTAGAGGGGTGGCCGGCTAGAGATGTTTCGCACACACACCCTTCCTCCTTATAGAGAAAACATCAGATATTTAAAGGTCATTCTGCCAGATCGTTATAGCGTATTTTTTCGCGATTCAAATCCTTCTTTTTTTCCCCTCTATATCTTAGACAAACATACAATATTCAAGAGAAGGACAGGAGAAAAATATTGTACAGTTCAAATGTTTACATTGACCAAAATCATATCACAATGAATACTAATAAATTTGACCAGTCAGATTCTTAGAAGTGATTGGGCATGAAAATGAGATGACATGTATTGTGATATGGTGACTCCGAAAATTTTTAAATATTGGGTTGGTTGTTGCACATATCACTAAAACTGAAAACCTTTTATTAAACAAAGAATAATGAGTATATCCAGTAAAGAATTAGGTGTTTCTCAAAGGATCATACGAGTTGTTAAAATGTTTTCTAAACAATTAAATTGTCCCACAGTGACTTTCATTTGAAAGAAAGAAAACGGAGATAGGAAAAAAGATAACACAATCGTTTTGCTTTGGTTTGGAGCGCTATGGTTTTTTTTCTACACGAGGGCTAATTAGATCGGGAACTACAGCTTAAATCTGATTCCGACCGGCTACAAACATCGATGCTAACAGCGGGACTCGAACCCGCAGACTCCGGTACCGAATAGCAGAGCCCTAGCCATTCGACCATCGTCCGGCCAACACAGTATTTTTGAAAGAATTCTCGTACCCTCTAATTCTTAAATTATGAGATAATATTACGAGGTTCATTTCAAAAGTAATGCACAAGACAACACCATTCCGCACTGGATGATACAATCAAAATAAAATACACTGGTTATCAAAAATTAAGGAAGAGTCACAAAAATAGCGATTACTCAAAAAGTTGCTCGTAGAATTTAATGAAACTGATACACATTATACAACACATAGGTAGGTATAAAATAGCCTTAAAAAGAAATCGCCAGACAATTATGGAGTTATAGAAACTAGCAAATGTATACAATGAACAAATCGGATGTGTCAGTTTGGTATAGGAAAAGTACCTTTAATATGGCGTATGATCCCCCGAGAAGCAATACAGCACATACAGCGATGTGTGATGCTGTCAATTATGCGGTCTATGAGTTCGGTAGGAAGTGAGAGCCATTGCTCTTGGAAAGCAGTTGAAGGCGTGGCTAGGGTCCTAGGCTCAGCGCATGGAGTGGCCAGCTCAGGTACGGTGATTGAGCTGGCCACTTCATGCGCTGAATTGTTTTCTTCCACGATGCGAGCCCTGTGCGGTCTCGCGTTATCGTCCTGTAGCACGAAAGCATCACCTATTGCCGCGGCACAAGGGTGCACATAAGCATCAAGTATGTCATCTCTATCGGTTTGAGCATTCGCATTTCCACGGGGAAAGACATGGAGGTCTGTGCGTCCACCCAAAGAGATACCTTTGGAGGCTAAACCTGGACTCATCCGTAAATTGAACAGCCCTCCATTGATCACGTGTCCAGTAGACATGTTGACGTGCCACTGTAAACGTTCCCGCCTATGGCGTGACGTGAGCAGGACGCAAATGGCTGGTCGCCTCGCAAAAAGACCACCTTCGTGAAGCCTTTTACGCACGGTTCACGTTGATACCAATTTTCCGGAGCTTGCAGTGAGGGAGGATCTGAATTGAAACGGAGTTCCTGTTCTATTCCTCCGTGCGCATAATGACAAATATCGGTCATCGGCACTCATCGTAGCGTATGGCCGTCCTTGGCTGAACCTCCTGGATGCCGAATCCGTGGTTCGAAATTGTTGCCAAAGTCTATGAACCACAGACGGACTCACATTTAGCCATCTGGACACTTCTGTCTGACTTCGTCCTGCCCCTAGGCTCCCAAAAGCTCCCCATCACAGTTCTTCGGCCAAATGATGCCTGGAGGTCATTGTTACAATTTCGCTGTGCCAGATGTCTAATCTCAGCCTCGCAGCGACCATTGTCGCCTTGCTCTGAGACATGCACTTTTATGCTCCTCGCGACGTATTCCAACTGCAGCGCCACTATTTTGCCTAATGCAGTATTGTTCAGCACCTTTTACTTAACAACATATTCAAATGTTAAACACATTGGCCTAGTTTTGAACGTGTTATCTCTTTTTGTGATTTTTTCCTTAATGTTTGATAACTAGTGCAAAATAAAAAAAATTTCGCCCTTTGCAGTTGAAGACTAGAGGAATACTCATGGGTGTTTGAAAGTATTCTAACGTGTTTTGTTTTGAGGTGACATATTTTTAAAATGGAGTGAGCAGGTGTGTCGGGTATTATGAGTGTAGAAGATCAAAGACCATCATCAAGCTGAAACGTTTGTTTTCGGTGGGTTCCTCACTGCTGTACGTCTGAACAAAAACAGAAACGTCTGGACATTGCACTGTTGTTGAAATCTTTGTGCAGTCAACGTTTTCCCACTTTAGAAGAACTTGCTTCAGCCGTTACCGAGTCATTTGAGGACTCAACAAAGTAGCATGCTGCAAGGAATAAAACATCTTCCTAGATCTTGGGACTCTGTTATTGAGAAGCAGGTGGATTATATAGAAGGACTGTAGAGAAAAATTGTCAGAAATCAGATAGGTTTAAAAGAACTAATTTAGTGTGCATTATATTTGAAATGACCCTCGTAGAAGATATTCTGACATGCTTTTTAAACAGGATGGAACAAGAAATGGATTATATCTGTATAGAACATTTATTTCAGTCTAAAACAATAATAGTGGGTAAAACTGCTGTATTAAGCAATAATTGGACATAATCAATTTCACGGAGGAAATCTAGATACAGTTTTATTCCATATCAAATGTTTAAACATTACACTGCTTATTCCATAGTTCGGAACATTGAAGAATTATTTCTTTTCAATTGTCAGTGTCCTGAAAATTATGTTGCTCCAAACTGACAGAAATACAAGGAGCTAGTTTTTAACAATATTTTCCATTATTCAGTGAAAAATAAAACATTTTAATACAGTTTCTTAAAAAAGCATTTCATATCAATTTAGGTTAAAGTAGCAATTATTATTTTTTAATCAACATTTAGATATGACATCGTGCATGTAGAGTATTTGGCAAAGGTTGAGAAGGGCATAAGACTGTTTAAGGCTTTACTCGCGTCTAAAATAATTAAATAAAAGAAAAACAACGAAGGTTATTTTTGCACGATACGAGTTACCTAGTTCAGGAACTTTCACATGGGGTCTTAGGCCGCCTGCACCCGGAGCAACTCAAAAGAAACTGATAACTGACTCAAATCACAAACCAGTCCGTGATGGGTTTGTAACCAGTTGCGCTGTGTGCGTGGCTCCATTCAATTACATAGATTACGACTCATCACGGACTGGTTTGTGATTTGAGTCAGTTATCAGTTTCTTTTGAGTTGCTCCGTGTGCAGACGGGCTTAGTCTCGAGCCTCGAGAAAATTCCACCGTACGGAAATGGTGTCTTCGTAGCTTGAATTCGTAATCAACGACTACGACTGACATTTTCGTATTCTATCATACCTCATCACCGGGTCAGCAATGATATTTTTAGTTAATCTTATTGCCATAAATTAAAAATTTAGTTTCAATTTTTAATTGTTGTATTACGCACTTGTATTTTTTATATTCATTCCAAATGAATAAGAAAATAGCGTTATTGTGGTATATATCGAACTAAAAATGAATTTACTGTAGTAAAGTATTTTAAAGAAGCCCGGTGGCGTAGTGGTTAAAAGTGTCAAGCTGCTATCCCACAGGTCCATCAGGGTTCAACCCTGTGACTGGGCGAGGTCGACTCTCATCCCTTCAGTGGGTCGATAAAATGAGGACCAAGCATGCTTGGGAACTAAACTCTGGGGGTCAGGTTGGTCACCACGTCAGGTTGACCACCTGACAGACATATGCTGTATGGCACCCCACGGTCACGAAAGCGGAGATGGGTATCGCCGGCCCTGGTCCACATCGGACTGTTGCACCGTGAGTTTAAGTTTTAAAAGTATTTTAAATTAGTATGATGTAATATGAGCTGAGGTACACTTGCGTGTACATTTGATAATGTGTTTATGGGCGGAGAAACATTTTCTTGAAAAAAAAAAAAATTCCGTTCATTTCAATTTTTCGGAAAAAAAATACTTGCGTCTAAATTGCTTCTGTCGTTTAGCTGCAAAACAACACACACACATATCTCTATAAAAAAAAAGTATCCGGCAATATCCTTTTCTAAGCTCCTGTTCCGTCCCCTCCAATGATATGGATAAGAAAGAAGAAAGGAGTAGTGTTATGGTGCCGGCCCCCAAGAATAGCTCTCGATTGTTATAAGTTGAGTGGTGCGGGGGAGGCGAGGTCGGCACGCGAAGCATTTGGTCTGTCACTTATCGATTGCCGGACGGCTGATGGGCCAGATCACGGACCCTTTCCTTGCACGCACGGACGGAAAGAAGTATACATAAGTTAACGCTCCTGCCATCCATTTCGATGGCCAAGCAACAGGCTGGTCGTAATGCGAAAACATAAGGGGGTCGGAATCGCGATTCACCGGCGCTGTTTGGCGATCCACGACGTTTCCACTCATTCCTACAGGTGTAGTCGTCATTTATGGTGGGACACTAAAAAGAAAAGAGGGGCTTGACGCTCGAGGGATGCATCTTTTTCTTTTTCCCTACCCTTTTTTCCAAGAGGTATTTTGCGGGCTTTGGGTCGCGCACATAGATTATCATCCTTACAATAATAATCTATGGCAGAGGTGGGGAACCTTTTTACCATTAGAGGCCACATGTAAATTAGGTAGTAATGAAGGAGGCCGCGTAAGTCGATGAACCTATAAATGCGACTTTTATGAAATTATTATAGTTAGATATAGTTTTAACAATTTGGTGCGTTATATAGAAAAATAACAACAAAAATTAAGTCCTTATTTATTTATTGTTTGACGTAAAAAGTTACAATATAAAATATTTTTGTATTCACATAAGGATAAAAACTTGTTATAGCATTAATCATTAATTATTATTATTTTTTTTTGCAGAAAAAATAATACGTTTTAACGTGGAGTCAGTCACAACAATAATTGTAAGAAAGTAATTTTTGTGTAGAGATCATATAACATGTCTGGTAGTATTGCTAAGAAACTCTGAGCATTAAATTACATATAAAGTGTAGTTAAAGTATCATGCAATCGAGGTAAGCGAAGCTCATTTGGATAAATATACAATTGTAGCGACTTTAGACAACAATTTCAAAATGTCAACTTTATTTTGGCCGACACTGTACATCCATTCATGCCGTTCTTTATTTAATTCTATTGATTTGGAAATTGTTGTAATCTATATAATTAAATATTAATCAATACAAGTGCTAGCTTTTATGAAGGCCGCAACAGAAGATCACGGAGGCCGCGCGTTCCCCACCTCTGATCTATGGGTATGAGTCTCAGTATTCACTACGAACTCACCCTTTTAAAATTTTATAGAAATCTTCCCTTTGTACCGGTGGGAGTGTTGTTTAATTTCTAGAGGTGATTCTTAGAATCAGCTAGGAATAAAAAAGGCCCTTGATTCCTCTCCTCTAATTGAAAAATTATTTAAACCATAGAATCCTTTCAGACAATATATTTCGTCGAAAGCTAAACGACTAAAGTTCACGCAAAGCATCCCAATAAAACAATTACAAATGGGCTTTGCCATGCAGAGATCAATAGGATTAAAACGAATTTTTATTTTGTACGTAATATAAACCTAGGTTTCCTATTCATAAAAAGCACAAACTGGTGAATACCGCATATAATTACCACAAATTTCAAATTTTGAAGATTCAGTTCGGAATTTGATTCAGTTGAGAATGTCAGAGATTCAAATACTCTCAACCATGATGATATGTTGAAAGTAATCGTGTCACCCACAGAAGATTTTTGTAAAGGAAATATTTCGCGTTGACGTCATTGTCGTGATTTGCATTCGCCTGAGAGCCTATAGACACTGAAGAGCCAAAAAAACTGGTATACATGCCTAATATCCCTTAGAGCCCCCACGAGCACGCAGAAGTGCCGGAACGCGACGTGGCAGGAACTCGACTAGAGTCTGAAGGTATCCTGGAGGCAATTTACACCATGAATCCTGCAGGGCAATCCACAAATCCATAGGAGTGCGAGGGGGTGGAGATCTCTTCTGAACAGCATGTTGCAAGGAATACCAGATATGCCCAATAATGTCTGGGGATTTAGGTGGACAAAGGAAGTGTCTAAAGTCAGAAGATTGATCCTGGAGCCACTGGGTAGCAACTCTCGACGTGTGGGGTGTCGTGTTGTACTGCTGGAATTGCCCAAGTCCGTCGGAATGCACAATGGACATTATGGTGGACCGAAAAAACCAATTTTTTATTTTTAATAAGCCTATGTTCGGAAAAGTGGTCTACTAGGGAGTAAAAAAGAAGGGTGAAATTTAAAAGAAATCGTAGTGGATTTTCCGGTGCCGCAACACGTGTGAAGTTTGTGACATTGCAGTAATCTGTGCCTACTTCGCAAGAAGCATATGAATCGGCCATTTGATCTCAAATGAGCCATTTGATTAAAGAATATCATAAAAAATATCGAAATATAAAAAAATCAGCAAAAAGAATTATTGCTACTCATACTCGAAAAATGAGGGAGTTCAAAGTATCAGGAGAAAAGAAATTATTCGACGTATCTGCGTGTAAGTGCAGAGACTTGCAAATGCAAGAAAAAATTCCAATACCAGAAAGGGATTTTCTACATAACCGACGTTATGACAGAGAAATGTTCATTGGTGCTGTTGATGTGAAAACAACTAAAAAGCTCATGCGTGTATCTTATAGAAAGAAGGTGGAGACGAAATCTTTGACTGAATCCTCGACTTCTAAATTAGAAGAAAAAATTGATCAATTAAGGAGTACGAGCAGTGAAGGCTCAATAATAGATGAAGAAGACCCCAATTATAGCGATGATTGCAATGTAATGGATATATCTGCAGTAAATGAAGTGAAAATGAGACAAATGCGGTTAAAATTGCCAATTTTGGCACAAGCTTGCGATAGCAGGCGTATTTCCGATAGGTCAGCTGCTATAATAGCAAGTTCTGTGCTGAAAGATGTAGGCTTAATAACAGAAGATGATAGTAATCTTATTCTCAACCGGAATAAAGTCAGACATGAACGAAAAAGCAAACGTCAAGAAATAAGGGATAACGTGGTGGATGAAAGCGAGGTAGTTAATGCTATTTATTTTGATGGTCGGAAAGATAAAACTTTTGTTCAGAAGAAGAGAGGTGCTAAATTTTGAAGAATTACAGTCAATGAAGAACATATTGTACTCTTATCCGAACATGGATCCAAATATCTTGGTCGCCTGAGTGTATCTTTTGGAACAGCTGAAGAAATCGCAATAGCTATGATGCTTTATCTTCAAAAGAACATAAACCTTAGTGATTTTATTGTCATAGGATGTGATGGTACTGCTGTCAACACTGGAATTCCCAATGGAGTAATTCGTCGCATCGAAGTTTGCATCGAACATCCATTGCAATGGTTCATATGCCTTCTGAGTCTAAATGAGCTAACATTACGCTATTTATTTCAAAAGTTGGATGGAAAAACAACAGGACCCTCAGAATTTTCTGGTGAAATCGGGAAAATGGTTAAATCTTGTAAACAGTTAGCCGTTGCTGCGTTTCAAATAATACCTGCAAATTTACCAAAAATAGACGAAAAAGAACTAAGCACAGATAAAAAGTACAGTGGAACCTCGCTTAACGAGCACCTCGCATAACGAGCAAAATAAATCGTAAAAAAATGGCTCGCTTAACGAGCAACATTTCGCATAACGAGTGACGTGGAAGGAAGTCCCCTCTTCACGTCAGTCGGATCTTCACGCCACCAGGATCATCGACGGCCGAAAAATAAGTATTTAAGGCAAGTCATGGATGGTTCGAGAAGCAAATATCGTGGGACTGGAGTATAATAATGATATTGAGGAGCTTGTGGAAGAGCACAACCAAGAGCTGACCACCGAACAGCCAATAGAATTGCAGTGTCTTTCACAGCAAGAAGTTGTAGAGGAGAGTTTGTCGGTGGAGAAGGACGAAGGAACAGCAAAGAAAGAATCTTCTGGCGCAATAAAAGAAAAGATGAAAGCATGGGAAACTGTTCCATCGTAAGTTACAAAGCATCACCCTGATAAGACGGTGGCTATGCGCGCTATAAATTTATTCAATGTCAATGCGGTGATAGTACATTTTCAGCAAATTTTGAGGCGCCGAGAAAAACAAATGTCGCTAGATAGCTTTCTAGTAAAAAAATTAGATATGTGTCACAAATTCATAAATAATAAACTACATATGGATGATTTTGCTCCTTAAGAATTTATGTATAAGTAATTTTCTTTAAATAATAAACGTAACATCTAAAAAATTTTGAGTATTTTCAGGCATGGAACCCATTATCGTATTTTACATTAATTTATATGGGGAAAAATGTTTCTCTTAACGAGTGTTTCGCATTACGAGTAAGACTCTAGAACGAATTATGCTCGTTATGCGAGGTTCCACTGTACTTGTATGATATAGTACATTGTATAGCAAGTATCACAGATAGTTTAGCCGCCAGGCAACCCGGTAATATAACACATTCTAGATGGTCGTATCTAGAATGTGTTATATTACCGGGTTACCTGGTACATTTGCGGTTGTACTACGTACAACCGCAAATAGAATATTGCGAATTGTACGTAGGAACCGTGAATCCCTTCGAAAATTTAAAAACTTTGGTACAATTTATCATGACTGTTTATGCTCCGATGTGGTTCGACATCAAAAAAGATAATAAGATGGGTATATTCATTTGTACAGTATGATAAAAAGATCTCGATGCTTGCCATCTGATTTAAAAATTGTTGTTGACAAAGTTATACAAACTAATGGATACTTTGCGCATCCAGAAAACATTTTGATTGCTATGCTCTGTGACCAAAGACGGCACGTTAGAGAACGTTGTGTCAGACGAATTCAGAAAGTTCGAACTTCAAAGTCATGAACCTCAAAACCTCTTAGAAAATTCAAAGTGCAAATGATTAATTTTGATGCCGAAGATTACGTCGATATGATACAATGAAAAGCAGAAACCGTTAAAATAAAATTATCCGATTCCCTTGTCATTCTCAAGCGGTTGAGAGGTTTGTTAGACGTGTGACACAAGCTTCTGGATGTGTTTGTGGTCCAGAAGCAAGAGATGGACTTAAGATATCTCGGATTTCTTCTTTGCAAGAACTGTCCAAATTTGAAAAAAAAAAGTGGTCTTTTTAAATACCTTCAAATAATTTTCTCTTTTCGTTCATTTTATGTATGTTAATATCATTTTCTTTCTTGTTGACAAATATTATCTCAGAATGTTAAAATTTAAAATATTTGTATTTTTGGACGGTTTTTGCAATTTTCAAAGCCGTTGCAGCACCAAAAAATATTGTGCTATCGAACTGAAATTTTCATGACGAATAAACGCTAATGTAGACCACTTTTACGCATATAGGCATCTCGAGTTTCGAAAAAAAGCTTTTAACCCCCTGTTTCGGTCCACCCTAATGAACATGAATGGGTGTAGATGATCGGACAGGATGCTTATGTACTCGTCACCTGTCCGAGTCGTCTCTAAATGTATCAGGGGTCCCATATCATGCCAACTGCACATGCTCCATACCATCACGGACGCTCCACCAGCTTGAACAGTTCCCGATTGACATGTACGGTCCCTGGATTCATGAGGTTGTCTCCATACCCTTACACGCCCATCCACCCGATACAATTGGAAACGAGACTCGTCAGACCAGGCAACGTGTTTCCAGTCCTCAACAGTCTAATGGAGGTGTTGGCGGGCATAGGCAAGGCGTAAAGCTTTGTGCCGTGCAGTCAACAATGGTAGAATGTGCCTGAAGCTCCGAAAATCCACATCGCCGAATGATGGCCGAATTGCTAGGGTGCTGTCATTCGGAACCAGAGTCCTTGGGTTCGAGTCCCACTGTTGGCATGGATGTTTGTAGCTATTCGGAATCAGTTTTAAGCAGTAGGCCCCGGTCTAATCAGCCCTCGTTTAGCAAAAAATGACCGTAGTGCTCTAAACCAAACCGAAAACCCATATCAATGACGGTCCGTGGAGCAGTTCACACGCTGATATTTGTTGATGCCCCAGCATTGAAATCCGCAGCAATTTGAGGAAGTGTTGCACCTTTATCTCGTTTAAGGATTCTCGTCAGTCGTCGACGGCCCAGTTCTTTCAAGGTCTTTTCCGGCCATACCGCTGTCGGAAATTTGATGTTTTACTGGATACCTGATATTCATGGTACACTCGTGAAAAGGTCGTGCGCGAAAATCCAAATTGCATCACTACTTCGGATTAGTTAGAAAATTTTTCAAAATTAGTTCAAAAATATCCACTAGGGGGCACATTACAGGGAAATAATTTAAACAAGCTACAAATTTCAATTCAAGCATAATTTATTTGTTATACACCGTCTAGCAATGTAAAGAAAATTGTTCATTGGGGGGCTCCCTCATTAGTATGTAAAATGTGCAGGCGATGAACAGCGTGTTCAACAGCGGACCGCAGCTGGTCGCCAGTAATCTGTCGAACATACAATGTTATGCGGTCCTTCAGGTCAGCCAAAGTTGTAAAATTCCCCCTATAAACAGCGTTCTTTAAGTGGCCCCATAACCAAAAATCACACGGAGTGAGATCGGGAGAACGGGCCGGCCAATGAGTAGGAAATGATCGGCTAATCACCCTGTCATCCGTAAAATGTTGTCGCAAAAACCTCGATACGAGTCCATTACGTGGAGGGGCACCATTCTGCATAAAATTAATAGACTCAAGGCATTGCCGCTGCTGGAGTTGAGGTAAAACGAAACTGAGCTTGTCATGATATATGAGGGCTATTACAGAACATGTGACAGGGACATTATCTTTCATAAGTTCTTCGAAAAAGAATGGCCCAAGGGAAGTGAATCCTCACCAGACGGTAACTTTAGGAGAGTGTTGCGGAATAGTGTAGAAGGCACGTGGATTTTACAATGCCCAAATTCGACAATTCTGGGTGTTCACTGCTCCGTTCAGATAAAAATGAGCCCCGTCACTCCAGAGAATGTTGCACGGCCAGGAGTCATCGACTTCCGTACGGGCGAGAAAAGTCAGGGCAAAACATAAGCGACTGTCATTGTCGGTAAGAAGCAGTTGCTGGTTGTGGCTGATCTTATACGGAAAAAAATTCGCTATTTTTCTCAGGATCTTCTGCAGTGTGCTATACGGTACGTCTAACTGTCGTGATACTTCACGTGCATCGCTGACTCCATGATCATTTGTCAGTGACTGCTCGACGACGGCCGTTGCTACTTCTGAAACGACTTCTTCGCTGATAGGATTTCGCCCTCTACTACGTTGAACGCTTAAAGACCCAGTGTTTTAAATCGAGATATCATATCTCTCACATCTTGTGGAGACATTGGATTCCGACGCAATTTCTTCTGACCTCGAAATTCACGAAAAGCTGCAACAGGATTTCCCTGGTTTTGATAAAAAAGCTTTATGATTAACGCACGTTCTTGTAATTTAATTGCCATCGTAACTGAAAGAATGATACTCACTCGATCTCATCCTTTTTATACCCAGAATTCACTTTGAATTCGTATGCTTATGCAAATCAGATTGTTTTCTTCTTCACTTGCAGTGTCACATTTATCAACTTTTGTACCGTCATAATGCTTCAAAATGTAAAAATAACAGTTTTAAACATCATAATACTTGACAATGTAAAAATAAAAGTTTTTAATGACTTTTTTACTGTGCACAGTTATTTATTGCATGACTTTTCAAGCATTTAGGATGTATTGCGCTCTCTAGCGGACATTTTTGAACTAATTTCTCTTTTGTGGAATCTTTCAGCGCATCCTTTGAATTGTCTATCTGCAAAATTTCAGCTCAATCCGCCTTTTAGTTACAGCTACAGAGCGCTCTGAATAGACCAAGCTCATGATCACCCTATATATCTCAGCGGACTGCAAGGACCATTCATAGGCGGTTCAGAGAAAGGGGGGCCGAGCTGACGGCGCCCCTTGCGCCGACTACCATTGACCTCTATACACCGACAAGCCCGTTTGCAGTGGTGTCGGGCACATTCGACCTGGAATGTCACTGACTGGAGTAGAATTGCCTTTAGTGAGGAGTCCCGCTTCGAATTGAGTCCCGACGACCAGCGAATACGAGTCGGTCAGCGGTGGGATACCAACCGCTGAGGTATCCCTTACAGCACAGTGATACGTCGACGATACTCTACGCCCCGTTATGTTGGTCTTCATATCGCGACATCCTGGGCTTACATTTCAGCAAAATAATGCCCGCCCGTACACGGCGAGAGTTTCTGCTTCTTGTCTTCGTGCTTACACAACGCTACCTTGTCCAGCAAAGTCGCCGGATCTCTCCCCCATTGAGCATGTTTCGAGCCTTATGGGCAGGGCCCCCCGACCAGCTCGGGATTTTGACGATCTAACGCGCCAATTGGACAGAATTTGGCAGGATATCCCGCAGGAGGACATCCGCGACCTCTATCAATCAATGCCAAGCCGAATAACTGCTTGCATAAGGGTCACAGGTGGACCAACGCGTTATTGACTTTTTCACTTTGCAAAGCTCTTGAATAAATCATTCAGTTTTTCTCAAATTGTAACCATTTGTTTTGCTGTACATGTACATCCCATCTACCGGTTTTCGTCCCATTGGATAACTCCTTCTTGGTGCGTCTTTTTTTGTTGTTGTTGTTTACGTGTGTATATATACATGTATGTACAAATACATATTTATTAAACATATACAAACTACCTACTCCCCACATAAGCCATTTTTCTAATAGTGAAAATTTAAATTAAGTTCATTGTTTCATACAACTATTGTCATTTAATAATTTCATGAAACCCGAGCATATCGAAGAATTAAATATATATAGTAGCCGTTGTCTCTGTAAAACACTTCCGGGCTGTACTCATCTTTCAATTGAAGCCCTCAGTAAACAAACAGCCGGTTAGGCCTAATTTCAATTTCAGATGTGGATCAGAATTTTTTCTTACCTAAAAACTAATATCTTCTCCATCGAATCACGTTTGTTCAGCCTATTTTTCTATAAAACATTCAGAACTAAAAAAAATTGGATGCTTTTAGCTGTATATTTAACAGTTTTTAAAAATCTGTTTACTTTTGCGATGAATTCTGAAAGTAAACAAACTTGAACGTGAATGATTCAAGTAGCTCAAGCATTCATATCGCGTAGTGGGCTGTGAAAAACTGGATGGCAGTCTACTACTCCAATCGCATGAAAAACTAAATAAATAAAAAATAATGAAGCGGTTTGCTTTTACAAGGTGTGGATTAAATGCAATATTGTTAGATAATTCGGGATATTTTTTAACTTTCATATACTTTTTCCATTATGACGTCATTATTAGTATTATGACGTCAAAATGACGGGTTGCCTTCTAGTGTTATATGTTACTATACTGAATTTTTAATGTACTAAAAAAATACAAAATTCCTCTCAATGAGCACAAAAGATTTTGACGTACGCATCTATTTGAATTGAGTTGTTATTTATGTATTCAGCACCGAAAATCCGCCGGTATTTCGAGTCAAAATGCAGTACTGTAATATTTCGTGCCGACGGGTGAATGTGGATGTGTAACTGTGCGGCGGGACTAGGAATTATATGACAATGGGACAATTACGTGACCACAGCGACGTCATCTTCACGTGATAATGGCCCTAGCGTGACACTCGAGGCACAAACCAAAAGAAATGGACATCGTTTACGTATCGTAACCCCTGCTAATGGATTTTTTCGCAGTCAAAAAGAGAAAGTGATGTTCCCTTTTCGGTAGGAAGGGGATTTGCAGAAGCTTGGGGGAGAGAGTTTTGTAAAAGGAATGATTTTATCTTTCTTATTGATTCTAGACACACGATTTATAGCGCCAAATTGCAGAAGAATAACTTGTAATCGCGTCGTAATAAATCTTCGTTTACAAATAGATTATTTTTGAACTCGGACGTAGCTGAAAACGATGTAGTTTATGAGACGTTCGGAAAGAAGCCTGAACCTAAAAATTCAAAGATAAGCTCATTTTAAACACCGACACTTCTTAAAAGTCCGCATTAAAGAGTATTATTGATTGTGATGTAACACATTCCTCTTTGTCACGTGAGCAAATAAATGGAACTTCGCATTTCAGAGAACCGCACACTAGCAATAAATGTTCACTTTATTCATTATATATTCGCAGATTTCGAAGCATTTACTTAGCAAATGCGGAAGAAATTACTTTCTGATAATTTGACTACATTTTCGACAATTTTATAAAAAATAATTTTTCCGTGTAACATTTAATTTTTTCCTTTTACAATCCAGATAATATACGGTGGATTTCGATAATATATTGCATCTAGAGTAACTTTTAACTTTTCGTATTTTAAAGTTTTTTTCCATAACTGCTGTAGAAAATTTATTCCCTCTGATAATATAAATAGAGGTTTCTTTGCTAGGAATTTCCTAAATAAATTGCGCTTAAAGCTTTTCCCGTTAAGGCATAGATTGTACCATTAAAACTGGGTTTAATTAATAATAATTAAAGAGAACATACCATTTTTGCCTGATTTTAGATTGCTTAAAAGATTGGACTATTTAATGCGTAGAATTACCAATGAAATTAAATTTGTCTGTTAAGGATATAGCTCATCACATCTCACTGGATCCAGAAAAGAAAGTTTTGAGGAATTTTCCCTGCCTGCTCCCTTTGAATATTTATCAGATGGTTGTCTTGTACTAGTTATTTTTTTCCAACCAAAGGTTCCGTACTATAGAGTAAAAACAGAATGAACATACAACAACAAAAAAAACCTCAAGCTATTGTGATTAACTTGTGTTAACTTGTGTTGGCGTTTCAAAGAATGTATTCAACATTTATTCATGAAACCTTTCACCACTTACTCAGATTTTGAGAGGCGATGCTAATTCACAGTTGGAGAGACAGGTCTGGCTTGTATGTGTAGGGAGCGAGATAAGTAAGATAGAACAGAACCGGTAACTTGTGTTTGACATCCGCACATCTATATTTGAGCTTGTCTTAGGCTCGTATTGATGCGAGTTTGAAGTTTTGCAAATTGCTTTACAAATTGGATGACAGACGGTTTTATGACCTTGGGGCTCACCCTCCGGTTTCGAATGACTTTCCAAATGGCATGTAACCCCGCGGTCGAAGATAAAAACTTCATAGAGCGCGAGCAAAGAAGGATGCTTTAGGCCTTTGAATTTCGAGCAGAGTACATTTTACTAAACATTAATGTAGAATTAGTTTATTATTGACATTGAGATTCTTTAAGCGATTTTTCATTTTTTTTTTACGCAAAAATTGTTATATATAAGATGTTTTAAAAGGTTTCCATAAAGGGTTAAAAACATTTCTATGATGCATATCGCAAAAGTCAAGATAACTTCTCGCAAATGCCACACATTCGATAGTAAGTTATAACGTTATTTGACATTTCAGCTAAATTCTTAACTGGAGTGAGTTAGAGAGACGAGATTGTTGTTAAAAAAGGATAAAACTTTTGCCAGGCTTACGGAACAGATACAAATCCCTCGGCACGGAACATAATTCTGTCGGCTTTATTTATGAAGCACTCTTAAGTATATGATGTAATTGGTACACAAAGTCCTTTTTAAATGATTTACTGATTTCTGTGGTCAGTAAACTGGTTTAAAGGCATCATACCTTACTGCTCCACCATTAATCGACTCAGGTTCCCTCCCCTCTATGATCCTGCTGTTGGATCCAAAGACACCATTTTTCCCCCGTCATCTGCAAGCCACTCTGAATTTTTTGAATGCTAACGCCCTACCATTCGGCCATCGCTCGGTCCGATAGTATCTGTCAGTGCGTCAGTTATTTATGATTACATAAGTGGTTTATGACCGAATTCAACGCTTGGCGTGAGAAATGAGTTTGCAACTGCTTTAAACCAAAGCTTCGTGACCTTGAACCGTCCGAAATGTTGAACTATTAACTCCCATGCATGTAGAGAACGCATCGCACAGTTCAAGATCACATTCAGTGTCCAGTCTTCAGGTCAATGACCTGTCGGAAAGCGATTTTGTTAATAAAATGCTATTAATGTCATAATTTCCTTACAGATCTCCCTGTCATCTTGTTAACGATTTATGTACTGAATTAAATCCTAAAAATGACTAATATAAATCAAACATCCGCTGAAAATAACCAATGAATGTAGCTACAGGGCATATGTTGTTAAAACCTGATTTTGGTTGAGCGCAAAGAATGACTCTGTTTATTGAAACTACATACTTTCATGAATATGGTGTATTAAATCCTAAAAATGACTAATATAAATCAAACATCGGCTGAAAATAACCAATGAATGTTGTTACAGGGCATATGTTGTTAAAACCTGATAAAAAATGACCTGATAAAAATGATATACAAAATGACCCTACTGTATTAAATCCTAAAAATGACTAATATAAATCAAATATCCGCTGAAAATAACCAATGAATGTAGTTACAGGGCATATGTTGTTAAAACCTGATAAAAAATGACCTGATAAAAAATGATATAAAAAATGACCCTACTGTATTAAATCCTAAAAATGACTAATATAAATCAAACATCCGCTGAAAATAATCAATGAATGTAGTTACAGGGCATATGTTGTTATAACCTGATTTTGGTTGAGGACAAAGAATGACTCTGTTTATTGAAACTACATACTTTCATGAATATGGTGTACTCAATTAATTATATTTCACCTATTTGAGATTTATTGTCATTTTCGCTCCCCTATTATTTTCATTTCGTGATTTTACATTCTCCCTGTCTTTGTTTTTCGTATTTTCTCTTCAGTGGTTTCACTGGTTAACATTATTTTTCCTTCGATTCTAAAACGTCAACGTTCTTCTCTCTGCAAATGGCTTTCCTTTTCACCGCAGAACTTTGTCTCTTTGCGGTTGTTGAAGTGATGACGAAATTCAAATACAGTACCTATTTACTTTCTTCTTGCCAGTTTTTAATATTAATTTTGATTTGCATAGTTATTCTATTTTTAAATCTTGTTCTTATATCCTCCTCGATAGCATTTATCTGTGAGAGAAAGTGGAAAAATATCAGCACCAGTGTCGACATTTCTTGTCGTTTATTCTCTCCATTTATTGCATTACTTCACTTACATATTCCTGACAAAATGGTTGAAACAGACGAGATGAATAAATACATAACTTCAAAGTAATAGGCCAATTTAAGCCAAAGTTTTACTGTTGCAAATGAAGAGATAATACGACATTAATCTTATGTACTTTAATTCTTCCTTTTTAAACTATTGAAAAGATTTATGAGGTTAAATTCATATAATGTTCCTCGAAATACTATTTTATCAAGTTTAGACTCAAAAACTACGTGATAGATTAGTTTAAAAAAAATTCTAATCCCTAAGCCGAAAGATAAGATGGTAGCATAGTTCAAGTCGGAATCCTGTCTTGTAATGTCGATTTCTTAATTAGATGGATTTATTAGGGATAATGTGCGTTAAAATAGTTACAAGTACGTCGTGTGCGTGAGAGTGCTAAAGGACTGCCATGATGGGAAGTGAATGTATAGAATGTTTAGTCCCTCTAGAGTTATGTATATATATATATATATATATATACACACACGAGTATATATATATTTTGAGAGAGTAAAAAAAGATTCATTTAAAGAGAAAGCAGAAAAAAGCGAAATAAAACAAATATCGATTAGACTAAGTGCTTATAAATTATTGACTATTAAGTCTAACAGTGTTGATGAAACATAAGGAAAAGAATGTTTTATTTACTTACATAGCGTCATCGGGAGCCACAACAAGAGATAATAAACAAAAACATGGTGTGTCTGAAGCCATGTTACGAAAAATAATCAGTTGAGGCACAGTGTATTTGGGAAAATAAAATAAGTAAGGATAAAGTGAATAGGAAATCCAACTCGCAAAAAAGTGCTGAATTATAATACACTGTTTTTTCCTGTTTTGTTTAGGCTAAAGTTAATATAACCCAAAAAGCAATTTCTTTTGGTTATATTTACCAGAAAAGAGATCCTATTGTAAAGAATATCTAATTGGAGGCTCATCACATTTGGATAATATGTAAGGAACCTCCCCCCTTCTACTTTAAACAAAAACAACAACCCATGTATTGTGACGCAGTAACATTTGTGATGATCTGAACTTCACGAGTTCATAGCGTGCTGACACAAGTCGCCCTTCACACGTATATCTAACGGATGAAGAAAGTTCTTACGTAAGACTAACGTAACAGGTTGTTAAAACCCATAAGGGTGATGCATAGTCCTCTCCGACATTTTTCTTGCGATGCATCTTTAAGGAACGAATTTTTTCTGACAGTCATTAGATATTCTACCTCGATCTCGAAGCTAAGCTCCTTGTCAAAACATTTCATATATCTCGGAACAGTAAATAAAGCGTTAGCCCAGCGTTTCCATGGCGATAGAGGACACAAACAAGACGCCATTAAGTGAAGGCACCTGCAGAAACGTCCTCAGTACTTCGTCTTACGTAAATTATCGGATTTTTACCAGGAGAGAAATTGGTTTTCGATAAGGTTGAAAGAGGAAAAAAAATGTGGCGGGGGGAAGGAACTCATACACAGGCTCCACGAATGTTTAACTATTTTGACTGTTTGGGATTCCATTAATGACATGCGATCAATTACCTTTTTTTATCCTATCTGTTGCAGTTGGATATCCAATACAGCAGCATGAGTCACAATACTTTTAACTGCTGGTATGCTTTTGACCTCCGTGTACAAAAAATCTATTTATGCAATGTTGATTGTTTGTTGCATTCCGACGCGGTGTTGTCACGAAAGTTCTTTTAAATTTCACTACTTTTCGTGAACGTCGTGTCTTTTTTTTATTAAAACGTATTACTTTCCCTCTTCAAGAAATAAAATTGCGCTCGAAAAAAAGACTACTTTGAATAGTTATAGAAAAAAGTGAAAAGAATGAAAGACTGGAAATTTTAAGTTGTATGTATACATTTTTCTGTCCTGTCTATTCCTGCTTTATATAGTACGAGCACTGTGAGATAACACTATATAATACTATATTTATATGTATAAAAGAATGAATTCTACATTCGAAGAGAGGGAGGGGGGGGTGTCCTTCCACATTTCAAATTATTCCTCTCGTCGCCATAAATCTAAGAATCTCTCTTCATCCTCTTTCGTCTGAGTTTTTAGACTTCTGGAGAAATGGTTCTCTTTTGCTACTCGACGACTTAAAGGAACGGGGTACGTTAGTTTTTTTTTTTTTTTTACTTCTTATCATAGAGATACGAAATTTTGTACATACAGTGGCTCCCAAAAGTGTTCGTACACTTACGAATTTCAATGAAATAGGGGTCTACCCATTAATTAGAATGAATATTTCAGAATGGGTATTTAATAATAAGATCTGTAATCTATTCTTAACAAAACTACATGAAATATTTTGAAAACATATTAAAACTTTATTTTTAAGAAACCAATAATCCAAAAGTAACAAAAACTTTATCTCCCAAAAGTCATCGTACACTGAAATATTTTCGGATAAATTCATCATTAAAATTATCGTCTGGGGCTAAAATTATTATTTTTTTATCATAGAGATACGAAATTTTGTACATATATACATTTCACCATAAGTATAGAGAATACCTTAAAAGAAATTTCCAATCTTATTATAATTTTAAGATTAAAAAAAAATTAAAATTTGTAAACAACATTTTAAAATGCTCCCTGTTACTTTTGAGATATTTCCTCGATGTTGCATTTTAATCACTTAAAACTGTATTACAAATAGATCTGGGTATCATTAAATCCCACGAAGAGTTAATTTTTGAGAGATTTTTTTTTCTGACTTCCATCCCGATTTTCGTCAAAATTTTGCCTTTTAATAAGTTATAAATCAAATTTAATTACCTTAATAAAGTCGAATTGTAAAATGTATACCCAATTTCTTTGTAACCAGTATCAGGATTCTTCCTTGTCCATTGCATGAATTTTGAACAAAAATTAAGTCGCATGGAGCATTTAAAAAATCTAAAAACCTTGAAAAATCTGTTTTGAGGAAAACAGACTCAAAGTCCATTACTACACTTACCTTTATTACTTACTTTGAAGAAGCTTCATAAATGATTTATTACTTAAAAAAACTATTTTGGTACAACTATCCTACAGAAATGTGTTTTTAAATTTTACAATAACACATTCAATATTACAATAAAAAAATATTTGCTCTAATAAAAGTCCAGGTTCCCTTTCGTAGCAGGGCCTACCGCTTCCGGCCGGGCTACGAATACCTATGCCAATCACGTGACTAGACCCTACATAATGGTTCTACCTATTATGTGGTTCTGTTTCTTATTTACCCTGTGAATCCTCTAACGGTCCAGGCACACTATAATGTAAGAGGCATAAATATAAATAATTCCTTTGTTTTCCACGTAGAGGTAGACTAACATAGACCGACTTGGGTCATCAAATAATAACACAACAGTACCGCAACTTGCGGTACTAAGAAACTGAACTTTAAAGTCGTAATGAACCATTTCAGGCAGAATATACGTTCACTAACAATACCCGTAACCATCGGGCTCTGAACTAACTGTGGAAATCGTGCAGCCACCTAGGCTAAATACTAATACGTGCTCTATCAGTTAAATACCGCTATCACCTTCAATCTAACTTTTCTCGACTCTTTCGTATCTCTACTAATAGCGTAACGCACTACCGTACAAATCTCCACTCCCTTCTTGGGCTCTTGCCAACTCAGCGTGCGTCACTTAAATAGACCAGACACCTGCTCCGAACTCCCTTCGACTGGCCTGCACTGCGCAGCTACCAGAAATGTGCATCTGAGCAACACGCGAACCCTACACTATGATTCGCTCTCTAGACTTTTAAGCCTTCCACGGTCGCGGTTGGCCCAGTTGGCAAAGGCAGCGAGCCAGTGATCAGAACGTCACTGGTTCGATGCCCGTCTATGACAAAACCCAGCGCCGTGTACACTAATGGCGGGTGGTGCGCGAAAAATCTGTCGTGGCTGCAATGTCCTCCAAGTTCTCAAATTTACATCTGGAGGTGCGGGGTCAAGTGTACCGTTCTCGTCACTTGACTCTGTTCAAAATTACGGGACCGACTTGTAAGGGGTAGTACTGGCCACCTATACGATGATCTTTAAATGAATGGCCAGCAGTCTCGCGGTGTACATTCAGGCGAACGTCTAGCGACAAGTGCTTGCACCTTCGAGGGGAAAAAACTTTTAGGCATTCCACTCATCTAGATTTATTCGTAACTAGCATTATTGCCCGGCGTTGCCCGGGTAGATATATAGATATAAAATTTTTCATGCATTCCATCAAAAAAATACTGGGCTGCACCCCCGCTCTTCATGTTCATCTGGCCAGTTGTGTTTATTTGGGGAGCCAGGGCCAAAGGTCATTCCCAAACCTCTTCCTCCCGAGCATTGGAATTTGACCCCCCCCCGTCACCCCCCCCAAACCATCTCTCTTAACGCAGCTGGTTGTGGTGAAGGGGCTCCACAGGTGGTCGCGCACCTCTTAGAGGCACAAAAATCATTTAAAAATTAATTTAAAAAACTAATTGAGCCCCAAATTTCGTTTTTCCTGCGTTAAGTTTCTCGGGTCCTAAACATTAACTGTGCCGAATTTGGTCCCGGTGGGTGAAACAGTCTATGATTCTATAGCGGACAAACAAACAGACAAGCTCTTTTATATAGTATATAGATTAATCCACCGGTAATTTAAACTTCACGATAGTTTTTTGAACATAGGGATGGCATTCGGTTTGACAGTTTTATGTAAGATGCTTTTAGTAGGAAAAAAATCGATTACACTAAAACTATGTGCTTTAGAATACTTAACTATGAGTTGTACTGCCTAAAACAGGGGTGGGCAGACTTTACCAGGGTACGGGCTACTTCTAATTTTTTCAAGGTGTTGCGGTTCACCCAGCGGAGTAGGTGTGGTGAGCTAAAAAAATGGTCTACAATATTTATTATAACTTAATTATAAATACGGAATATATACTTACCTACATAACTACAAGAAAAAAACTTACTCTTTTAAAACCGCGTTTAAAGAAAAAATCAAGATACAAACATAATAATAATAGCCACGAATATAATAATATCAAATGATGCATTTATTGTCAAACAGTTCAAAATACATTAAAAAAAAATAAATCATTTTCATCTAAAGTTTGTTCTCGTAGTTACAGTTAGTAGAAGACTTAGTCTGCATACTTAGTCTCCATAAATCTGTTTCTTTTAGTATGCGCGTCTTAGGTCTTAGCAAAGGCGGTCACCCCAAAATGTCTTAACGGTCCACCGGTCGATCGCGATCGACTTAATTCCCACCCCTGACCTAAAATGATACTGTAAAGAATTATTACTTGAGGCTCATCTAAAGAAAACATATTGTTCACCAGCATAACTTATTTCAGTTAGTATTTAACTGAAATTGCATTCAAAGAAAAATTGTAGCAATTTTTACTACAGCAGTTTGACTTTATTTTGTAAATTTGTGGAAAGTAATTCAATTCGAAGAGATTCATGCATAATAAAGGTTGGCTGGTTTAGAAAATCATGGGCTAAACTGACTAAATCTATCCAAAGAAAAACCAAATTTTATATGTTATCAAAGAACAGAGATGCCTTGATTTATAGAGTGAAGAAATCCTACTTTTGAAAGTAAAAAAAAAAAAAAAATCTAATTTTTGATATGATCTGAATTTTTTTCACCGATTCCCTTTTTTGGTCATTAATAAAATTGTTTGAAATGCTAAATTCAGAATGAATGTTAATATGTACCAGCAACAGTTAAAATTCCTGCAACAATTTTATTAGCTAATTCCTTGATTATCACAATAGTTTTATAATATTCATAATCCACTAGTTGGTACGTGTCAAAACATGACGGCTGGATAGTCAATAAATGCACTAATACGCAAATTATACTCAACAAACACATCATTGCCAAATGGGGAAAATCATAATACTAAGAAGAGAGAAATGCACTTAAAAAAATTACTATTGAACCCAGTAAAAAAAAAAAAAAATAGGATGACTCAATGACAAACTAAAAACTTGGCATGTGTACTCAGTAACTCTGTAACTTTGGAAAATGTTGAAAATTATAATACTGAGAATAGAGAAATGCACATTAAAATTTACCACTGTACACAATAAAAAGAAATAGGGCTCTTCAATGACAGTTTATCATAACTAAAAACTGGAGAATAACTTTATGAAGATTCACACCATACAAATATGCAATGCTAATATCAAAGATGTAAAATCTAATAAATCTTCGACCTTATAGAAACAGCGCGAAATAAAAAATCTTCCATCAGGTTTAATTCTATATCTCACAAACAATTAAAATTAAAAATGGCAAAGAGAGAGCTAGATAGATTCCCCGGAATAAACAAATTAACGTGTTTAGGCGGCCGCGTGCTTAGTAAGTATCTAAAGCCAGATTTAAACATGTCACTGAGCATGCGCAGAAATCAATTTTTCATTGTAAATGATCGCTCATTAATAAAAATTGCGGTTACAAAAACCAAATTGGACATATCTCTAAATTAAAATCTTTCGTTTATGACCAAAATGAAGTGAATGGATGCAGTAGTTTTCTTTCGCGGACTGTCCAAAGAATAAGCTTAGAAACTTAAATATATAGATTTCTATTTGTGGAGTACGTTATCAAGGTATACCTTACGGCTTACCTTTTCGGCCATTAAACAAATACAAAACGCGAACTATGTACCATGAACAATACCGTGATTCGAAATATACTCTTGTTTTTTAAAATCCCCGCATGTCTCAAAATATCGATTCACCATTTACTTACAATTCAAGCGAATCCATTTTCTTGAACATTAAGTCAGAAATTAACCATACATTATCTATGTGAAGAGCAAAAAGTCCCCACTTAATTTACTACTGTATTGAAAAAAAAGAAAAATCCTTTTAGAAACTTCGCCTGGTGATCAAATACAACCTCCGGAAACAAGCTGTTAACATGTGCTTTACCAACTTCTGTCATAACGAAAAGACCACATAAGAACTTTGATAATGGTAATGGGCATGAACCGTTCATCATTTCAACATTAAAAGGAGAAAGTAGCCTAATGGACACTAGTCACGAAACACTTTTGATCTATCTGTATGTCCTTATTCTCTCTCTCTCCATGTATGTATATATATGAGTGTGTGTGTCTGTGTGTGTATGTATGTATGAAACGGAAAAGAGCGCTTTTGTGCTCGTGGAAAAGATAACTGGAGTGAGGAAATGAGAAAACCAGTGTCATGACAACGTTGTTCTGCCGTTCCGATAATGCGTGATCACGAAAGAATACAGATTCCGCTAAAGTGAAAAATCGAATCGTCTTTATGTATATAGACCAATTTACATACGTTTATGATCTCTTCCTTGCGAGGATTATAATGAAATGAGTGCATAACATATCCAGCTTTCTTTGTGTCCTTCAAACAAACTTATAATACGGGAACAAAAAATACATATTTAAAAATGAAAATGATTTTTTAAAAGTCGGGAATTCACAAAGAGTTTTAATGTACATAATATATTTAATAGTACTCTTCTCAAATCCTGATCGTGTCACATTCTCACTCAAGAAGATGAATCAAGTTTCAGTTGATTAGACTTAAATTTTGTTTCTTCCAACTTGTGTTAACTCAATAATTCTTAGATAAACGTAAATTCATAGTTTACTTTTCGTACCTTGTGATTTGTGCATTTATATATATATATATATATATATATATATATATATATATATATATATATATATATTAGCTATAATTTCTGAGATTTGAAGAAAAAAGAAATTTTTAAAATGCTAAAATTCTACCCAGTTTGCGAGATTTATGCAGTTATTTAAATCAAATTTTATTGAATAGAAGCTAAAATCGCTATAAACTTAACCAACAAGGTTACTGCGTAACATAAAATGCATAATTATTGGTGGCACAGTAAATTAACAGTACTGAAAAAAATAAGCGTCATTTTCATAGATGTAATTTTTTAAAGCCTACAAAATATTAGTTTTCTTTGTTTTATTTTAAGTTTAAATTCAGATGAAATTCTACAAAAGTTAACTGTTAATAGTTAATAAAGGAAGCTTTTAAAGTATAGAACTACTGGCAGCTTCTTAAAACTGAAATGAAAAATACATTTTTTTGATAAATGTTTTCTTAAAATATGCAATAAAAATTGTGTGTTTTTGCTAGGGATTTTTAGAAATTGCGAGTATTTGTTAATTTTCCTTCACACGTTTCATATGAGTAATAATTTTAAGGTGTAAAGGAGGGATTTCAAATCAATCTTAATTAAAAATTAGTTAAAAATATTCGCTAAAAATTGAAATAGTTACTTATTGTTAAATAGTTTTAGAATCTTTTTCTTAAGTTATCTAGTAACATAAACAATATTTTTAGAAAAGAGTGGATTAGTTGGATGGTTGCTTGAATTTTTATGGTGGAATGTCTGCCCATACGCTATTTTTTATGTCCGTGACACGCACAGTTCTAATGTCAGATAATTCAATATTTCCGAGTGTATTCAATTGTAACGAGTGTCTAGCAGGCTCTGGGCTTCTAGACACTCATTACAATAAACCGGGCCATAGAGTCCCGGTTTCCTAACATCAAGGCCGCTTCTATCACAAGTAAGTCCGGTGATATGAAGAAATCTCTCTCCTTTTTTTAATGCTATTCTTCATATTTTATTACCTTCATTTTTCGGCAGCGGCAAAAGATGCTGGTCTTATACAAATACATACAATCAACCCCCCCCTTCCCCCCACACAAAAATTTAATCCTTGAACTTTTATTCCATATTACCTAACGGCTGTTATCATTCTTTCAAACATTTTAACTCATCACTCTATCCAATTCCAGTGGTTTAATCAATCCTGATGATCATCAGAACCGCGGATCGGATGCTTCGACAAGCTTCCAAACCTCTAATCAGTGACAACTGAATTATCCTAACAGGGTGGGGAACTGTTATTTTTAATGCTTTTCTCTTACACACTGAATAAGGATTTGCAACCTTAGTTGTTTCAGTTTGTAATCTAATAATTATATCGATCAGAAAATCCCCAGCCTAACGTTGTCCTAAAGAGTCAATTAGTGTGACGTTCCTTCCTAACATTACATCCTTTCAGCTCTCTAACAGCATCGCCAACTGATTTGTCTTAACGCTACAGAACCAGATATTTTTGTTAACTGATATAAGTGGGTCTGATTATGTGAGATGAAAACCTTTTCTTTTTTTAAATATTGCTCTTCTAACATCTCATAAAAATGAATATAATATTCATCGCAGAATAACATGCCTCCGAGGAATATTAACAGCCACTATAGTTTCGTAAACTTCCAGTTTCACTGGATGTTGAAAAAAAAAATAAAGAATTCTAAAGAATACAAAGAGCTAGTACTCCACAGCATCAGAGAGCTACTGCCATGCTCAACAGAGGGCACAAAGTAGTCTCAGGACGGTATGCTTCGGAAAGAGTTTGCCAAACATATAATTTAGTGGTAGGAAACAACATGAAGCTCGATAAATCCGATCAGGGGACATGTAACCAATCATTTGAACTCTAGTTTTAATGTTCTAGGCACCATCTGACTTCCTCTCTTGCATTGGTGTCAGTAAGTGGTTTCTGAATTGTTGCAGCATGATCATAAATACTAGCTACTATATGCAGCTGCCGATGAACTGTTGTTACTGAAACAGAATCAATATAACTTGCGTTCATCTCTGCTGTTATTTGCAATATTGTAGGTATAGTCTTACGTCGCACAGTCAGTGCCTGGTAGATAATAGATGTCTTTCACCCCCTCTGACATCTTCGTGTGACGTCCACCCTTTTTGCGTTTAGAGACAATACATTGTTTATTTCCGAACCGCATCATAATCTTTGAAGTTGTGCCTCGTTCTATACCCACAATTTCTGTCGTTTTAGTCACAGAAGCACCTGCAAGCCTTTCGCCAATGATTATGTTTTTCTTTTTCTCGATCACATTCGACATGTTACTCATTAATGTCACTACAGCTAATTCTACATCTGTTGTACTACTATTGTACAGCTATTGTATGATAGCTGATGCTCGTACTTCAAATTGTGACACACACGTCTGCTAGCCTCTGAGGTCGTCGTCGTGGTTTTTAAAATCTGAATAGCATGCGCTTTTTTTAAAGCGTGTTTTCATTATTTTCATGAAATACAGAGAAAAAAGTCGTAAAAATTATGTAATTGATTTCATCTCTTCATGGTAGATACATCCGAAAGTTATACAGTCAAAGTAAAATATCTCAGACAAATCATTTAATGTGTAAATGTAACCGCCGTTGATGTAATATCGACACTAAAACTAAAGATGTAAGAGAATTTTTCATACAGTGTAGAGCAATGCCAAATTTATGGTAACTAAAAGGCACTTCCGAGAACCAATTTAACTGTTAATGAAAGTATTTTAAAACTTACAGTTAAGGGTATAGTTAGAAAGTAGTATCAGACTAACACGTGTAGACCTTTTTAAAGTCGGAGAGAGTTAGAGTTGATAGCCTTTACAATGCTTTGAATCTGTGATTCGTCCGGAAACTCAATTGCATCTAACAAATCCCTACGACCTGAGAATGCTCAGTATACCCTAGAGTCTGAAAGTAGAAGCCAATTATATATTTTACTGTGGATTTTATAAAGCTTTCGTTTATAGTTTATGACAAGATTATTCTTCTGTAAAAATGAATTTGCTGTCGATACAAAGATAGAAATTTTGCGAGGAGTTGGTAAAAAATTGACAATAAAATATGTAAAATTTAGGAATTTCGTTTTGTAAATAGGGGGTACAATTCTAAACTGATTTTCATGTTAAGGTCTAAGTATTTCTAATTCATATCATGGCAATTACATATAATACCAGGCTTCTTATTTCAAATTATTTATTTTCTATACATTTTTCGAAACTTGAGTAATTTTCCCCTTCGTGCAACCTTTCAAAATACTCATCCTCTAAGACAGGGGTGGCCAACAGGTCGATCGCGATCGACCGGTCGATATTCGACATGATTTTAGTCGATCGCGAGCCATAATTTCATAAATATATGGACTATGTTAGTGATAAGCGGCTTATTTTCCATTTAAAAAATGAGAACTAGTCGATCGCCGAATAAAAAATTATAGAAAAGTCGATCACCAATTAAAAAAGGTTGGCCAACCCTGCTCTAAGAGATTCACTTACCTGTATTCCTAATGCGTGGAAGCATCACTCGACCCTTTCGATGTTATTGAGAAAGATCGCCTTAGCAACTAGCTCATTTGAGACTTCTCTGGACTCCCGCAATGATTTATAGCAACTGCCATCGAACATTAAACCTGGCCACTCCAATGAATCGATACGAACACGCCGTGGCACTGTTTTTGTTGTACAGTTAGGGTTTGTTTTAGCACCTCTTTGTAGTCCACTCTGGGCTTTCGTGACCTCCATTACGGAGGCCCGTTGTGATGACATGACAAATTTTGTTTGTTCGTTTCTGGCATTTTAATGGAAATTGCCGAACAAAGGGGGATAGTCAAAAGCTGTATCGAACTTTGGCGCAAACGATTGGCCGTATGAATGAATAATTGAAGTAAACGTTGGGGGAAATTGCAGAATTGAACGGCATGCTTTTACTGAGGTTGTAAGACAATGTTCGTCCACCGAGGCGTAGATTTTGTGAAGCCACTAAGGAATTCTCCTGAAACTAATTACAAATAAAAAGAAGAATTTTGAATTCTGTCAATAAATTGGATTTATTCATGTATTAATACCCATATAATTAGTTTTTGAAAAGAATAAATGGTGAGAAGAGAGCATATTGGTTTTGTCAGCTGCGATTTCCTACCAAATCCGTAGCTAACACGCACCAGGTTTGTAGCAAACAATGCAACTGCATAGAAAAGTTTCATTCAGTTTAATCTACGAGTAATCTTTTATAATTATCGTGTAATAATATAACTATTGTAATAAAATAACTCATAAAGGTAGAGAATAAAGGATCGGTGTATGCAATTTTAAGAAGGATAAAGAAGATGATACGTTTCAGAAAATATGAAAGACGTATAAATGTGGTTCTGTTTTACATATGAAACCCATATCAAATGAAACTATTTACTTTAAGTACCTTCTGTTCAATCTACAACTTCGGAGTGGGTTACTTTTTTTTATGTTCTACCCTAAATGAAAACTTTTATGCCGTTTGCACTTCTAAAAAAAGTCTGATATCCTTGGTTGGTACTACATTCTAAATTGGCCAAAACACTTGAATATAAGTCAGATGACGGGCTTTAAGTCCTCAGATTAAAAAAAAAAGTGTAGTTCAAATTAGATAACGTTTATTGCTACTAAATACTGGCTATTTTTTTTAATTGATGCGATAAAAACTTAGTAGAGTTATCAAATGTTAGTAGAATTATAATGAATTGTGCTTGTAGAATATTTAAAGTCCGTTTCAAGAAATAACGCACGCACAAAAACATACTCTAGAAAAAATAATTCTGTACGAAAGACTCTTTTTATTTGACCTATTTTCTTCTTGAAATGCTGCTAGTATTTGAAATACCACTCCTTCTAGCGCTTGGCAAAAAGACTTGGATTAAATATCAAAGACTTTTCTTTTCTTATCAGGCAATTTTAATTAGAAAAACCCTTTGACATTGCCTTCGTAAAAAGCCTAATGCTCTCAGTGAAAGAGGCCCAGAACATTGGTTTTAAGAAAAAAAAATTCGAAAAGACGAGTTACGAAGGACTATCTTGACCAACCAATTCATTTTAAAACAGAATTTTATCAAAGTTAATATAATCCCCCAAATTTTATTCATTCAGGATTATGGTGGGAAATGATCTTTCAAAGAATCAAAAATATTGCCTTTTAAATAAAAAATTTAATTTTGTTTGTTAAGCAGATTTCTGTTTTCAATTTAAAACACTTTGGGGAAAAATGCGAAATTTTTCAGTCTGGTCTTCGTTTCTTCTTCTCGTCTGGTCTGGTCTTCGTCCTTTTCAGTCTGTTCTTCGTTTCTCAGAGGTGCTTTTCTGGCAAACAAATGCAGATGACAAAATTTCTGCAGGACAGAAAGATACCATTATATCTTTGAAAAGGCTAAGAAAACAAGTCATGAGCATTTTTAACATTATATAGCCTTCCTGAAAAGCAGTTCGTTGATGTTGGTGAACTACTCTTTCAGTTTAATGATAATCAGGGGTAATCATAAGTATAGAACATTTATATTTTTTCAGAAGAAGTTATTTAGGGGCGTAAATACGGTGGCGCCAGTGTTGGGAATAAAATTCACATTGTGTCTCTACAGGTGTTGTGCCTAGGGGATATTACCCCCTCCTCCTCCGTTACTATTTTACAGAGATCCTTGTGGTACTTAAATGAGATGAATTTGCCTTCAACAGAGGTTTTCGAAAGGGAAACTCTTCAGTTTTACAGTACATGTAAAATTTAAAAAAACACAGCAAAATAGTGGGAATCTAGATACATATTGGACTTTATCTATGGATTCCACTGAAGATTTTTAACGGGCCAATCAAATAATGTCACCCCGTTCACTGTTTGATATAGCTTCTGAAAAACATATAGGACGAATTATTTTTCTTTTAGACGTTAGACAGAATAAGAAATCAGATAGTTGTCTACTATGAGATGAATTTGGCGGGCAAACGTTTCTTGCTGTCGAATTAAGTAACTTATCATTTGTATATAACCATTTTGGTACATATCCATATTTTCTGTCTCTTCTATGGTGGGAAACAGATATTCTGACATCTTTGAGCTTCTCTGTGCTATATATGTTTAGATTTTACAGATCTTGTACCAAAAACAACTTTATGCTTCCTTTGCATCCATAGTTTTAATATATAGCGATACTCACACAGACGAACAGGAAATCAATAAAATTTTCACACATTTGCCATCCGATTACATGATCTCTAACTAATCAATTACTTAAAATCAAGGTTGGTTAAAGAATCGTGTTTCAATAATGTAAAACAATTATGAATTTTTAACATAAAAAGTCTGTTCATAATATGTTTCGGGCTATTATTAAAGCACAAAAAGAGTGTTCTTATTGCATGCATGGAGACAGTGCAATGACAAAACCTGAAAGCTGTTTGGGACCTTGCTGAGTGGTACTGCATCCACTCATAGCGGAGGAAAGCTCTCTTGAGGGAATTTTGAATCTGCTATTCATGCATCTTTTATCAAGCGGCGCTTAGCTAACATCACTACATTTTGAATGATATTATCCATTTTTACTTACGATAGAACGTTTACCGTAAACTCCAGCTAGGGAAAAGACAGTATGAAAATAAACATAAAATGACTACACATACGTAAGTTAATGGCTTACGCATGGAAAGGTGTTGAACTTACTTTGAAAGAAATTAGACGGAATTCGAAAATAAGAAATTTTCCATTAAACATGGTTGTTGAACGTGAAACAACAGTTTCACGCAAACCTAATTTAAATTAGTGAAAATACAATATATCAAGGATCGACAGCATTTAATTACAAGCCTTTAAAAACAGTTTTTTTTCCATCATGAAACTAGAATCTACATTTCTCGATCTCACGGCACTCTGTATTACAATGGTAATTTTGACAATGTCAAAAGAATTTTTAATGCAAAACTTGAATCCCTCATACGATTGGAACAATAAAGATGTACTTTTAAATATTCTAGATGTCTTAAAGTACGCGCTCATTCATGTGCATTCTTTAAAGAACTGCTTGTAAATCCACTAAGAATCGGACCTTTTAATTGGCATAATTAATTCTACAAAACAGTAGTCCGGTTGAAAAACAATATGGCACTACTGATATTAAAATTTTAGCTCTACAACCCTCATTTCAGTATACAAAGAAAACATGATTACTTGATAGAGAGCTTTGAAAACTTCTACGAAGTTCAAAACTGTTTGACAAATAACTAGCACATTTCAAACAAGAAATGAGGGAGAAATTTAAAAACACCTCCAAATTTAAATATACGTATTTTCAGACTCCTGCTTATTCTTCAAGGAAGCCCCAGAAGGGGCATACTTGAAGAATAAGCATGCAAACATGCATTCCGAGAACTTTAAAAATTCAGTCTGCAAAGGATAGCTGCATTGCGTGCGAGAAAGTGCAAAAATGATCGAATAATAATCTCAAAGAAATCTTTTCGACAACCTATACTTTTGTTGAAAAAGATGTTGCAGTGCTGAGAAAAACGATCGAAATGTAGGGTTAAGATTATATAATCTTCCTGTCAACTATTCGGAGAAATGTTGTCGGGATTTAAAGAGAGTATTTCACAGTTACAGAGGTAGAATAACACTGGTAGTTTGAATGAAGTGATATATATATTATATGACTGTTTTACAGAAATCATTTTAATATTTATTTTCGCATTTGCAAAGAGCATAAAACTATAAGCAGGCTTTCAAGGTCTTGTTCGTCATTTGATAGCTATTGTAAATTTTTGATAAAACATCGGTTTCAAAGCTTTCTTTAACTAGACTCCTTAAGGCTGCTATGTACTAAGGAAAAAATCGTATTTCCATTTTCCTCTTGCAGACTCTTGTGGTGGGAGGAGTCCAGTTGACAGTTCGAGAATTCCACTCCCCTTAGGATTGACATTTTGAGGGATTGTAATGGCTCTCTCTATAGGAGGGTTAAGCACTGCCCCCAAGTTTTTTATTTAAAATATATTTTTGTCAACTATTTACAGGTACATAAATGCCGATAATCAAATAAAATTGGTATTTTCAGATAGCCTGAACTTTTCTGCAAAGCGCTACAGGATTCATTTTATAAATTTCGTCCACCGAAGAAATTTACGAGCGTTTAAAATACACTAGACCAGATTTTTCCCCGAATAATTTAAATTTTAAAATATTAATTGCATTTTTTTAAAAAAACAAAAAATGTACACAAATGTACAATTTCTTTCTCTATGACGGAGTACAATTAAAAAAAAAATTTTTGAATCCAAGTCGGAAATCCGTGGACACATTTTCTCCATAGGTTAACATTGGGGTGAGCGAATCCAATGGGATTAGTACATAGCAGCCTTAACATACATTTAACTATTGAAAATTCCTTTTCTTTCAGTGTTAGAGCTAGTTACCTTTACCATTTTAAGTACATTAGTAAGCAAAAGAATTTGCATGTTTAGAATTCTCGAAAGAGAAAAGTTAAAAGAATTTAGAGATAAAGAATTTAGAGAGTTAAAAGAATTTAGAGAGTACAGGGCATTTACTAATGCCCTGTACACACTGGCAGAAATAAAGTACACTGTAAAAATTTAAACTAAAGTTTAATGTCAATATGTTCTTTGAAAGTAAAGGAACTTTACTGATCATCAAATCAAAGATAAATTATTGGTATAGGTGAAAAAATTTCTTAATATCTAATTTACATTTTGCATGGAACTTCTTATTCATAATAACAGATTTTTTTTTAAAGTAACAAATTTGGTATCTAATGTTTAAATTTTTCCATTCTTTCATGGGAATTTTTTTTGTTTTATTCTTTTCGAGGAGAAATCATTTCAAATAGCTGATGATCTGTATATGACTTTTTTTTTCTCTCCATTGTTAACAATTCATAAATGTTCATCAAAATTTAAATCAGGGAACTGTGAGAAAGTCGCTCGAAGCTGAAGAAATATTGCGATCAGTAAACTTACCGAATTAAATACATTGGGTCATTTTCATGCCATATATTAAAAATAGACAAATGAAGTTTAAGTTAGTTTAGTTTGATTTGCTTGCTGTACGTTAAAGTGGTCTGTTCAGATTTCGTGTTCCTAAAAATGACCGTAGTGCTCTCGTAATCTATACTGAAGACTATACACGAGACTTACCATAAACATAAATTTTTAAATATTTTCCTAACAGTATATTAATGTTGTTTCATTACTGTATCATCTAAATTGTTTTTCACATCAGAAACCACTACCCATCACGCTATGACCCCATGATTTACAGAGACATGATCATTCTCCAACTGTAGTTCTGCATCAGGGCTTCTCAGAATTTTAATTCTTGCCATTGTAGCAAATTAGAAGGAAATAACTTTCATCTGGGAACAAAAATTTGTGTTAACACAAAAATGCGTTACCATTTGTTCGTTTTTAATAAATTTTCTTGTAAAAATCTCTTCTGGCTACCCCCTCTCTCCACCATAATGAAAGATTCTGCTGACGCTTTTTAATGAACCCTCGTGTTCAGATTTTCCCGCAGAATTCTTGCAAATTCAATAAAAGAAATATCTGGTCTTGTATTCACAAAACGGAACACTTTTACCTCTTCTTCGAAGATCAGCTTCCGCGGTTTAAAAGGCTTAGCTACAGACTATACAGTGAACGAACTGCATTTATTTCCCTGATTTCTGATGATGAGTTGTTTAAAGTACTGAAATATATGATTTTTCTTTCCTTTGTTGGGAATTCAGCGGTTTTGTTCGTGAATAACAAATCATAGATCAAGATAACACCATTATTTTTAAAGTCAGAAACCTCGTCGTATTTCATATATCTACTCTACTCTACTCAGTTCGGAAAAATGAGCGTTTAATTGCATAAGCTTATCAGCACTGCAATTTTAGCTTTTGTCAATTCAAGTTATGCATATAGAAATACTATCTTAGTTTTCATGGGTTAAAAGTAGGCAGAAAGTATTTTTATTCAGCTTACGTGCTTTATATTATGTAATTACGACGCAAAATGTTCATTGATCAATAATTAAATTTAACATTAAATTTTTATAGAATCATCTGATATTCAAAACCTCTATTCACCTCTGCAATTAACTACATCCCTTACTTTTTTAAAAGTTTTTGAATGTATTATTTGTTTAAATTATAAAAATATTTTATTCCATTCATTTGCCCCAAATGCAATAAGAAACAGACTGTGTGCACCTGCAGCAAACTACAGCATATGCATAACATTTAGCGAAGTCTATAAAGATGTACAGGGCACAATTTGTCACAGGAAAAGGTCTTCGAACAAACACGAAACACATTTTATACTCAAGAAGTCTCTTATCCGAATCTTACTGTTACTTGGTCAAATATTTTGCCACTATACAGAAAGTCATTCAAGCAATATTGAACTTTTTGACGTATTAAAAAGTGATTCCACTGTTTATCGACATCTCTCGTGCTAAGCACGATTTTGAACACGTTAATGCTCCCACTGAACGTGCATTGTTTCAGTCACGGTAATACTGTAGAAACTTATTTTTCCGTATGAAATAGTATAAGTCGTGATAATGCCAAATGCACAGAGCCCGTGGGCCGCTTGTACGAGATTAATAAAATATTATATGTGTGTTAGCGATTTTTTTTCATCTCATATTGTAATGGAAGGATGTTCTTAAAAGTCAATCAGCTTCCTTGTTTTGTAAACAAGGTCGCATTGCACAGTATTTTTCATTTAATAATCTTGAAGGTCTAAAAGTTTTTAAGGCAGTATTATAATACAGTCGAACCTCCATATATCGAACTTCCCTACATCGAAATTTTCTATATATCGGACTCTTAGCAAATCTCCATGTTCATTACATAGAAAAACTGTTTCTATATATTGAAAAAATCTCTATATATCGACATTTTTTTTTCACGACATATTGGGAGATTTTATACCACTTTAGAATAAAATCTCCCAATTTTTGGCATTTGAAACAATACGTCGTGGACTTCAATTCGCGGAAAATGTCCCGATGAAGTTCTTAGTGGACTGAATAAATGCGAGTATTTCTTTGATGAACTTTCCACAAAACTGGCTGTTCAGCAAGATATTCGTAGTTTTTTTTAAAAAGAATGTAACTGTGATCACTGTAACCACTGTCTGGATTTTTTTTAAAGGTATATAGTACTCAATAAATCTTTCATATTTATTCATTTTTTAGTTATTAACTTTCATTTAATGTGATTCGCATATAAATTAGAAAGAGTTTCGTATACGAAAATTAGCTTTAATTTTAATGTTATAGGAGAATTATGATAAAACGAAGATCAATTCTATATATGGAATTTTTTTCCGGCATTTTCTACTTCGATATATGGAGGTTCGACTGTAATTTCAAGATATGGACCCGTAAAACCTCCATTTAAAGTAAATTGAAGAGGACAGGGCAGATAAAATACTTTATGAAAATACCAGTTGGTGTCCGTGATATTTAAGAGCATAGGTTCTATTTATATGTACATCGTCACAGAAATGATATTGTCAGTGGTCTCCAGAGAGCAAGATTCCATAGCTCGCCCCCTTCCAAATGACCGGGCGTGTCCCCGACAGAATATCAGTTGAATACATATGAGTGTAAGACAACAGGTGTTACGCAAAAGTGAATTAATAATACATGACCGCCAAATTGACGGCGGACTTCCATTTCAATTAAAAGAGCTGCAGATTTGTGACTCAAAAGTCTCTTGTCGCCACGCCGTAATTAATGATGGTATTTTTAGGACACAAGCCAAGCCATGTAAAGCACCTGCATTATTAGCCCTTCCTCATTAATAGATTTTCCTACATAAAAATAAATCCATTAAGTTTCGTAGAAATATAGAGTTATGTGCTCATTTATATGAGAAATTGTACAATGATATTTGATACTATAATATTGAACATCGAAGAACTTAATTTTTACTGCGGGAATCTATTTTGTTCGCTTTATATTTTGACCTTTTGCTTAAAAAATTGAGAAAAATTAGTTATTAAATGAAAATCTCCTTCTTTAAGGGGACGGTGGATCTTCAAACCTAACTTTTTTTTTGTTTTGAATGGATTGGCTTGAAATTTGAATATGTGATTAGTACCACAGATATATAAAAGTGCTTAAAATTTAATGACGAAATATTAATAATTTATGAATTATGAATTATATCAAAAATTGGCCTCATTAAAAATGTTCCATGCGCATTTCTTTTGCATATAATATGGTAATTTTTATTTACAGGATATCTTATAGAACTAACAATGAAATTATTGCTTATTTTAAGCATTCATTAAAAATATAAAGAGAAAAACATAATGATAGTGAAAACACCCTTTTTATCACTCAAAATACCCATAAATCCTCTTTTCAAGTACAAAATTTAGAAATTCTGAGCTACGAAGCATATTTTTTTTCAATAAGATTTATTTGATATACAGTTAAGTATATAAAACTAAAATTTCAAAGCAATACGATCATTAGAAATGCGCATGGAGCAGTTTCAATATTCGTATGACATGAAATTTTTTATTTTGAGAAAAACGCATTTAAAGTTATTGCTATTAGTAACCACAAAATATCTAAATTAAATACAAATGCCTATAACTAGGAAAGTAATCGCAGAAATTAAAAATTCTTTTTGCAACGCATTCCTACTCGTCCGTAGTTTCACAATTCAATAAAATAAAATTAAAAATCGAATATTTTGACAAATTTTACAATTTTGAAAGTCCACGGTCCCCTTAATGACGGGCACTTGAATGTTTTATAAAATATACAACTTATACAACTGTTTTAACATTGTATAAGTTCTCCAGGTTATTTCTCTGGGACATGCTTTCCGCTAACATATATTTATCCCCGCACGCAACATTTATAAACAAATGACTGCTTTTAAATTATAAAATATGGCTGCTATCGTAACACACTGTTTCTATCACCAAAAATTCTCACAGGGACTAAACCCCAGTGTCTTACAAGTTAATAGAGTTGTTTGGATCGAATGTAACAAATTGATCCAAACAAATAGAACGGAATTTAAGTAGTGTAAGCAGCTGTTAGTTCCTGAAAAACACCCTGTCCGTGTGAAAGGCACGTGTTCTTTCCTTTTCTGCTTATAGAAAGCATTCAACTTTTTATTGGGTTTTGATTTTAGGAGAAATGCCAGGCATTACGGTATTGTGCGTTATCTATACTTATATATAAAGAAAGAGCGATTTTGTACGTGGAGGGTAATCTCCAGAACCACTGCACCTATTTGAAAATTTCTTTCACTGTTTGAAAGGTACATTATTCCAGATGGACATAGGCTATATATTATGTATATCTGATCAGTAGAAATAAAGTTAGGGGCTTAATCCTAACAATCTCCATTGTTTCCGCTACTGTCTTCTACCGCTTTTTGTTCCGAAGATTTCAACGGTCCTTATCGTGGTGCTATCGCGGTGGGCTTCTGTTCTGACGCTAGCGGTTCGAACCTAGCCGTTCTTCGGCACGCCTTTTTCTTTAAAAAAATTTATTTTAATTATTAACTAACATAAAATTAATTGAAGGTATTATTTAGGTTATTATTAAGGTAAAAAAAGATTTTCAATTTATTGGCTATCAACTGGAAATTTATTGGTATAATATTTTGTTCAACCCGGACAAAGTCGGAACGGGCCGCTAGTCCTTAATAAATTCACAAAAACGTCCGTGTCATTCCGAAGCAATCCCATCCTGAACAAAACGAACAGTGTACCAAAGAATTTAAAATTTACCATTGATGGCATTTTTCTTTTGCTGTTTTACTATGAATTGGAGTAAAATATTAATTGTATTTCGAAAATTACACGAGACGACATTCCTTTTAGATGCTAGGAGTGAATATTTATCTGGATGTTATATTTAGTTTTGTTATAACATATCTCGTTTTTTGCCGCTTTTTCATCGAAACTGGATCTTTTATCCCTAATTCGTGACACATATCAGCACCAGGCGGCGGCATATTGACTTGTAGAATAACGGGAAAAAAGGATATTATGAGGATATTTCTCCGATTAAGAAAATAACTGTTTGTGAAGAGACTCGATCGCTTATGTGTCAAGCCGTTAACCACGGTGGACTTGATTCGAAAACAAATCTAATCATGTCATTCTTATACAGTGTCTTCATATTAAATCACAATTTTTAAAAAAATTCATTTTATTTATTTATTTTTTACTTAAAAAGTAAAAAAAAAATTAGTAAAAAAAGTAGTAAAAGAGTAAAAAAAAAGAGAACTACCTTTTTTTATTTTTTCCTGATTATATACAAATAAAGTAGGAAAAACTATAAAGAATCTAAACTATTGTTGCAAATTATAAACTATGTTTGGTATGAATTATAAATCATAACTATTAATCTTAAAACCTGTCGTAAAAATTTAAAATACAGCATTTAGTTTAGACTTTATATTTTGCAAAATTTTTTTCCGTTTTTTTGCAAATTTTTTCCTATTTCTTTGCAATTTTTTTGCAAAGTTGTGATAAACCAATGAAAAAAAAATTCTAATAGGCATGCACTTATTTGAGTAGTAACTAATTACATAAATATAATCCTTTTTTAACGATTTTCGTTTGGAAAGTTGTTTTCTTTCTCTATAAGCATCAGAATTTCCTGCCACGGAGTTTGATCCCACCGAAAAGGCAATGTTAAATTGTTAATTCGCGAACAAGAGCTGTGTCTACTGTAAAGTAAGAGTGCCGGCAGCCAACATAAATTAAAAGAATGAATACTGAAAAATAAATGAGCATGGATAGATCCGAAAATCTACTTCGTATTCATTAACCCACCCGTTCTTGTCCGTCAATCAAGCGTTCAACAGAATAATATTCTATGCATAGCAATGGAGAGAATACTTGTGTTGCAGTGAAAATTTTGAATAAGTTTCGGAGAGGTGAGACTGATAAATATCCGTTAGAGAGCTGAGAATGTTTCGTTAAAGCTTTGCAAGGGAGAACTGCTTAAAATGAGTAACACGTGAATATAGCGTATGTTTTTCGAAACAGTTTAAAAAAATAAAGGTGATGATCTCTTTCACAGTTAAAACATTTTCAGATTTTATATATTAACTAGCGGCCCGTCCCGACTTTGTCCGAGTTGAACAAAATATTATACCAATAAATTTCCAGTTGATAGCCAATAAATTGTAAATCTTTTTTTACCTTAATAATAACCTAAATAATACCTTAAATTAATTTTACGTTAGTTAATAATTAAAATAAATTTTTTAAAAGAAAAAGGCGTGCCGAAGAACGGCTAGGTTCGAACCGCTAGCGTCAGAAAAGAAGCCCACCGCGATAGCACCACGCTAAGGATCGTTGAAGACTTCGGCACAAAAAGCGGTAGAGGACAGTAGCGGTAACAATGGAGATTGTTAGGATTAAGCCCCTAACTTTATTTCTACTGATGAGATATACATAATATATAGCCTATGTCCATCTGGAATACTGTACCTTTCAAACAGTGAAAGAATTTTTCAAATAGGTACAGTGGTTCTGAAGATTACCCTCCACGTACAAAATCGCTCTCTCTCTCTTTATATATAAGTATAGATATAAGTATAGATGACAAGGTATATAAATTTTGCATTAAAAGCCTGTGACGTAATCTATCAAACGTGGCTATTTGAGACTCATCACTCACAGAATTTAATAGCGGACTATCTGAAGCTGTGTTAAATTTATGATGAATTTTCCCTACCGTTTAAGAAAAATGACACATTTTTCTCATCAGTATCGAACGGAACATAGCAATTTGCAAAGTATAATTTAAAATTTTATGTAGGATTGAATTTTTTGTGGGGATTGGAATTTTTTATTTCATTTAATTAAATTTTTAAAATTAGATTAATATTATTAATTCTTTTGTTTTTTAACGGTAAAATTTTATGCATTTTCGTGCAAATATTAATATTAATAATTTTAATTATTATTAAATGTAGGGAACAATATTAAAAATTTGAAACACTTTATTGGAACACCGTAAAAGTTTTACTATCCAGGCAAGGTGAATCTGTGTAGTTTCAACATTTATGTGAAAATAAATGACATAGCACGTGGAACATGTTTATTTGAAACTGAATGTTATAAATTTATGCAAACAATCCAACATATTTATGAACCATTCCACGCACAAAAGTTTTAATTTTCAAACTTAAGAGGAAAAAGTTCCCTCGAGTGTTCCAAATACGTAGAACTGTGTCATTCAGCACAAATAACATCCTCTCTGACGATGGTTTCTAGATTCCAGAACTCTCGTGCTTCATGGGTGTGTCTTTGTTTTTCCGCATGGGCTGTTGTATCAAGCAGATAATGAAACAGGTGTGACGTGGCTATTCCTATTAGTTAACTTTCAGTTTTCCAGCATGTAGGGACTTTTTACAGGATGCTTGATTACCCACTCTCTGAAGACTCGACAATTGAGCGTGAAGATACTCCCGGGGAAAAAGAAGGTCAATATTTTGCGTCGGGATGTAAAATGACCATAATATGAATGCAATCCTCTTGATTACCTCGCTTATTAATTTATGACTCCATCTGTCGCGCAATCCATGCATTATAAATTTATCTACATACGTTTATAAGTGCGTATGCACGTATGCATACAACACATCTTATTACTCCAGAGCATAAATTTGTGCTACATGCTAAGGTCGTTCTTCTGTCATTTATTATTTATTCATCGAGATGGAGGTCATTGAAATTAATACTTTCGCAGACCGTTGAGGTAGTTCAGTTGATAGTTAGTTGATAATCAAATCCTGTTTTCCTGGCAGACGGTCGTTGCAGTGGCCTCTGACCGTTGAAGAGAACAATTAGAGACTTTTGGTAAACACATAACAAGTATACATCATGAAATAGGGCTTTGTAATGTCAAAAGATTTAATAAAGACTAATAACTAAATACGTACCAGCCAATATTCTTTGAGAGAGAACATGAGAGAAAGCATTGCGAATGAGACTTCGTCATTCCTTAACGTTGGCGATGAAGATATGCGGGGGTCAAATATTCCACCTCCTTAAGAATTGAAGAAACTTTATGTTACCTTTTGCAATTTACGATTGCATAGATCAGAATTTCAATAAAAATCTGTCCCGTAATGCTTGTTTTAAAACTATTTGGTAGTTTCTCATTTTCCTCTTTTGACAGACATTCAAAATTATTTCGTTGCTATTTCATAAACTTTGGTCGATAATCTAAACGGGACTGACAATTCGGGGTATGGGGAAATGTAGCAGATGCTTTTTTTTCGGTTAAAGCACATCCAGTAGCTAAGATATTTCATAACAAGCAATATGTTTCAATAAATTTAAATTACGATAAGAATCTATATCTTTACTGTCGAGATCATTCGAAAGTTACGTGACACCAAAGTATATTCCAGCTCACTTTAGTTAAGCATACTCATTCATATAATTTAAACTCCCCCCCCCCCCACAAAAAAAAATTCCGTTTCCCAGGACACAAATATTGGATGAGATTAACTTGAAAAGATGCAAAATCTGTTGTGGACAAAAAAACAGTGAACGAGGTTATGGCACTCAAATCCATGGTGTTGGGCGAGAAAAAAAAAAAGTGGGAGTAGTTTCTCTGCCAGATTGCAATATGTTCACAGAAGCAGATTTGTACCAATAATTCAACACAAACGAAAATAAACTACCTGATAAAACAAGACCTTTAAATTTTTTTAGTTATATCTTTAGTTATATCTTTAGTTATTTTTTAGTATTATCATTAATTTTCATCAATAAAATTTTCAAAAGTTTTAAAAGAATTGTAGCTTTCCTCGTGTTTTATATCATTTTCACACCTCATTCTTACTCGATTAATATTAAAATATTAGGGTTTGTAGAAAGATCTATCCGTGGGAATTTATTATAACTATTGGAAAATGTTTCAGATTCATCGTACACAGTAAAATAACTTTTTGCATTTAAAAGAAATTATAACTATACCATTTTTTAAGAAATATGCCCTACAGGGTTATGTTCTTACCTAGGTATCCCTTCAAAACTAAGGCCTAGTGTACTCAACAAAGTTTTAGCCTTTGACTAAAACTCTGTACTAAAACTTTGTAAAGTACTGACGGTATACCCTTTAAGACAAAAATAATAAAAAAATTTAATTTATAGAATCTTTACATGAATCCCAATTATAATATATATTGGTCAAAAGAGAATAATTTTTCAAAAGACAATTTTTGCACCTTTTTAATAATGGACTTGTTTTTCTCATTCTGTTAGAAGCCTGAAGATAGGATGGACTTTATGTAAATAATCACTATTACATTTCTAAATTGCCATCGAAATCAAGTGAAATATTTTGAAAGTTTATGTGTGGCACAGTAGGAAACTGCCTCATTTCCTCATACTCCTCAGTTGAGTAATATTTACTTTAGGACAGTTCTTGAGCGTCGATCTGGGAAAACTCATTTTAGCTGTCAGCATTCCATTATGTCAGGAACATACGCGTAAAGAAGTTCTTAAAAGGAAAAATCAGAAATGGTCAGGATCAATGCTCTGTGAATGGCAGGCGTTTATTTGTTGGGAAAGTATAACATTATTTAAATCTAGCGATCGATTTGTTTCCTAACAGTTCGTCACCATCATAACATTCAGTCAAATTATTAAACGGTTAAATAATTTCAAATGTTTCATTATCTCCAATGCAACCAAACCTCAAGCTATCAATAAACAGATGATTATGATATGAATTATATAAAATGAATAATTAATTAATTAATTAAAATGAAATTTAATTAAATATTTAATTATTAAATATTAAATATATTTAATTTTTTCAGCATTTTTATTATTTATTTATAATAAATAATTATTTATTGATAAATATGATTGGCTCGGGGTCCGATTCAGGGTCCGGGGTATAGATTCTTACCAGGATCCCAGTTCTTACACTGGGCCTCTAATTTCCTGTTCACATAGGAGTCCGTTGCGTTGCGTTGCGTTAAGGAAAAGATGACGTTGAGATTAAAATAAACCAATCATAGGCGTTAAAAATTTCATTGCTAATCGTTTGGAGGCATATGATTGGTTTATTTTCGTCTCAACGTCATCTTTTCCTTAACGCAACGGACTCCTATGTGAACAGGCCCTAAAGCTTGCAGGCTCCAGAAATCTTACCAAACCTATTTCGACGTTTAATCGATCATGGATATAACCAGTGGTGGTATTCAGCCGGTTCTCACCGGTTCTGTAGAACCGATATCTAATGTAGGTATCGGTTCTGCGAACCATTTGCTAATGAGCGCCAGCTGCATCGTTCATAGGACAAACATTTTTTTAAAAAATAAACCTACCGTACACCGGGCGGTCGGTCCAGTCTAATCAGAAAGGAATGGAATCCTACTCCTACAGTGCAAACATTGTTAAGAATAAATACCATAGCCTATGATAAAAGCAAAGAAAACTGCAAGTAAGGACGCCAATCAAACAGCAATATTGAAATATCTTCAATAATAGTTTGTCGGGCATGGGCTTGTGGCGGCCCTGTGGTATACAGCGCGCTGGTTTCTGGTGCTGAGGGTGCTCAGATCGAATCTCGGCATTGCGCTACGAAAAATGCCTCCGTTCGTGTCGTCCCTTCATAGGGGGTAATGATGTCCGCCTATAGGGTGCCCCATAATAAAATGGGCAGTAAAACTGCGGCGTAGTAAGGGCGAATGTTTGATTACAAGTGCCTCTGCATTGGTTAAAACAGTTTGTCAGGCATTTAATTTTTTAAAACTCTTTCTTAAAAAACATAATCTAGTTTTGGGCTCCTCTTTTATTGTTTTTATTTGAGTAATGAATGCATGAATTATTAAACTACTTTTCGGTCTAACTTTTGGTATACTTAAAGTGGTCATTAGGACATAGAACCTGTTGTTAATTTATTTAAATCCCACCCCTGGATATAACCATTGCTTTGAACCTGGAAATTTATTGAAGGAAGTCTCCGATTCAAAGGTTAGTCAAAAGGTACAAGAATTTAGATGAGAGAGTCGGATTGGTGAAGATAAATCTTTAAACCATAAGACATTAGTTTGAACTACTTCAAAATCAGGCACAGTGGTTTTATACTGCAACTTAGCCTTTTGAAAAGGCATAATTCAATACTTTGGGGTACACTTTTCAACCATTCTCTTCTCTGAAAATTCATATCAATGTGTCTTTTGAATAACTTTAACATAGGTCATTGATTTTAACTTTACAACGTACCTTGACTTTGTAAACCTACGAATGACTTGAGAACTAATAGGAGAGGGAGGTTCTTTTCCTTTAAATTTCAATTTCAATTGTTTCTAATACCAAAAATATTTATGATGAAAAATTTTTTTTCAGTAACTATAATCGTTTTGATTAGTTGCTGCATAACAAGAGTGTTTTAAATCAAGATAAATATTTGAAAAAGTGTACCTTTACTCAATGGTACAACATTGCATTATTCGAAGTAACCGAAATTGTATTTCCATTCTTACTTTTTTCTGTGAGATAAAATCGAGCAAAACATTTGGTACGCCAAAAATAACTTTGGATATTTTAAAACACATGCCTCGACAACAAAACCTACTTATGATGGAATTCTTATATTATGAGAAATATACCTGAGATGAATCGGGGATTTTTAGATTTAGTTCATTTTTTAAAATAAAAGATGGAGGAGCAGTATTTCATTCCAATCCAATCACGAAGAAGTGTATTGCAAGTATTGTGAGAAGGAAAAAGTGAACACGAACAAAAGCTACCATCAATCAATGTCGAAGATTCCATCGAAACGAAACAATGAGATTCTTAAATAGAGCTGAGCGACATTTGTACATAAAAGCAGCGATTAAATGAGCCGACAGAAGTAACAAAAAATGCAGAAAGAAAGACACACATTGATGTATGTATTTTATATAAAGGTTCGTCCTCTTAAAGCGGAGCGCATAGACTTCAGCCGCGCTTGTCTATCAATCACGAGTTTCCCCGAAACAAAAGAAAAAGAGAGAAAATGTGGGTGTCTTCTATAGCTTTATTGACTGCTTACTGCCATTCTACTGTGGTATATATCGAAAACGGCTCGGTATATCCATAATCAAAGGCATGCTTTTTTTTCTCGCGCGATATTAATTTTTAAAGCTGCCCAAAGCTCTGGTGTTTTTCGAGGGATCGTTTTACCACTCTCTAGTCTATGATTTCGTGGATTGCGCAAACATTCTTTAACTGTCTAAAAGGCGAACTAATAATTTATTAATATTGATTGTATTTTATTTTTGCCTTGGCATAGTAGAAGTACAGAGAATATTGTAATTTACAAGAAATATTTACTTAATTTTTTTTCAGTTTATTCCTTAATATCAGAGAAAAGCTTCCTTTTCTTATTGCTGGGTTATCAATATTGGTTCAGAAATTAAAATAGTTGTTTTTTACTTGACTCGCTTGAGTTTTTCTTATGATAAGCTTAACGGCTACCCATACGTTCATTCTGTGTTAACACGGTTTTGTTAAATGAGCTTATCAACTGAATTCTGTGACCTGTTTCCTTTTGTTTCTGTCAGGAAAGCATCCCAAAGGCTGCGTTTATGACTCCTTGCGGAAGTTCAGGTTCTACAATTGAGGCGTTGACGTTGAAAAGGGGTAAGTGCCAAAATTTCCAAAAAGTATTTTTTCACTGATACAAGGGTTTGTTCCAAGGGTAATGGCGTGGAAAAGGAGGTAAGTGCTTAGCTCAGAATTAAACCAAACTAGCTAGGCACTTACCTAGCCTTGGAACAAACCCTTGTATCAGTGAAAAATGACTTTTAGGAAATTTTGGCACTTACCATCTTTTTAATGTCCATGCCTCAGTTGGCGGTACAGGTGCACGCGCAAATTATCTGTCACTACTTTTCCGGGCAAACTGAATTACTTCTCCCAAAGATATAGAAGAAAAGATTGGATATCAAATATTCGTTAACTGGCATTTTAATTTGTTCTCGTCCATTAGCAAAAAAAATTTCTTATGAGAATCAATGAATTTTAAAAAATGATTGCTTTTTCTGAAGCGTTTGCATTTTATGTGAGACCATCATTAAAAGAAGTATCACTATGCATATATGCAAGTAATCCCATGGGATAGTCTTGAAGTAACGCTAATTTATGTGTACAGTAGAAGTAAGTCCCTATGAACTCAAACCAAGCGGAATTACTCAAAACACAGCCAGTATTCTACATTAAGTTGGTTAAATTCAAACCAAGACATTATTTTAATGATGGACGAAATCGTATGAAAAATAAATTTGTAAAATAATTGCATCCTATTAATGAGGAAAAACTAATCGAATGTCCCCCGCTCTTTTCGTAAAGTATTTTTTCCACAGTCAGCTGGTGATGATTCACAACTTTCGCATGATAGTTTTTTTCTTGAACAGGGCCATTTCCTCGTGCCATTCTGGAGCTTTTTTCATAAGTAACTATGAGAATAGTAAGCTTCTTCATTTGTTATTTCCTCCTCGTCATCCAAGGAAAGCCAATCTGTTCTGCTATTTTTTGGCGCATTTCCGCATCCCGGCACCTCCGAAACTAAGTTTGTTAGATTGTTTTCTTCATCAGTCACCCATTTTTCTACCTCAGTTTTGAAAAATAAATGCGCTGATATGTTCTGGGATTTGATTTACGCTCTCTTAATAGCGGACTATCGCGGCTTCTTTACTTTTTGGTTTCCGCCGGCAGTTCCTTTCAGTTTATTCCTATTTGCTGTCAGAAATGCAATTTCTTTCTCCATTGGCCAGACTCCCTTTTTTTCTGATCGCATGCAGTTTTTTCGCATGTATCGACGATGTTTTTCTTCTCTCTAACTTTTCCGTTTTAATTCACAAGAATGGGTGTACGCCGGTATCTTTGTGTTTCACTATCCATGTTTAGTGCAACGTCCACAGTAGGTATCCCTGAGTAAGTACCTTTTTATGGGTTTTTGTAAGTGGTTTTCCTTTTTAGACTGGGTTGCTCTTTTCGTGGGTAGTGTTGGATCCATGTTAAATGCAACGTCCACAGTATGTATCCCTGAGTAAGTACGTTTTTAGGGGTTTCTATAAGTGATTTTTCTTTTTAGACTGGGTTGTTCTTTTCGTGTGTAGTGTTAGATCCATCTTGAATGCAACGTCCACAGTATGTATCCCTGAGTAAGTACGTTTTTAGGGGTTTCTATAAGTGATTTTTCTTTTTAGACTGGGTTGTTCTTTTCGTATGTAGTGTTGGATCCATCTTGAATGCAACGTCCACAGTATGTATCCCTGAGTAAGTACGTTTTTAGGGGTTTCTATAAGTGATTTTTCTTTTTAGACTGGGTTGTTCTTTTCGTATGTAGTGTTGGATCCATCTTGAATGCAACGTCCACAGTATGTATCCCTGAGTAAGTACGTTTTTAGGGGTTTCTATAAGTGATTTTTCTTTTTAGACTGGGTTGTTCTTTTCGTATGTAGTGTTGGATCCATCTTGAATGCAACGTCCACAGTATGTATCCCTGAGTAAGTACGTTTTTAGGGGTTTCTATAAGTGATTTTTCTTTTTAGACTGGGTTGTTCTTTTCGTATGTAGTGTTGGATCCACCTTGAATGCAACGTCCACAGTATGTATCCCTGAGTAAGTACGTTTTTAGGGGTTTCTATAAGTGATTTTTCTTTTTAGACTGGGTTGTTCTTTTCGTATGTAGTGTTGGATCCATCTTGAATGCAACGTCCACAGTATGTATCCCTGAGTAAGTACGTTTTTAGGGGTTTCTATAAGTGATTTTTCTTTTTAGACTGGGTTGTTCTTTTCGTATGTAGTGTTGGATCCATCTTGAATGCAACGTCCACAGTATGTATCCCTGAGTAAGTACGTTTTTAGGGGTTTCTATAAGTGATTTTTCTTTTTAGACTGGGTTGTTCTTTTCGTATGTAGTGTTGGATCCACCTTGAATGCAACGTCCACAGTATGTATCCCTGAGTAAGTACGTTTTTAGGGGTTTCTATAAGTGATTTTTCTTTTTAGACTGGGTTGTTCTTTTCGTATGTAGTGTTGGATCCATCTTGAATGCAACGTCCACAGTATGTATCCCTGAGTAAGTACGTTTTTAGGGGTTTCTATAAGTGATTTTTCTTTTTAGACTGGGTTGTTCTTTTCGTATGTAGTGTTGGATCCATCTTGAATGCAACGTCCACAGTATGTATCCCTGAGTAAGTACGTTTTTAGGGGTTTCTATAAGTGATTTTTCTTTTTAGACTGGGTTGTTCTTTTCGTATGTAGTGTTGGATCCATCTTGAATGCAACGTCCACAGTATGTATCCCTGAGTAAGTACGTTTTTAGGGGTTTCTATAAGTGATTTTTCTTTTTAGACTGGGTTGTTCTTTTCGTATGTAGTGTTGTATCCATCTTGAATGCAACGTCCACAGTATGTATCCCTGAGTAAGTACGTTTTTAGGGGTTTCTATAAGTGATTTTTCTTTTTAGACTGGGTTGTTCTTTTCGTATGTAGTGTTGGATCCATCTTGAATGCAACGTCCACAGTATGTATCCCTGAGTAAGTACGTTTTTAGGGGTTTCTATAAGTGATTTTTCTTTTTAGACTGGGTTGTTCTTTTCGTATGTAGTGTTGGATCCACCTTGAATGCAACGTCCACAGTATGTATCCCTGAGTAAGTACGTTTTTAGGGGTTTCTATAAGTGATTTTTCTTTTTAGACTGGGTTGTTCTTTTCGTATGTAGTGTTGGATCCATCTTGAATGCAACGTCCACAGTATGTATCCCTGAGTAAGTACGTTTTTAGGGGTTTCTATAAGTGATTTTTCTTTTTAGACTGGGTTGTTCTTTTCGTGTGTAGTGTTGGATCCATATTAAATGTAACGTCCACAGAATGTATCCCTCAGTAAGTACGTTTTTATGGGTTTCTATATGGGGTTTTCCTTTTTAGACTGGGTTGCTCTTTTCGTGGGTAGTGTTAGGAAGAATTCCTGTTTCTCCATCGATTTGCGAATTTGAGCTTGACTTTCTGATAAACCAGAATAGGGTAGTTGAATACTTCTTTACTTTTTTTCTCTCCGTTTGGCAAATCTTTGATATCGGGATGGCATGGTCCGTTTTTATTGAGAACAATTGCTCTTTGAGGAGACTTGTTTTCCTTCAAATTCTTTCCAGTATCTACCTTGTATTAAGAAAATTCACCGTTTAAATTAATTTTTTCTGTTTTTTAAAAGAGCGGATTAATCGACTTAAGATTTTTTTAAGCGACCATTTAAAAAAAAAAAAAATTCCTAATGACTACTCAGCGCACTTTGGGTTCCTGGTGCATTCAAATTAGCCATAATAGGATCCTTGCTTACATTCAAGCAGTGTTCTTTTTTTTAATTCAGAGTTAAATCTGCTATTGGGAACTTTTTAAAGTTTCGTTCTGTTCAACCGTTCAGTGGCAAAATTTTCCTCCACCATCAAAGCTTTGAGTTTAGTGTGAAAGTTGTACATGTGCTGCATCAAACTCCTTCGGAAATTTCTAACCACAGATGGTCAGCTTGCAACGATTATCTTCCAGAGACGAGATATGACCACGCGTCTTCGAAGCCAGTATTCTGTCAGTTAATCTGCACCACAGCAATCTAGGGAAGAGATATCTCCTATTACTGCATTTTGTCAGTCTAACCAACAAATACAATCAGAAAAACTGTCTCCTTTTAAGTTGTTGAATAAAGGCGGTGCCCCGATATCAGATATCTTTTCAGTCGTTGCCGCAGGAACAATGTCCTTATAGAATTCGTTTAACACAAGGGTTTCCTCCAGTACCCATGTCCCTGGACATAAAAAGTGTCATTGTTTCACTATCCAACTTTTCTTTTTCAGTCACTCGCTGTCACTTCACCGACACCCAATTCGTTTGTTACATTTTTTTTCAAGACATCAAGCTTCCCATTCACAGAAAAAGCAACGTCTTTAGCCACACATTTTAGAGTAGGTAGTATACTTTTTGTTTTATTATTGCATGGAGATAGAAGAACACGTAAATTGGAGAAGCATGTATTCAGCGAGCTACACATTTTTTTACCATGTTTTTTTTAAACTTGCTTTCTTGTTTGTGTGTGTGTTTGTCTGGTACAAATCTTGCAATCGATTTTTAACTAACTTCTCGACTAGCTAGACATTTGGAACATTTACAATAGCTCAGAACACGATGACAATGCATTATTTTAATACTTTTAGCCATCTTTATTCCATATTTTAAAATCCATTACGTGAAAATACGAGTAGAGTCTGGAGCCAAAAGTAACTGCGCTACAGGCGCCATCTATTAACGTAATAGTGAACCAAGCATATTACATTTTCAATACAATGGGATAATTTTTATTCATGCCCACGTGCTATTTGCGATATTTTCTCTGCGAAATTCATTGATTTTTACCACGTTTTTCTTATAATTGCTTTCTTTATTACGCATTTTATCATTTTCTTTCAAATTGATGGGATAATTCATCAAAAAAATTTTAAAAAAGTATTTATTAATACATAGAATTGTCAAGTTTATATGATTCAACAGAACATTTAAAAACATGGTATATAAAAAGTCTTTTTATCTTGTAATTATTGTAAAATTTGATCGAACTGTAACAGAGACAACTTAATAGTTTAAAATAAAGAAAAATTGTTTTGGACACGTCCGAAAAGCGAATCAAATACGATTAAATAAACGTAGCCTTGAACGATGTTCTGTTTCTACCCGCTGGAACAGTTAAAGGGCAAGCGGCCGAAAGAGCTGAACGACACATGCGATGTTCGCGCCATCAGACTCGCAGAAAACGACTGGGCTAAAAGTGAGTCTCCAGTCGAAGATCATTTCGAAATCTCAGTCGGGTGTCAAAAGTCGTCTGCGCTACCGCGAAAACCAATAAGAAATCCCCGAACAAAAGCAAGGAATGACCTCGGATAAAACGGTTCTGTTTACCTGGATGGACTGGGATCATCCAATCTCTAATATATACTCATGTGTAAAAATAAGATTAAAAAAAAATTATTACATGCAATTATTAGATACTAGAAGGTAACCCGTCATTTTGACGTCATAATACTAATAATGACGTCATAATGGAAAAAGTATATGAAAGTTAAAAAATATCCCGAATTATCTACCAATACTGCATTTAATTCACACCTTGTAAAAGCAAACCCTTTCATTATTTTTTATTTATTTAGTTTTTCATGCGATTGGAGTAGTAGACTGCCGCTCACTACGTGATATGAATACTTGAGCTACTTGATTCATTCACATTCAAGTTTGTTTACTTTCAGAATTCATCACAAAAGTAAACAGATTTTTAATAACTGTTAAATATACAGCTAAAAGCATCCAATTTTTTTTTAGTTCTGAATGTTTTATAGAAAAATAGGCCGAACAAACGTGATTTGATGGAGAAGATATTAGTTTTTAGGTAAGGAAAAATTCTGATCCACATCTGAAATTGAAATTAAGCCTAACCGGCCATTTGTTTACTGAGGGCTTCAATTGAAAGATGAGTACAGCCCGGAAGTGTTATACAGAGACAACGGCTATTATATATATAATTAATTGTCTTTAAGGCTTTAATATATTATTTCAATTTAGCACTGAGAGATTATAATTTACTCATGGAGGCCATTAAAATCATGCTGAATTTTTCAGAAAAATAATGATTTATCCTAATATCTCGAGGGAGGGAAAATTCGAGTTTTCCATCCAATACACAGTTGGAACATCATTCAGCATCAGAATCGTGTCCCTCTATTGTTCCACAGGGGATAACTACAGGTGTTACGCGTCTCTCCAAATTGATTGTATAGAAATAACTGAAGCTTAAAAAAGAAAGAAAGAAATAATTGACCTCTATAATTAAAAAAGACATTCATTGCATATAAGATCGAATGAAAAGCAATGAAATGGTAATTTATTGTGGTCTAAGATGAAAACAGTGTTTTTAAAATAATACGGGTAAAAAGCTATTGAAAAGATGAGTCACCAGATGATCCATTCCAAATAATGTTTTATTAATTTTTAACCTTCACATGTTTCTCAACGTGTTCGGAATATTTTTGTGCATTAAACCATGTACAATGTTCTACTATCTGCAGAAGTCTCTATATACAAATCGAGATACTGGGAAGAGCCATAAGGGGAAGTATTTAAAGTTTAAAATTGCATACTCGAAATAGAGAGGAAATAGGAAAAACTTCTACATCTAGCCATGTACAAAAATATGTCCTAGAATTGCTTTTAGGTTCGTATCACTCCATTATTTGGCACTTTTTAGCGCATGGGATTTCTCCATCCGTGTAAAAAGTAAACATAATGAGGCGAACTAACCTGCATATCAAATTTCAAACCGAATTACAATGAAATATTGTTGCGGAAAATTCTAGATCTATATGATTTGGTGCAGAGTGTATACAAAAGACAAGGCAGAGTGAATAAAATCACTGAGATTTTGATACTGAAATGAACAGCAAATATTCATTTAAATGGTACACTCCAAATTTCATGAATCTAAGCTGAGTTAAAACTTTTAAGAAGCAGAAGGGCGGCAGAATCAAACTAGTTTGCTTCAACTTCTTAGAATGTGAAACCATTACTTCTGTAATAGCTGAGTTACAAAGATGTTTAAAGATCACCTTGTTTTCACATTTAACCCATGTCATAAGGATGAAAAATCTTAAAAGTACATTTATACATTGAAATTGAAAATTCTCAAGGTATGAATTTAGGTCAACTTTTTTAATGCATATTTATTTTCATATAAAAGAGTCACGTTTGCACTTAAATACGAAAGTATTTATGTTTCTCTCAGATTTTATTTCGTATTTTGTTTGTTTTTTCTATTGTTAGGTAATTTACCTTATTCACATTTTAATATTTTCTTCGTGTGAAATTATGAATTTTTTTTTGCCTTTGATTTAATTTCTTTTGACTAGAGGCTTATTATATTAAATTGGTTTCATATTTATTGTTTTTAACGTCCAGAATTGGGAATGGTTTTTGTTGTATTTCGGGGCTAGCGTTAAACTAAACGTTTCAGATTTTTTAGTCTTCGTGTAGCAAAGATGAGCACAAAGCTTCGAAATCCCGAGTGGTCCATGGGGTATAAACATTTGTTTGATACTAAGAAAGCCCCCCTTTAGTCAAATATATGGCAGAAAACTTACATGATAGGGATTCAACAAAATGTTTGTATATTTGTGAAAGAACTGCCAACCAAGCTACATGTTGAGCAGTCTTCATTTAAACTATGGATGTCAGGGAATTCAGTGGCCAAATACGTTATTCTGAGAAATCCAATTTCTCTAAGATTAAGGAAGTTCGGTATCTAAGTGCGTTCTCGAATTTCCTTAGTAAATGTTACTCAGAACATATCTCTTCTAGCGTTTACGAAACTCATGTTATACTAAGGAATTAAACAGTGATGCGTCTCGTACGCTGATTTTATCTCAAACCTAATTTTTGTTGGATTTTACATTCTTTGCTCGAGGTTTTTGTTTTCCCATTTTGACTTCATTCCTGGTGGACTTTGAAATCCAAATCTAAAAAAAGGGGTCAACTCTTCGAATAAATCCCCAGCTCTTTCATAAATCCTTACTTTCACTCTAAATCAGTTACTAAAATACTGTAACATTGTACACATTATTTAAATCTACCGTACACACACAACTTTGAGTCTTAGATATTCATCTGTTGTAGTTATTTAGTATGAGGGTGATCTAAAATTTTGATTTATTATATGAGCAACTGAAGCGTATAAATTCATCAGGAAACGAAAGATGAATTATTTTTCCCCACAGGTTATATAAAATCCGCTGTATTATTGAAATTTTATGAGGATTGTGAATTCTAATTTTACAATTAGTTCAAATTCAAAGGAAGCAAGATAAGTAAAGAATTCTATAGGAGCCGCTACTTCTCAGTTTTCTTTCCGTCTATGCAATTACTTTTTCTCGCTTATATTCAGAATGTTTAAATAATAAAGCCAACAATGGGGCTGTATTTCCCACATATTTACAGCCCACGTTTTCAGGGCCCGATTTAGAAAATTCTTGACAATTGGCACAACTCGGGATGCCCCCCCCCCCCCTAACACTGATGTGGGCGTAAAATTTCCAAAATTGACACACAAAAAATAATCATGAATCATTGTGAAAGTACCATTTTACCAAGAATTGGCTATTCGAAGCGTAGAAGCCTAGAACATTATCAAATAACAAAAAGCATTGCAACATATTAACTTCATCATTAAAACACCAATACAATGCAACCAGTAAACCTTATTAATCCCTTATATACACTATAACATACATATGATGAACTATACATATAACTATACATATTACGAACCTATCAATCAAATTTGTAAGGATATATTTAAAAAAATTGCTATTAAAAAAGGTAAAAATAAAAAAAATTGAATTGGGAATTTTTTCTTTTAAAATAAAAATTTTTTGGGGGCCCCGTCAACATTCGTGGGACCCTAGGCCCGGGCCTACTGGTCCTAATGGAAAATCAGGGCCTGCACGTTTTGCCTCTTAAGCGTAAGTTGTATTTAAAAAAGTAAAAGAACTAATTAAGTGTATACATTAAAAAGTCTATTACAATTTATATGTAAATGGTTTATTGTTATTAGACCCCCCCCCCAAACGTATGAAGAAGAGGCTAAAAATTGATAAAATTTTCCTCGCTACGTTTGGAGGCGTTAAGTGTTCCTTATGATGAATAGTATCCACCAGTATTTAGTCACAGCTGCTTAACTTTTAAACACAAAACAGCAATTATAAGACAAATTTTACCTTGTAATTGCATCCCAGACATTAAAAAAAAATGCTCATTTCAGAAGTCTTTTATTTTACCCCCATTCGCTGAATAAAGTGGAAGCATTTTCCGAGCCTCGCTTCCCTCCAAATGCATAGTTCAGCACTTTGTGTCCATTAAAATGAAATCAAATGTAATCCGATATCCCCGTATTGCATTACACTCCTCTGCAGTATCGCTGAATGGCGCGCCCACCTGGTAAAAAAGTGTTTCACACAGGGTACATTATCAGTGAAATAATAAAATGGACGAAAAATAGGAGGGGACCCACCACTTCATTAATCGTCCGGGGGTCACCCCCTCCCATCTCATGATCGTTCGAACCCCCCACCCACGCTTTCCATTTTTGTGCGGGCCCTTTGTCCTCGTGATTGAGCAACAGCCGCGCAGATGGCCACATTTGTTGGCCCAGTTGCTAAGCAACACATCACTGTCAGCTTGGCCGGTTATCGCCAAGCTGATAACGGGATCAAATCTTGGCGATTTCTTTCCAACAAGTCTCGAATTTTGTGCAGCTGCAATACTGATTGGAAGGCGATCGAAATTTGCCTATCCATTCTGATACACGGCGAAAATGAAACGGTTAGTCATAGAGTAAAGCTAAAGTCGATTTGAAAAATAATAATTTCAAACTGGCTTGTTTCAAGAGGATTCCGAGAAGGAAGACGCAAACTGGGAATTGAAAGATTGATTAGGTAATGTTAAACACCATCCCATTTGAAAGGGAGCTTTCCCCAAATGTGTGATAAGTGATAGAATGAAGGGAAGTCAGAGATTCTCTGTGAAAACGAAATGAACTTTTATACAGGCTCTAGAGGGTGTTTACTTTGTTTGCTCCTCTGTAACAGGGCATTTCCTGAAGAATCGGCATAAACGCGTACAAAATCGGAGATTATACAAATATTAGCGCTATAAATCCGAAGCTCGCAATTTTAATACTTATTAAAAGCAGGTTTATAGGAAAATATGTTATTATTTTTAAATAGAATACCTTTCGTATTCTGTTTTAGACGAATGTGGACGATCGTATTAAAAAAAATAAATAAAAATAGCTACATGTGGTATAACCAGTTTCAGACCTCAAATGGAAAGAAAAATTGTCTCGAACACTTTTCCTATCCTGATAAACTCGTTACTTGGCACGTGGAATGTCTTCCTAGAAAAGATGAACACGATCAAAATGACACCTAAAGTCTGAAGCAGCTCTATTCAAAAACTTTTGTGCTTAATATCTTTCGATAAGAAGTGCTGTACAAAAGCACGAAGCAGTGAAACTATCTCCAAACAGCGAGGGCCCAAGTGGGGTTTGAACTAACGGGGTTTGAACTGGATGACGGATGCCACGCATCGAAGGATCATCTCGAATATGGATGTCGAAATAGTGTTCAAAAGTTTTCAGCAATAATAACCGACATCAATATCCAAGTGTCGAGTTTGCTACATACGTGATGTAGATCATTAAAGACAATCATAGTTCCTGTTATCTTTATTCAGAAGCAGTTCTTGAGAAACATCCCAGGAATAAGCGAAAAAGACAGCAATATACACTCCAAGTTCATTAGTTTTATTTAATATTGAAAGAACGGTTCTGTGTTGCATACTAACATTATAAAATTCTAAAGTTAAATTTATAAAGTTAAAATTATAAAGATTTCCCAGAGCAACAGCTCATTCAAGAGAAGCTAATTGTATTTGTAACAATTACTATGATAACGGTAACAGTCTCTTTGTTTTTTAAACTATTACAAGGAAGCAAAGATCTTTTTAAACCGATATTCCATTAAAAGTAGACCATTTTTTATCTGCAGTGTAGTAGCACTGTACTTTGCCTACGTTTTTCGCATTTGTGAGTAACCTTTCTGTGAGTTTTGTCCAGAAAATCTTCTGACCGATTCAACTATGGGAATAGCAACTGCTTTTATACTCATGTAGCTTAACCGATTTTTATTAATTTTATTCATTTATTGACCACTTTACGAATCTTATTAAAATATGCTGATTTCTTAGTTCTTTAAAGGGATTATTATGAGATGAATGAAATATCCTCCAGTATTGTACGTAGAATGTCCATCTTGAATTATCTCTTTGAATAATCCTTTAGTTTACGATTAATGAAAAATATCCTTTGAACATTTTACGGTAATTAATTATATTCTTTTAGCAATAGTTTCCTCTCATTAAATGTTTATGAGTCTACCTAATATGTTTCAAAGGAAGCAATGCGTTGTCTCTAGACTAGAGACAATATTTTTTTAAAAAATTTTTATATTGGGTCAATCCTACCGAAATCGCCTGATTAAGAAGTGATCAATCATCCTTCACTGTGACTAACAGATGTACTTTGATAATCACAAAATGACTCAAGTTTTTAACTTGAAAAAACTGTATAAAATATAAAATTGTAACAATCTTTGAGAATTTTTAACTATTCAATGGATCATTGAGATTTGGACAAATTAGAGTAGGTACTTGATGTTTCAGAAATAACACAAGATTGTGTTTATTTAAGACTCAATAATATTTCAAAAAATATAGAAGAGATCTAAAAATGTAAACAATTTTAGAAATATAGAACTATTTATACAGGGATATAGATCTAAATTCTAGAAATATAATTAAGATTTACGAGTAGAAATATTTATACAGATAGATATGATTAACCAGACTTTATACAAATGGTACATGGTAAATTTGATTTAAAGGACAAAGCCTTAATCTCTAAAATCAATAGCGCAATCAGTATTTATGTTAAGGTCGATGCTTTCTGGATCCTTGCCCTTTCGGCTTCGCATACAACATATCCACTGGTAGGTATTACATCGATAACTGCATAAGACTAATCTTTGATAGGCTCTCCGCAAAAAATTCCCATCCTCCGAAATTCGGTATGTTTCTTTCTCAACAAAGAAATGCTCTTTTCGCCCCTTTGTCTTTCGGGCAACAGTTTGAGTGCCCTTTGCAAGGCCCGATTAGGAACGCTGGGGGCCCCTGGGCAGATGCTATTTGGGGGCCCCCCTTACGAACATTTATAAAAATAAGAACTATCCATGGGCTATACATACTATTAGAAGTACTAGGTGCATGCACCAGGGGGGTTTTGGGGCCCCCTAGCATCAGTGGGCCCAGGGCAAAGTCCCGATTTGCCCATGCGATAAAAAGGCCCTGGCCCTTTGTGTGTACGATTTTCTTGTGATAGAATAAATCTCAACTTACTTGGGTTGGTTGTTTAGTTTTGGAACGTTACTGCAACAGTCTGTCAAATTAACTCTCTTGGGTGTTAGAAACTTTCTTTTTTTTAATTTTATTTATTTATTTATTTTTTAATTATAAATGAGGTAGGCACTTGTCTCTACGAAATTGACCCCTCAGTACCGCGGAGTCCTGCTCGTTACTCTTCTATTATGGGAGCACCCTTTAGGTGATCCAGCATTGTTCCCTATGAGGGGAGAACACGGTAACGTCCAAGCCTTAATCGGAAATTCAACCCAAGCCCACTGTGTAGAAGCTCACGACGCCATATAATGCGGGAGGGGTATTAGAAATATTCTTATCATATATATAAACATAGGCACACACACTCTTGTATATGACAGATAGAATGGGAGTGAAGTTACAAAACTTTTCTCCTTGATCTCAGCTTGGATAAAATGGCTTAAAATGTTATAGAACTCGCTTAGCAAGAGATATATTTAGCTGGATGTAGCACCGGATCCTATTAGCTAGAAAAAAAAATTAAAATTTTATTTTTTGACCTTGAGGAACCTAAAATCCATTATATTTTTGATATAACCTATAAATTTGATATAGAAATTTTTTATCATTGCTCTACAATAAAACAATCAAAAATTGTAAAATGCTGGTAGAATAAGAACATTGAGCAAAGATAGGGATAAAATAAAATTGAAAGTCTGAGAAATTTACAATATTTAACAAAAAACAGATTGTAAAATGTAGGGTTTATACAAAAACCTACTTTTTGAAAAACCGGTTTTCGAATTCCAGATTAACAAAAAAACCGGTATTAGCCGGTTTTCGAATTTTTGTCAAAAAAATAGAATAGGAAAAAATATTTTATTTAATTTATATAAACAAATTAACAAAAAACGAAATCAAAGTCAAAATATTTTTTAAAAAAAATTTAAGGATTACACATTACTTACACAAAATAGCGAAAACTCAAACAAAAATTTCAAATTTCAAATAATATTTATATTTATTTCATTAATTTTAATTTCTCCTAAGAAAATAGGATTTTAAAAAACATAAAATATCCACTGAACGGTGGCTAAGTCTTGTTCTTATTTTGGACACACTATTGCCTGAAATTGAAAATACTCGTTCACTAGCTACTGAGCTTGGTTTTATAGTTTTCGGGGTATCAAATAACAAATCTAAGTTTTTGGTCCTTTTCTTCGTTGCCTCAAATAATGAAAATTCAGCTTTCAGTGTCTTTGGATTTGTAAGTTTTTCTTCAGGGTCTTCAATAAATCAAATAAGTTAAAAATTAATTTTTACATAATAATTTGAATTCTTTTAAACCGGTTTCTTAATTTAAAAACCGGTTTTCAAATGTGGCAAATTTATTTTAAAAACCGGATTTTTAAAACCGGGTTTGAAAAACCGTCAAACCATGGTAAAATGTATAAAAAAGAGTGAATGCATTTAATCTTTCTCATCACAGGAACCTTATTTTGTATATAATTCAGCTGAGAATTATGACTTAACAAACATAATAATAGCTTAATGTAATACAAATTTCCCAGGTCCAACTCTATTATTGTGAGAAATGCGAGCTTTCCGAAAGCCATTTTGTGGTATTTTCTCTCCATTGACACTTCATGCAGCTGCCGTTGAAAATCACCTCTGGAAAACGAGTTAGATATGATCCACAATTAAACCCAAGTCTCGGCGATTAAAGTGGCAGCAGATCAAACGATCAAACAACAGACCAGAAGGGTGTCCCATCTACGACTCAAAAGGCGTGATTTAGAGCGCTCTGGGTTTGCTGATCCAACAAACATACCTCGTGTTTGTTTTTTGTGCTGGACTTCTAATGAATGTTCGCGTTTAGTTAGCATAGATAGTTGGAAGTCGTTATTAGGCGCCCCAGCTTGCGAACCTCAAACATGGCCGGCCAATGAGCGGCAAGGTGCGTAATTTAGCTGCTGGCGACGTCACTTGACCTGGATGGAGGTAGCTGAAGGTCATCTGGTGTCCCGTGTAATCACATGGTGTTATGTTGAGAAAAATACTTCTATAAAGTATAACGTAATACAATAACTGGAAAAATGTAACACTGTTTGAATATGCTGAAGGCCGGACAGATTTCTGCATTCATATCTGAAAGGAAATCTGGCGACAGATTTAAACGTACTGGGTCACAATATTCTAAAGAAAAACACTCTTGGCTTATAAAACATACCATACAGCTTTAAAAAAATCACGTTCTTGCGACGATAACATTCTCAGATACGAGATATTTTATGCGTGCGTGCCCATCTATACTTCAGTAATTTAAGTTAATTTATCTTCGGGGTGGAATTTTTCATTGTATGCCTTTTATAAAAGGATATATCTAATGGAAATTAAATTCCTATAAATAGGGAAAATTAATATTTTGAAATATTCTCCACGCAAGAAGAGGAAGATATAAGCAGATAACACCATGGGTTTGGTAGATATATCTAAAACGAAAAAAGGTTTTAATTTTAAGTTTTGAACTTCTTAAAACCAAATTTTGATTTATTCAAGTATTTTAATACATGTTTTAGGGAAAAAAATAATGCGTATGTATACAAAAAAAATATTTGCTTGTTGTTGTTCCCTCCTTGAGAGCGTTATCAATTCGGGAAAGTTAAGTTTGTTGTTAGAGGATGCTTTGGATCGTATTCGACCGTTTCTCAGGATCATCAAAGGAAATGTGAAGGTATACACTATAATTACATAACAAATCATATAATTTACCTATTTCTCGCTTTCGTTTAGGAAATATCTGTTACAGTGTATTATAAAACTGCTCTCAGTAGGATATTTTGTCTTCCAATCAGGATAAAGCCAAGTCTTTCCCTTCTTACAAATCTATGATTACGTTGAAAACACTTGACGAAATTTCCCCTTCTTGAATTTACTTCCTTTCTTGGATATTGTGGAAAATTCAAGAATGCATTTATAAATAAGAAATCAATATCAATACTATCTACTGAATTTACTTCTACTGAATTTACTTCCTTTCTTGGATATTGTGGAAAATTCAAGAATGCATTTATAATTAAGAAATCAATATCAAAAATCAGGCTTCGAGTGTCATACTTTCATTTGTTCAAGAGTAAGGGCCTGTTCACATAGGAGTCCGTTGCGTTGCGTTAAGGGAAAGATGACGTTGAGACGAAAATAAACCAATCATAGGCGTTAAAAATTTCATTGCTAAACTTTTTAACGCCTATGATTGATTTATTTTCGTCTCAACGTTATCTTTCTCTTAGGGCCTGTTCACATAGGAGAATAAACCAATCATATGCTTCCAAACGATTAGCAATGAAATTTTTAACGCCCATGATTGGTTTATTTTCGTCTTAACGTCATCTTTCCCTTAACGCAACGCAACGGACTCCTATGTGAACAGGCCCTAACACTAAATACAAATATGCGCTTCGCACAAAAAAACAGAATTCTTGACATTGATTTCTTGGTTGTAAATTTAGTCTTGAATTTTCCATATGGTGCCGAAACTCCTGGAATTGGATTGCGGGACGTATGCTTGAAATATTTCTAGATATTGAAACTAGAAGGTAAGGAATTTAGACTTTTTAAATATTGTGATTTCGGAATCTTGAAATGGAAAGAATTGATAAGTTGAAAAGCAAACGTTCCACAATTCGGACTGGAAGTACTAAATTAATATCGAAAATGGAATCGTATTTAGGGGCTGACATACAAGAAACTATGACTGATACTTTATCAGAAAATCTTGCACAATTAAAAGGAAAAGAAATTTCCTTAAAGGAATTGGATTCCGAAATCGAAAATGAAATTGATCACCCTTCAGATTTTGAAAAAGAAATAAAAGTTTGGGAAGAGGATTTAGAAAAAATAATTAGTAAATTTGAAATTTAAAATGGCTTAAAAAAGGTGAAGCTACCGAAGTTTCTAAAGATGTTTCAATGTCTGAAAACACTTCTGTTCATGAAAATTCTTCTGTTGGTGAAAGCAAAAGTAAGGCACCGGCAATTAAATTACCTAAGCTTCAAATAAAACCTTTTATTGGTGATTTAAGAGAAGTTCTTGAATTTCCCACAGGTATTCCTTAAGGAGACACGTACCTTTGAAAGTTCTAGAGATTCGACAAACATATCCTTATTTTCAATCTTCAGTAGTTACTAAAATAATTTAATCAGAAATATGAATATTTACTGTGAGTGAAACACTTTTTCTTTTTTATAAATATGACTCAATCTTTTTCTACGTTGAAGATAAATATTTTATTTTTTTAAAAATTTCAATCATTGTTTTTTTCATTGTTATGGCAATGCGCGCAGACTTGTGACCGTATATTAATGAATATACATATTTTTTTAGTTTTAAAACTTTGTTGTATACTATACCTTTAAAATTAACTACTTTGAAATCAAAATTCTTAGGTCTTCAGAAAAAAAAGGTTTTTTTAAAAAAATTAAATTTTTAAATTAAAAAAAATTTTACTGTAATTTAAATTTTTACGGCAGGAATGACATAATAGTAGGTCATTTTAATGATGCTTGTTTAAATTGCCCGTGTATAAAATTTCATGGTATTCTAGCCAATTGTTTTGGTGATATCGTGTGCAAAATGACATAACAATGAAACAAAAACATAGGTTAAAATTTTAAACACTTAAAACATTTCTCTTCAAGTTGGAAAAAACTGAGAGCTATATTTATAACGAAGAAAGAATGTTTAACTGACAGTAAAATTTTCCTATTCCGGAATAAATTATTTTAGTAACTACTAATGATGAAAATGTTTGTCGAGCCTTTAAAAGGTATGTGGCCCCGTAAGTGTGATTGACGAGAGGCATCTTGGTAAGCAGCGAGATAGAGGGTATCTTATCACTATTAATTTTTATAATTAACTTCATGAATTAACTTCGTTAGTTTTTTTCTATAAACACGGAAGAAGTTTGCATTATGGGAAGGTCATGATAGCTAAAAGAACTCCTTCACTTTTTTATTACGTTATTTATGATTCCGTTTCTCTTTCATAGTTTTGTGGGGCAGTTATTATCTAAAGAATGAAGGTTTTTAGATCGAGAATTCCAACAATGAAAATTTCAGATGCTGTAAGTTATCTGAAATTCTTATGAAGTTAATCATTAATGTCCTAAAACTCCTCCATTGGTAGAGACTGGTGAAAATTCTGATTAAATATTAAATTTTACGAGAAAGAAAAGCGCGATCCACTAACATTTCTCATTAAAATGAGATTTAAAAAACCGATGCAATTCACCTTTGAAATTTTAGAGCATAAGTTAAAAGTAGTCTCTGAACATCATCTTTGCCATCTAAAATATCTGATGATCAACATCAATGCAGCGTATTTTAAAAAGACTCAGCAGTGAACTGGCAGTTACGTCAGTGCTCTTTTTTTTTTTTTTAAATTTCCGTTATCAGAAGTCTCAACTACAAGTTAATCATTTGGAAGAATTCCAATACGAGATCATAATGGTAAAATTCTTGTGAACTAATGAGAATATTTCAATAAATATATTTATTTTTTTCATTAAATTCTCAAAAGAAAAAAACAGTTTTCAAGATTGCTTTACGTAAACGTAGATAAATTAGTTTGCTAATAAGGAAACTGAAAATCAGCGACAGCGATTATAAGTACAATGTTATAAGTACAAGTTTAAAGAAGGAGATGGTAAGAACTGGTATTTTTTTCCTTTTTGTAAGGTTTTAAAAAAGTTTAGGTAATATAAAATGAATTCTTTCAAGTTTTTTCCTCAACAAATTGAATTAAAACTATTATGTCAGTGGAAATAATGCATTTGTTTTCCGGTCTACTGTATAAATGCATAAAAGTATGGTAGACTGCTCATGATTCTAGATTAACAATTTTTTTTTAAGTATCACATGAAATATCTTAAACGTTTTCCGAAATATTATACAGATATTAATAGACAACGCTCCTATTTGTATGTTACAATAAGTCTTTGGTTTACCCATGAAAAGTGTGTGGGCGTTCAACGATTTCTGAAATACTAGCCGCTGCGCGACCAGCATGGTCGCTTATAGTTTTATATTTTCTTTTGCAAAACAACTCAATTGAAAGTAACACATGTAAGGAATGTTACCATTACCTGTCATCATAAATATACGTTGTTAAGGGGTATTCTCTGTAAGGCTGATTCTAAAACATCGTGATTAAAAAATGTAAATTTCGATTACTTCAGAACAGAGTTAAAGATAAGGCTGAGAAACCCAACACCAATGATTTTATAAATTACATCCCTCTTTGTATGTACTATTTTTCAAAATTAATATATCTACACTTTATCATTACATCAAATATGAAATTGTTGCAGAAAATTTTTTTCACTTAAAAAATGGAATAAAAATTCAGCAAGTACTGAAAAAAATGTAGAAAATTAACTATTACTGGCTATCGGTTGCTATGCCGGCGACGGTTAAGCCTAACCTCGTGATCATTTATGCTCTCTCTTTTTGCCTTTCTCTTAATGGATTATTTCTTCTTCTCTTTCTAATCCATGTAATCCTGCGTAAATCCATGTTGACACGTGGTTGCAAATTGCGGACGGCCGTTAATGTTTACATCTGGTAGTTGCAACCGTTGCCATTCAGAGTGTAGAAATATCGTCGATTTTTGTGTCGCATACCTACGCGTTTTATATATATATAAATTATACAGATATCTATAAAGGAATACACAATGCTCAGAATTGTAGAAAATAAATGTTGGTTTAAATCTATGTACATTGCAATATTAAGAGAATAGAATTAAAAAATAAGATTTCCTTATGGGGGTCCAGGACATAAAATTGTTCGAATTTTCGAAAAATTTTTTATTGCATTAAAAATTTCTGTGTTCTTTAACGCTTAAAATGACGTTTAAATCATGTTTCTATCTTAATTAGAACAGGAGAAATTATTATTTTTTTTGCAACATTCTAATTGTAGCCAAGCGTTGTTTATACCTGTAAGTGCGTTTTTCTGCATGATGGGTTTTTTCCCCCATTTCTCGTTTTTAAATTGTTATAAGTCAAGAACCGTTAAAGATAAATGGTTGAAACTTGGAACATGCCTTTTTCAACTATTTTACTTTAATTTTGATTCAGAAAATTTGAAAAAAAAATATTTACTCTTGAAAATATGATTTTTAAAAAATATGTTACATGATTTTTTTGTAATTTTTAGTATAAATATTTTTAATTTTTAAAAAAAATTAATATTTAAAAAAATGCTGAATCAAAATTAAAACTTATATATTTCTCCTTAATTAAATGAAAAAGAATTGAAATTCGACAAATAATATTTCGAGTTATAACACTTTTAAATTACCCCACTTTTAAAAAAAAATTTAAATTTTTAAAAAACATTTTGAGAAGTTTTATGAAGTGATTTTGTTTACAAAATATATGGTTAACCATCACAAAATAATTCAAAATTTTAACTCAATAAATAAAAATTTTTTTTAATGTGTCATAATAGTTCAGTTGAGGTTAAAAATCCATGGCTCTAACCCAGTTCTGGGAACTCCGGCTGTTCAACCACTGAAAAGAATTTCATAAAGTTCCCTTCTAAAGCAGTGGATCGTTAGGCAAATATAGGAGCAATATTCGACAAAGGAAAAAAATTCAGCATCATCTAATAAATCAATAATAAGTAAATACGAGTAAATGGTGCTGTGGTCAACTCTAACATTTGCTTTAACTGGAAGAGAAAACGATCGAAAAGGACGCATGACCGGGATAGTTGAATTGGATGAAACTTAGATGACATGTGTGAAAAAGTGACCACATTTCATCACTTAGATGAAATGTTATAGCACCCAGATTTTATGTGGATGTTTTACTGAATATTTGTGAAAATTAAGAATGAGCGTGTGTCTGTTAGGAGAGATTACTTGCTCTCGTGTTATGGAGATCCGGCTTCCTTACCCGGACTGTAAACTGTTTGCTAGAACTTCTCGGGCGGCAGAATTGTCATTATAATATACTCCGTCCATCTAGGTACAAATGATAGTTATTATCGTCATACTCCAATTTACAAATATCTACATGTTTTTTCTTATTCGTATATCCTATTTTGAGGTGCTAAATGCATTTTTTATTTTTTCCAAAAATATTTCTTTGATTTTTTTATCCATCCATATCTGTAGGCTTTTTTATATGCTATGTCATCTGATGACCCCCTTTTTATGATATTTATTTTTACGACAACAACAGAATACCGCCGTATTAAGCACTTATTTTTAAAAAATCATCACTGAATCGACTGTATGCTTTGTAACTAGATGAATTCGCAACTTTCTGATAGGCCATCATTATGTTTCTTTTTTACAATGAAAAGCGTATAACATATCATAGTGACATTACTCGTATAAATATTTCGAAATTCATTCCGAAATCCATTTTGAACGAAATTTAGATCTAATCATTATAATAAGTCTTTCATTATAATAGAGTTAATTGTGCATTGCTTCTATTATGTTGTTTTTATAGTCTTTTAAATTCAGGGAGGGAATGGTCCTTCACTTATGTGGGTCAGTACAATGATACGCTGACTTAGACAATATATTCTGTATTTTTCATAGTGTTACGATTATTTATTTTCTTTTGTTTCTTCCACAAGCATTTACAATGGGTAAGTTTTAAGTGGAAGGCAAAGTTCGAAATAGCCTATCTAAAATATCACACCATATTAGCTTGACTATGCACCATGTTTTTTCTGTGAGCAAATGCTATTATCTTGAGGACATCAACCGTTGAGAAGTTGAACTGAACACTTGAACGGCTCCTGAGACTAGGAACTTGACCCGAATGAACAAATCTATCGCTAGAGAGTTTGTTCGATGTTTCCTCAGTTTGTGAAACGTGTAACGTGATCGTGAGCAGGTAAAGTGAATAGCGGTTCTCCCAGCAAGAAAAGAATCCACCTCAAAGGTAATTTTAAAGCTCAGTCATTCGTCCCTCGTTTCCCTGAAGAAAATAAAACCGTCATTCAAAATTTGTGCTTCGAAAAGCACAGTCTAAAATAGTTTGGGAAGCCATATTGCCCTCCTTAAGTTAAAGGGTCCTAACATTTTTAACTTTTCGAGAGGAATGGCGAAACGCAGTTTTGATCGTGTCGTTGTTACATTTCTTCACTAAAATTCCGAATATTAGTGATTAAGGTTTATACAAAAACCTACTTTTTGAAAAACCGGTTTTTGAATTCCACATTTCCAAAAAACCGGTTTTAGCCGGTTTTCGAATTTTTGTCCAAAAAAAAATAGAATAGGGAAAAACATTTTATTTAATTTATATAAAATAACAAAAAACGAAATCAATATCAAAGTCAAAATATAAAAAAAAATTAAGGATTACACATTACTTACACAAAATAGCGAAAACTCAAACAAAAATTTCAAATTTCAAATAATATTTATATTTATTTCACTAATTTTAATTTCTCCTAAGAAAATAGGATTTTAAAAAACATAAAATATCCACTGTACGGTGGCCAAGTCTCGTTCTTATTTTGGACACAATATTGCCTGAAATTGAAAATACTCGTTCACTAGCTACTGAGCTTGGTTTTATAATTTTCAGGGCATCAAATAACAAATCTTAGTTTTTGGTCCTTTTATTCGTTGCCTCAAATAATGAAAATTCAGCTTTTAGTGTCTTTGGATTTGTAATTTATTCTTCAGAGTCTTCAAGAAATCAAATAAGTTAAAAATTAATTTTTACATAATAATTTGAGTTCTTTTAAACCGGTTTTCTTAATTTAAAAACCGGTTTTCAAATGTGACAAATTTATTTTAAAAACCGGTTTTTTAAAACCGGGTTTGAAAAACCGTCAAACCCTATTAGTGATTATCTTACAGCAGGCTTCATTATTTTCTGAAATTGCTGCAAATGCATAATCAACCGAGAAATTCTTTACAATCCTCAGACAGGACATTTTAACTAAGAAAGGAAGCATAGACGAGATGATTACAACTTGCAAAACTAAGAGAGGTGTACTTTTTTCATACACAATGCTGCAAGTGACTGACTTCCAACGACATACGTGAGACAGCTCTAACTCAATCGCTTCACCGCAAAAATTACCTATCACTGATGTTAGAATAGAATTTTCCCGTACAAAAAACCACAAGTATTTATCGACTGATTTTTGTCACGTGTTATCTGATCAATTTTTAGACATTCGTGAGCAAAATCTTTCTTTTCGTCCGATTTTTTAATTGTTAACATTTGGTCAGTTAACTTGAAAAGGAGAAATTTTTAACTGAGGAATAAAATACTTTTCAAATGAATAATAATAAAAAAAACATAAAAATTAAGGTTTTCCTTTAAGGGGACAGTGGACCTTCAAACCTAACTTTTTTTGTTTTGAATGGATTTGCTTGAAATTTGAATATGTGATTAGAAAAATTTGAATATGTGGTTAAAATTTAAAGATGAAATATTAATAATTTATGAATTATGAATTATTAATTGTATCAAAAATTGGCCTCATTAAAAATGTTCCATGCGCATTTCTTTTGCATATAATATGGTAATTTTTATTTACAGGATACATTATAGAACTGACAATGAAACTTATTGCTTATTTTAAATATTCATTAAAATTATGAAGAGAAAAAATAATAATAGTGAAAACACCCTTTTTATCACGCAAAATACCTATAGATCATATTTTCAAGTACAAAATTTAGAAATTCTGAGCTACGAAGCATAATTATTTTCAATAAGTTTTATTTGATATATAGTTAAGTATATAAAACTTAAATTTCAAAGCAATACCATAATTAGAAATGCGCCTGGAGCAGTTTGAATATTCGTATGACATGAAAATTGAGAAAAACACATTTAAAGTTATTGCTATTAGTATCCACATAATATCTAAATTAAATACAAATGCCTATAACTAGGAAAGTAATCACAGAAATTAAAAAAAAAATTTTTGCAACACATTCTTACTCGTCCGTAGTTTCACAATTCAATAAAATTAAAAAATGGAAATTTTGAACAAATTTCACAATTTTGAAAATCCACTGTCCCCTTAAGCCGTAGTTTTGTTTCATTTTAAAAATTTCAGCAAATGGTTTTTTACTAGGCCTAAAATTGCTTACGTAGGTTGGTACCGAATTAAATTCGTTTTTGAAAGCAATAAATACAAATTTTAAAAATCGGAAAACATACATGTTGTGTTTAAAGATTTATTTTAAAGTGCGAAAAAAAAAAACAGAATTCAAACATCTTCATTAGCTGACCGGATGGGAAAAGTACTGCTAGGAAAATTCCTCGTTTAGCACGGCGTTTGAAGATCTGCGAGGTCAGCTCCCGATTTGACTACCTTTGGTGACCTTGACCACATACTCTGTAACTACTACAACCTACGGATCGGTGGAGACAAATGTAACAGCCCTAGTATGTACTTAACAAAACATCATAGAATAACTAAATTGTAACATCATAACTGAATAATTTTTTTTTTTAGAAAATTTTAAGAAAAATTTTTTTTAGAAAATTTTAATGTTTGTACTTAAATATATGATAGTATGCTGATAATTATCAGTATACTATCATATATTTAAGTACAAACATTAAAATTTTCTAAAAAAATTTTTTCTTAAAATTTTCTAAAAATTTTTTTTTCCAAAAATTTTCTAAAAATTTTTTTTTTCTAAAAATTAAAAAAAAGGCCTGTATTATAATACAGGCTTTTACACAAATTAAAGCTTTTGTTTTAAACAGAGGCACTCTTTTGAAAACTTAAATTATCACTACAAAAAAAAGTTTTAAAACTTATTTTATTATAATATTTGCAAAAAAAAAACTTCATCTTTCTTATTTGGGGGTGATTTATTCCGTAACTGGACGTTACTAGAAATATTTTGAGATATTTTAATTAGGTACTTTAATTGCACCTTCATAATCAGGGAAAGCAGATTGTGACTGGATAAAGCGATTTTTACCTGTTGGGTGGCCTTTAAGACTATGGAATGTCGACGTTTTAACGCTATCCTTAATTACTGCACAGATATTCATAAAAACCGATAAAATGGGACATCCACTCTGGACACGCATTCCGAAGTCGGCTATTTGTCCAAACAAACCAAACTCAAATATTTATCGATTTCGGGTAAATGCTGGTAAGGTTCGTGCTCTGTCATTAAAAGTGGACTTGTTCCACGCTGGTATCCATTATGCAGGACTGTCCACACACATAACACGGCATGCCAATGCAGAAAATCGTTAGGCACTTTTCGTGCTTGGGCCTGTCGAATCCATTGTTAATCGCATATGCGATCGGCCATTCCTCGAGACACCTTGGATCGCCGGCCATTTACTTTACATGTTATTCTGTATATTCGATGTGTAGATAACTCTGGACTCGCCAGCGATGTGTTTGAAATCCACGCTACTTATTTTCATTGTTCATTACTGACTGAATTTATAATTTTTAGATCAATAGCTATGCTTTTATCGAAAATTAGACACCCAATATTTTATTCAACAGCCTTTTTTTGTTTCGTTTTTGTTTTTTGGTAGAAGTAATGTTCGGCGCGTGCTGTGGTGGAAAACAAAACAGAACGAAAACTTATAGCTGTTGAAGTTAGTAATTGTTCGTTTTGGAGATTTACCTACACTGATGTTGGGGAAAAGAATTTTCCCGTACAAAAAGCCACAAGTATTTATCGACTGATTTTTGCCACGTGTTATCTGATCAATTTTTAGACAAAGCAAAATATAATTTGTAATTTCCAGTGGAAAGAGATAAAAAACATCTTAAGGGGACAGTGGACCTTCAAACGTAACTTTTTTTTTGTTTTGAATGGATTTGCTCGAAATTTGAATATGTGATGAGCACCATAGATGTGTAAAAGTGGTTAAAATTTAAAGATGAAATATTAATAATTTATTAATTATGAATTATTAATTATATCAAAAATTGGCCTCATTAAAAATGCTCCATGCGCATTTCTTTTGCATATAACATGGTAATTTTTATTTACAGGATACCTTATAGAACTAACAATGAAACTTATTGCTTATTTTAAGCATTCATTTAAAATATAAAGAGAAAAAGTAATAATGGCGAAAACATCCTTTTTATTACTCAAAATACCTATAAACCATCTTTTGGAGTAAAAAATTTAGAAATTTTTTACTCCAGAATATGCTACGAAGCATATTTTCTTTCAATAAGATTTATTTGATATACAGTTAAGTATATAAAACTTAAATTTCAAAGAAGTACGATAATTAGAAATGTGTCCGGAGCAGTTTGAATAATCGTATGACATGAAAATTTTTATTTTGCGAAAAACATTTAAAGTTATTGCTATTAGTAATCACATAATATCTAAATTAAATACAAATGCCTGTAACTAGGAAAGTAATCGCAGAAATAAAAAATTCTTTTTGTAACACATTCCTACTCGTCCGTAGTTTCACAATTTAATAAAATAAAAAAAAATCGAATTTTTGGACAAATTTCACAATTTTGAAAGTCCACTGCCTCCTTAATTTCTTCGTTGGTATGAAATAAATAAATCGTTGTTACCTGCTATGGTAACTTCATTATTAAAGTGTTTAAGCTACTTAAACATTTTAATGGTTGAAAAATATCATATAATCGATTCAAAAACCAGTATAAGAAGCCCGTATCTTTTTTATTAGCGACCATAAATTCTCTGAAACCTCTAAAGGGATATTTAGATCCAGATGATCAAGCTGTCCACTGCTTGGAAGTGTCCGTTATTCATGAATCATGAAAAAATAATCAAGTTGTACTCATTTTATCTGTATTTGGAAATTACACGTTTAAATTCATAGAATTTATAAATATCATAACGATATTAAAATAAAATTTGTTTTTGTTAATTTTGAAAACATTTTAATGTCATTCAAATTTTTTCAATTAAATTTTAAGAAATACTAAAATTTACTTATTCGGTGAACTCTTAATACATCAAACACATTTTAATGTGCTTAGGAAAAATTCGCAGACTCACTTTTTTTCCACTTAAAGCCTGTTTTTTGTCAGGTTTTCTAAAAGAGTAAGAGTGCCTCTTAATTAGCTACACTCACAAAAAATTCCACAATCCTGCGGGGTATTTCCTTGCAACTTTAAAATTCTTAAAACTGCACCGTCACTTTTCTATAATTTCAAGCGATGCTTCTTCTACTGAATTTTTTCACGTTTCTGAAGTAATAAAATCCGCCATAATGTTCCATGTTTTCCTAAATACATAGACATTCATTTTCAGCAAAAAACTTCAGGCCATTTTATGTCTCATTTGAGAAGTGCGGTTAAATAATACTTCGATTTCTCCTGCGTATAGCACTTATCCTATTTTCTTTGGTTTAATGTATGAAAACTGTTTTTCTAAAGCATTAAACAATAGACGTTGGCTATCATTTAACCGCTGATGTTACCCAAGAGACGACATTGACCGATTTTTGAGAGCTCATCTGAAGTGGTCCCGGAGTCCTGCTATGAAACAACATGGCTTAAAAAATATTTTCTACACCAAATTTCAAAGCCCAATCGTACGCTTGATTAAGTGCTTCACGCTTGATTATAGTATTTCTGGCCAAGATCTAACTCCATCCTATAAAGGTTTACTATTCTGAGCAACTGAGCAGAATTGTATATGATGACCGGAGTGCCTTGACCAGCTGGATAACTTAACTCCTGTACGCAACTCTATAACTCTCCTGTACGCTACTCTCTGACATAACTCCTGTACGCAAGATGTTATGTAATCAAAGATAATGTGCTCAGTAGTTAAAATATTAAGGCTAGGTTAAAATTAAAAGTCGCTATTACAATCATTGTGCAAAAATTTTAAGTTTAACACCTTCAATAGTTGAAGGGGAAGAGAAAATTTAAGAAAAAAAATTAAGCAATTTTTAAGAATAAGAATTTAAGTTTAAAAAGTTAAATTAAAAATTTAGAGAAGGTAAGATGAAAAAATAAACAAGTTTAAGAAAAGGTGGCCCTCGGCAAAAGGAAAAAAGGCCCTCTTCAGGGTCATACAATTCGTAATGAGATGGTTGCAGCTATTCTGAGCGAAATGCATTGGGGTGTATATATAGGGTGAGCCAAAAGTTCGTAAAAACTTTAATAATTCATAAAAAAAGGAAGAAATCATGATAAAGAAGTGCGGTTTGCAAGAAAGGGTTCACAAAGAAGTCAGATTTTTTTTAGCAGCCAAAAAGCGTTTAAAAAGTTTTTTTAAAGTTTCAAAGTTTAAAAAGTCACCGGTAGATGACACTGACATGCGAGAGATTCATCAGAATTATGCAAATGAATGTTGCAATAAAAGACCGTGATGCACGAGGATTTGGAGGATCGGCCACGCCTTCGTTGGAAACAGTTATGAATAATACGGCTGCGGAATCGTCCACGGGGAGTAGCAGAGCTCGCAAAGCTGGACCAGTGACTCTACGAGTGACTTTTTTAAATTTTGATTTCGCTGCTTTAAAAAAACAATAAATAAAAAATAAATCCGACTTCCTTGTGAGCCTTTTCTTGCAAACTGCTCATCTTTATCACAATTTCTACCCCTTTTTATGAATTTTTAAAGTTTTTACGAACTTTTGGCTCACCCGGTACTTTGGTACAGGGCATTTTGTGACAATCCACTGTTTAGAGGTATCTACGTCTATCCGTAAGTTTTAACAAGTAAATGCATTCATCTTTGTTTGATTCTCTGTTATATGTTAGTAGAGTAAACTCTGGTTTTCCTGTAAGATTTGAAAATCGTATGTCAGCTAGGTTTGCACGCCTGAAATCTAAAAAATCCAAACACGTATGCTTTTTAGTGAACTAATCTATGATTTTACGTTCTCAAAAATCACTTTTCTTTGCGGAAATAAAGTAGAGGGAAAAAAATTTCCCGATAGTCGCGCCAAGCCAACACCCCCTATATCCGATATAGGGGGTGTTGACAGCCCCTTTAGAAATGGCTGTAATACATTTTTTCAAAAGCTTCACGCTCAGGAAGAGACTAGTTATTCATTTGGGATGAAATGTAAAGTTTACGTCCTTTTCAGGGGGCAATATAAAGATTTTCACTACTCTACAGCTGTTCGTCAGCCAGATATGGCATTTATACTCTAATCGTGGGATGTAAGGTAAGGAATCGGCCCTTTCTTACAGCTAAACTTGATGTCTGGTTTTATACGTAGACCCGAAAATGCCTCGAGATTTTGAAGTGGATAAAGACTTCCTACAAATGGGACGATATTTAGCGGTTTAACTATTAATTTGAACAAAACACACCTCTTGTGCTTTTGGCAAATATTTTATATTTCGCGAATAAGTGAGGTTATAATGCTTACTAATAGACTTAGTACTAAAAATTGGAGGGTTTAGAAAGCCCCAGAATTGATAACAGTTGTAACGATATTTGATTTTCAGCAAGTTTTCTCTGAAAGTGTTTTGTCTTTATATCTTTCCGTTGATGACTCCCTTTACTTTTACGATTTAATTTTAAGGGAAGATTAAGCAACGTCCAATAGCTTACTTGTCTGAATAAAAGCTGAAATTAAAACTGCGGTAAAAAGTTTGACTTGGATCCGATGTGGTAGTCTAATGATTAGATATTGAAATCGGACGTACTAACGTTTTGTAAGTATATTTTATAATAGTGTCCACTCAAAAAAAAAACATCACGAAAGAAAACCTAGTGTAAAATTAATACTTTAGTTACATATAGAAAACCTTCTATACCAGCACAAAAATAGGATGAAATCAATGTCTCCAAAAATAATACGATAAAAGAAAATCCATTTATTAAGTTTTATTGAGATCAAATTTTAAAATAATGACTGATACAGATTGAGTGTATTTTGTAGAGCTATAAATTTTTAAATAATTTCTAGTAACACTGTGTAATGACAATATAAGTACTTTTCTATTGTTAGGAAGTGCTATATAGCGGCTGTGATAATGGTTGAAAAAATTCTTTAGTGTATCATTTTGTGGTAACTTGTTAAAGCGCTACATTTTGTAGATCTGTATACGATATTTTAGATAGCTTTTAAAAGTATTTCATTTAAGCATCTGTTACAAATCTGAATCTGCCACTAGAAAAAAAAATTGAATACTCTTTTTTTTTAATTTTATCGTATAAATAAATGTTTTCCGAAAACCCATTTCAGAGTGATTCTATAAATATTTTCAGTGTACCTTTTGAGTCAAGTCCATCAACACATTTCCGTGATTCAGTTAATTTAAAGGAGTAATGACGATGCAAATGGATAGTAAGTAATAAACTTGTTATTGAAGCGTACATGGTTTTTTGTTCGCAAGCCTCGTGTCCGTTCCTGGTAGGTGTCATTTTATTACAATTTCCGTTCTATGCAGAACTCATCTCCGGATTTCTAATATTGTACGAGAGGCCATCGAGTTTCAATACTGAAGCGGTGTTTGTTTCATAACATTTAGCACGTGAGATTTAATTTTTCCCGTGATATGCACGCTGCTCATTCGCTGGCCTCCGAACAGATTGATTAACACGCGAGTGCATCGCTATATACGCGTGCCACCTGGCAATACGCGGTCGGTCGATACCAGCCCGTACCAGCCGGGAGTTCTGACACCAACAGGTGAGGCGTACCGAGCCCCTAATGACGGAATACTCCTTCTGCGTCATTTCAACATCAGCCGAATGGAATGTGTGGTTTTCGTTCCATCGAACAGTCGGGGTTCATTAATATTTCACTGCCGCAGAATGAGTTAAAGGCTGGGATAATCCATAGCGCATAAATAATGGCCAATCTAGCGGGAAGTGAAACTGGGTTTTTGTTGGAATTCTATCAGTCTTTTTTTTCAAGTCCGCATAATAGCCGAGTTGATATTGTTTGAGGGAACTCAAAGGCTCTGACTGAACAAAATTAATGCGCTATTGATTAAATAATTTCTCATGAAAATATACACTATTTCGTTTGAATTTTGTATATGATGGGACATAATACAGAGTGAAAAAAAGATCTGCTTTTGTTGTTTTTACCAACAGTTAATCGCGTTATTGAAGAGGGAATAACAGTTTTTAAATAAGTGGGCTGAGGTGATCTTGACTGTGCCGCGGTGATTTTATCGATTATAATAATAAAAAAAATTAACCACCTCTATTAGTTAGAAATTTTTCTAAGTAAAATATTCCTCTAGCTTTTTGCTAATATGTAATTTCTCTGGGTCGAAATTATACACAAAACAAAAACATGTTGTTTCTATACATTGTATGTATGCTCGAGCGTCCTATTTCTGGATTTCAGTTAAGAAAAAACATCCACAAATTTCTGACAAGGCCGTTGCAATTTTGCTCCCTTTTTCTACGACATACAAAGTTTTTCGACACTGGTTCTAATTGAAATAGATAAACGATCCTATTTAAAAGGTCTTGACCATGCTCTTTCTAATAGCTCTTTCTAATATAGAGCCAAATATAAAACCTACATATGTTCAGCAAAACAAGCTCAAATATCTCATTAATAAATTAGTTATGTTTAAATTTACTTTGACTAATTAGGCTTAAGTAAAGACCAAAAAACAAATTTTAATATAAAAATTTAAAGAGACTATTTTTTTACTCGTAAACTATGACTTTATATTTTTGTTCTTGTGTTGGTTTACAATTCAAAATGACTTATATAAAACTTAAAGGATTATAATTATCTTGATACATAGAGCTGTTTTATTGTGTTTTTTATCTAATAAAAAAGTATACGTATTTATTGTAATTAATGTATTTGCAAGCTTTTTCTTGCGGTGTGCCGCGGAATTATCAAAAAAACGTTGTTGTGCCGTGGAAGATAAAAGGTTGCGGAGCTCTGCTTTAAGACATCGAGAATTATTATTTTGTCGATCTGTGGTTAAGATTCTGTAAAAAAAAAACCACGTCTTTGATATAGAGAGAGGATCGTGATATTCCCGACTGTTGATGAGCAGCTAGTTTTGATTTCTGCGTGTTGTTGATACTTCTGTGTTCGGCTCCACTAGAAGTTGACCCATCACTCGATCAGAGGTGCTTTCGTCGGAATGTAACATTTTGTGCAGAAAAATGCGATAGAGGATTCCAGTGACGAGTTTTCAAAGTTAGTTGTGAATTATACAGGTCAAACAGCCGTGTTTATGTCGTTAGTCATGAAAAGAAAACAACAGATGAAAGGGAAAAAAAAAACCCGAACTAGAATGTTATGAAAAATAGTAAATATTAAATAAAATAAATAGAACCCATCGGGTTGCAATTTTTTTCTTCACGTGAGACGTTTTATTAGGAAAATAGGACGAAAAACAATATATCATTAAAAAATTTATTCATTGTTTATAAGTGTCATAAATTACACGACATACATAAGCATAGTATATTCTAACAGGCATAGGACAATCCAAATTTAAACGTGCAATGGAATCTACAACAAAGCATAATTTTTGCTTTTACTTGGACCATCAGTAAACCATAGTCCACATCGAGGTAAAAACTATGAAACGAGATAGTTTTAATGATACAAAATTAAGTTAAGTACCCTTATAGAAAGAAGCAAAAAATAACTTTACAATCAATTCAGAGAAGCACATTTCAACACAATTTAAAGTCATATGATTAGGTACCAGTTACAAGGGTTATCATGCGTTTTTGCTGCACGAACATCAAATGCATGAACGAAAGCTAAGTACAAGGTTTTAGATTGAACATTTATACATCACTTTTATATAAAAGGAAAAAATGTAATAGTCTAATTACAAAATTTATAACAGTTTTTAAATCATTGCAAAATTAACAAGTTTGAGTGTAAAAATTTGAATACGTGCTTTCCACGAATATAATTTCAATGGTCTTGTTTCTTTTGACTAGAGTTTACTCATCGACAGAGACTGCCCGCAGCAAGTGCTCCGATAAATTTGCAAATTTTGAGAGCTAAGTACAATTAGCTGGCACAGTGAAGGGCGACGTTGTTTCAGTGCAACATTGAATGGGAAAATACACACTTACAAAAGTGTTTCGAAACTTGCACGTTCAAGAAATGTTCTCTGGCTTTAAACGGAAACATTCTTTTAAAGGGCACGGGAAAGAAAATCTCTTAACTTTGAAATTATGTTTATTGCATTTTGAATTATAAATTGGTTTTGCTGCATTCTTAAGTCAATTATTATACTTTTACAAAATGCTCAAAATTTCCGATCGAATAGTGTTTATAAATTTATTAATACTACCTTCTGTAACATTATGCTAGTTTTTTCAACTAGCAAGATTTTCTAATTAATTTTCCTGCAATTAAAATTATTTTTGATTAAAATACGTAAAATGCATACTTCGGGAAATATATAAAGCCAGGGAATATAACTTTTTCCGTGCTCACAAATTAATGAAACACAACAATTTTGTCTATACATTGATACACCTAATATACATTATTTTTAAAGTGTATTAAACAACTTTGTGAAATGCAAACAGTATTTAAATGTACGTATATCAAGATCAAACCTCAAAATATGCTCTGTAACGTGGTAAAATTTACATTTTCAGTTCTTCCATTCTCAATATTCTGTGTATATATGATCATAACTCCTAAGGCTGTAAAATGTTTCTAGGGTTTTGTAAAAAAATTACAGTTTTAATATAATTTTACGATGGATAGTTCATTTAAAATAAAAGTACTGCGAAACTTATATCATAAAATTTATAAATTCCTAAGGCTAACTTATATTGCAAGAAAATATTCAAATCAGCTCTGTTTTAGCTTCGTGATTTATATGGGAGGTTCTGGCTTTAGATATCGTATCGTTAGATGGGAATAAACTCGTGTAAATGCTTTAGTTTTAGAAATGAATCAAACGACCTTATTTACAATGTATGTAATGAGAATTCAGTTTATGGAAATGAAGAATATTATATGAATATCATGGATGTAACTTTTCTTTGCCGAAACCAGCATAATGTTATTTAAATTTGATATTATACACGTATTAAAAAATTTTGTAAGGAATGAAATAAAATAAACTTATTTTTAATTTGTTTCCTTGTTTTATTCCCTGTAACACTCCTATTTCTTTCCTCCTTTAGCGTTTATAAGACGCTATTATAACGTTTATTTTTGTAATGTCTATTTGCTTGGGAACTTGACTAAAAATAAAAGTTTTACAGGGAAATTTCGAAATGTTTATTAATATGGATAATTTTCGTTAGCATTTCGTGTTCTGCACTGTTTACAGAATGCGAAATGAATCAAAATGTTTACATTTTAACCTTAAAATCGAAAAGACTCGAATGTTTTTAAACCAGTAAATAAATGATAATATACCTTCAGCTTTTAAATTTAAAAAGCTCGAGTTATCCTCTTTATATAAGAGAAAAATATTTTTGCCGTAATAATTTCAGTCGAAAACCATGTTAAAATGTGATTAAAAATAAAAGCAAATTTCAGTAGTATATCATTTAGCATTGATTTTTATCTGAATATATGCCTGATATGCATAACACAATCTAACAAAATCGTGACAAATTCTTTTTCCTAGCCAAATTTAACTCAATTTGATTATGAAATAAGCTGAGAGAAATACAGCGTTCAATATTTCCTACAGTATAAGCTCGCTATACATCTGCATTTTAGAGAGCTCAATTGTTTGTTATCTAGTGTCTCACAATTTTTGCAGTCGGTTACATCCACATAAAAACGTTTAAGGCCATATGGTACTTTCATGAGTGATGTTTAATACACTCCACTTCAATTTTTTTTGTTATATTTACATTTTTTTTTCGTTTTCTACGCCAAGCTCATAATTCATAATAAAGCTCATCTTGAAAAATGTAATTTCATAATTCATGCACCTTAAAATATATATATTGATTCTTAATACTGCTTATAGATATGCTTAGTAATGTAAAAATGCATTTCCATATAAAATATTTCTACATCAAATCCATTTATAAATTAACTAAGCTATATTTTTAGTTCTATATTTTATATGCTTTAAGATCTCATTCTGATACAGTATAAAAATTACTTTTCTTTCATTAATACTGTATTATTAAATACTGATGTAAGGTAAAAAACGTGTCCTACTAATCAAAATATTGATTCATTAATAGATTCTTTTCTACTACATGTAACAATGGTTGGTTCTAATTTCTAAGCTACCCTATCCTTTTTAGATGTAGATTTAATACATATTTATACTTCAAAACATTTTACATGGATAAGTACATAATCCACTAAGGATAAGACAATTATATGTTTCACAAAAATTCAATTTTTCTTTCTTAACCGTTTATGGTTTATGACAAAGGGTCTAGTTTAAAATAGTTTAATAATCATTCACTTCACTTTTAAATATTTTGTCTCAATGTTCTTTCACTGCCCGACTCTTAATTTCGTATTTTCTGACAACTCGACGAACTACTTCCGATCGTCTCATTGCACAGCACACCATAGATAAATAAGCTGGCTAAAGTTCGATTTGTGTCCAAATATGGTGTCCAGATTGATATGCAACTTTTATAAAGAGTAGAAACTTTTTGTAAAAAATATCTAAATGTATAGAAAATGCATTATAAATGTTACGTATATTTTTGCAACGGATTGAAAGCCTTTGATTAATTTACTGTTTGCTGAATTTACATAGACATACGATCTTATATTCAGTGAAGAAAAATAATTTCTATTCTATGAGGGTTTTAGAAAAACATATTTGACTTCAAGATAAATAAGTAAATATAATCAAAAAGTACGAGGCGAAATTTTTGCATCACAATTAAAAAGCTTATTAGTAAAAGTGTAGATAATATAATGTAATAGCTTAAGTCGCGTGATTTGGGAGAAATGCTATAATTTTTTTTACTCAAAATGAAACTTATTATTTGCTAAAAACTTTTTTAAAAACGTACGCGACTGAGATACGTATGGTCTGATGGAGATTGGAATGTATATGAGTAAACTCCAAACGGAAACTTTCTTCTTATATCTGAATAAGGGCCTATTTACATAGCATCCGTCAGCGTTAAAGATTCAGATGGCGCTGATTGGTTAAATGGGTCGATGAGGAATAAATAATTGGTTAAAAAAAATTTTCGCTGACGCTGACGGATTCTGTGTGAACGGGCCCTTAGTGTTTTAAATACACATATAACTGCAGACAATTTAAACAAGCCTTATACCAATAACCCACGAAGTATTTCGGGGGCCATCACCAGGCTATGTTGACTACTCAGGCCATTTTGGTAAGTTTGCGTAAACAGTGAGCTAATAAATGTTCCTCTAACTGCTACGTTGTCAAAACAAAAGCATCTGTTTTGTCTATTACCCCCTCATCTTCCCGTCAATTATTTTTGTAGCTCCAAAAGGAATTTTGCCTTACTTTATAAATATATTTTTAACGAATACAATAACGTATGACATCTGCTGCCCAAATGGAAATCAGCGCGACACTCGGCATGCTAATCCAGCTTAATTCATGGAACAAATAAAATGATATCTAAATGCGTTTCACGTGACCGATTTGGAATCGGCAGAAGGAAGCTTGAAATAAAATATACAGTCGATGAAAATATAAATATATAAATAAGAGAGTTTCTGTGAAAATTTTACGAACGTACACACAAAAAAAAAGGAATACAAATGTACAAAAATGAATGTAAATACATATTTTTACACATTGAGGAATCAAAGGAAAATAATGGAACATTTATCACAAAACAAGCAATAACAAATAGTGTATTTGAATAAACAACGTAAAGAAAATAAAATTTAACTTATATAATATAACAACAAAAAGACTAACGTTTCAGTTTGACAATCTTAGCAATGGAAAGCGTGTTTGAAACTCGTCGTGAGCGCATAATTGAGAATAGGAACATAAGATGCAGCAGAGAGATTTTGAAATTCGAATGGTCCAGTTAGCAACAATTTTGTTTGCATATGAAAATTAGCTCGGGGAATTTTTTTAGATGCAATTACACGGGCTGTGTCGAAACTTGAAAATTGGAGCTCAGTGCGTTGTACTATGCACTGAGCATTTAGCACTATGCATTTTATTCCAGAATTTTTTATTGTTTGAAGCACATTTTGAATTTTTATGAGATAACAAGAATTTGCAATGAATTCGCTTCCCCGTGATTATATAAAGAGGAAAAATTTTAGGATTTTTATATCTTTTACCTGCATTCAGACAGAAAAATGTTTTGTAATAAAACTGTCACTTTTTTATTTGAAATTGATAAATGCCTTTCTTAAAACCAGATCTATATTTTATTGAGAGTTATTCATAGCCATGCCTGCAGTTTTATTTGAAAAGTCGAATGTATTTAATCTATTAGCTCGTCTAAACTGTTACATCTATTTAAAGGTTTAGATTTTTATTTACTTATTACTTGAGGTTTATTTTAAATATTATAGCTACTTAGATAAATAATAATTTAACATTTATATAAAACTTGATAAACTTTTTCTTTAGAAGGTTTAAAAGCAAATATTTGGAACATTTGAAAAGAAATTTCTGATATATAACTCTTTTTACTATTTTCTCCACTTATATCATTACGTAAAAAATTACCAGATGAGTTAATGTCTTTGAAAAGTTGCATAATTTGAAGTATAAATTTTTAGAAGTTCTAAGATTATTTTATAATTATTGATTTTTAAAAGCAAAATTAGACAGACATTGAAAGGCGTGAATAAGTCTATTTAAAATTGAAATAATAAATAAGAGTTAAAAAAAATTTCTTTGTCCAAACAAATGGGTCTACAAAATCGATATGCTTAGCAATGAAAAGCGTGCTTAGAATTTTCAGCTAAAGTTCTTTTCAGACGTGACTCAACATGAAATAGTATAGTCAAAATTATACATATATCTGTAGCCGATAAATATTAAAATACCGCTCGCACAAGCTGAACAGATCAAATAGAGTACGAGACAGTGATAGAAAACATCTTCAGCTATTTCCGATACAAAACCAATTAAGTACGACTATTTGAACAGATGTTATCTAGTGGGAGTAACTGAATTTTGCGATAAAAAAAAATCATAGAAAGAAACAGAAACTTTTCCTTTAAATAGCAGATGTATTATAAAAACTCGCTTGTTGTTTTAGCTGGAGAGTTGTTTCTCGTGTAAAGGTTAAAGAACCGATATCTGATCAAAGTAGGTGGGCAGCTTGTCTGGAAATGCTAGCTGAATAAATTGAGATTATTGCTCTGACACTGTGTAACAGAATTTCGAGATCGATACGACTGGATATGTCTGAAAATATGTGAACGTTACCCAGAGGATTGTAGCTAAATGCATCATTCAGTTATTTGTGTCGCTTGGGATGGAGTGTTACTCAATGAACCTAAGAGAAGGGCATTTTGTATTTTATGAGGTGAACATTTCATTAGTGTCATAAAATAATTTTAAAAAGTCGCAATAAAAGTATCAAAATTATTTAACATTGTTCTCTCGTCCAGTAAGTTTCCTCCCCTGATCCTAATTTTAAAACCATTTATTTTCAGTTCCGATTAAAATTGTCCAAGAACTCCCCCAAAATTACTAAAAAAAAGAGAGAAAAAAATAACTTGGATCGTTATGACTGTTCTTTGCGAATCCTACTTTTTTTTATATCCTTTGAAATTATTTGTCCATTATTTGTCTTTTGAAAGAATCCTTCGTTCCAAAATCAGTGAAAAATGTCAGAAATAACTGGAAATGAAAGGTGACATTTTGAGGCAACGAAATTCATCAGCTTAGGAATTTTTTGTGGCAGTATAGCCTGCATTATCTTAGTTTTTGTGAAAAACAAAGATTTGCTCGAATGAATCTTTTAAAAAGGGACAATTATTAACTGTATGCTTAAGAAAACGTTGCTGAACAGTCATTAAAACAGATAAATTAAGTGTTTCAGGAAAAATGTTTGGTTTGAGAAGGAAAATCGTTTACACTATATTCCCTCACTCACAATACGTGTGGATCATTATAGAGCATGAAGATTTTATAAATATACTGTTCCTTCCTAAAAGCGTTGAAAATTGATCATAAATACATTTTTCTTGTCAAATATTTGAATTTTTCTCCAAATCAAACCTTGTTTTGTCTTTGATTCTCAAAACTACGAGGATTTTCTAAAAAATCTTTGATACGCTAAAATCTCCCAAGAGCTTTCGTTAAAGTTATGAAAATATTCATTAAACAACCTCCTTATTTTCCCATCACATAACAAAGGAGGTAAAAGGCCCATCACAAATGAGTATGTCAAAACATCACAAATGTGCATCCTATAAAAAAATATTTTGGACCTCAGGAGGGTAAATTGATATTTTAAAAATTAAAGCACTATATTGTCTCTTCAAGCAATTTCAAACAAAAACCAATCTTTTCGTTTCATCATGTCTAAGTCTATATCTAAGTTTAAGCTATGGTTTTAACGCCAATTTACTTAGTGAAGAGTTTTGATTCCTATGAAGGATTTACACTATGTATTCTACACTAAAATTTTAGTATATCGGATACATAACTTATGAAAAACTCATAATTTTTTTAATACAATTTAGAAGGTGCACAATCTGTATCGCAATGCCGATGCTACTCGCTGAATGCATTGCTTACATGAATGATTAAATTAAACGCGCATTTCAGAGGGGGAAATAAAATAGCCACATTAAGGTAAAGCAAGTCCACAGTGCGTTGCAACCTTCTAAAGACATAAGTTAATTCTATTGCCTAAGGTTTCATTTCCGAAAAATTTGAAAAACATCATCACTCTGTTGTGTATCTTTCGTGGGATAGAAGAACGCAGTTTCTTGTCTTGATTTAAGCTTGTGTAATCATGTTAATTCTGTCACGCACATGGGCATATGCATGAACGAGGAAGTAGATTTTGAATGTCTTTATAACTCTGGCATGCTGCTACATAAATAAGTGATAAGCTGCATATTTTACGGGCAGGCTACCACCTATCTAGAACTATGCAAACATGTGAAAACGCGTACATGGGTGAGGTTTTTACAGCTGGAATTGCAGAGCTTCCCAATTCAATTCGTTATGGGAGAATTTCCACTTCCTGGTAAAAAAAGAGAGTCTAGCACGCGTGTTTGATTCATTTTCAAGTGCGAAATGCGGTATTGACAGGAAATAGTAAAGAATCGTAAAGTGTTGAGTTTAATGACCAGCAGTTGCGTTGGACATTTTTCCTGCTAAAAATGGATTGCATTCAGACTGCGCTGATTCCGATGAAGGAAATGCATTTCAGACAAAGTCGGCGGAAAGTGACTGCTTTACTTTTTTTTTTACGGCTATTTTGTAGTAAATATACAAACTTCACATGAGACTCGTGATGAACTGAGGTATCTCTCAAAAGTCATCATTTTTGACAGATATTTTAAACTGAATATGTTTATTCTTACTTTAGTGAAAAACTGCATGGAAAGCTTAGTTACTCTCGAGACTCTAAGACCTAATCAGAATTTTGAATGTGCTTCATCAGAGAGTATTGGAATGGCTAGAGCCAGGGAACAGGAGCTTTAAGGGTCCCAGCTGATTGTAGTTGTCCACACTACTGGCTAGCCAATTTAAAGTTTATTAATTAAAATATTATGCGATTTCTCCTACATCTCATGAATTATAAATATGTAATCACATATATTTTTACAGTATTATGTCCTAATTAACTTTTATTTTTATTCGATTCCTTAATTTGGAACAATTATTCTAGTAAGGTAACTTAAGGCGATCAGTTACCCTGTAAAGAATACTATACGGCTGATTAAATATAAAATTTTTAGTTTTTTTAAAAGTGGTTTTGATTCCATATTGATTAAAATAAATTCAAAATTATGTTTAATTGTCTGTCTTAAGAAATATTCACTTTGCCACAATACTAAGTTCTTTGAAAATGGACCTAATGAGTTTAATAAATTGTCTAATAACTAACTGAACATTCTGTTGACAGATTAATTCAAATGAATCATAGTTAATCAATAAAATAAGTATTAATTATGACTAATTAATTTTAATCTGATATTTTTTCCCCTTTTTTTTGCGAAATCTGAATTTTCCCTGAACAGAAGACTATGAACTATATGCGATAATCTTAAAAATGTATTGTAACCTATATTAGGAGATAAATAAAGCTAGGTTTCAGTAGGTTGAGTGGTACATGTGCCTTTCTTCCTGTTTTAATAAATCATGAGGAAAAAAAAAAACAGAATAAATGGTTTGTCCTCAGAGGCAATGTTTGCTTTACCTGCATCCGAGTTGGATTACGGAGAAACAAAACACAGATTCCGAATTTTGTTTCTTGGAAACTTGACAGCAGTTATGATGTTGAGAGTGTTTAAGAATCAGGTGCAAGCATAATTTCTAGAAGTGTTACACCTTCAGAGGTATTGACAGCAAGGATGGAAGTTACTCTGATCCATGCATCTAACTGTGTATTTACGATGTGTTTCGAAGAAATATAGGCATAATTATTTGTTTGAAACGTTTGCGCACCTATTTTGCCAACTTTTATTTATTTTCTCTGGGTACGGAAGTGCGTTTTTAGTTTTACGTTCAAGGTTCTTCTTTAGTTATGTCACACATTCAATCAGGACGTGTGTGTGCAAAAGGAGACTCCTCCTAAAAAATTAGGTCCTCCATATACAATTCTAAAGTATTAACCAAAAATTATCCTTAATTATATATTTTTCCAAGACATTGTGGGCATCACTGGAAATATTTTGGACTACGTTACTGAATTCATAATTTAAAAATTAAGAATTGCGTATATTGTACCTTTTTAAGTTGTCACGGTTTGTACGAATAAATGTTAAATGTTTGCTTAAGATAAGAAGTTGAACAAGCTTAATAAATAGATGTATATTATATAACACTCAACAGTCGCGAATAAAGCTGCTAAATGATTAACTTAGCTGTCTAAAATATATATTAGGTACAGTTATAATTCTTGATAACAATTGGCAAGATTTGACAGAATCTGATTTCAAGAAATTTTTTTTAGAAGAAAAGACAATTAAATTTTATGAATGAGGGAAGAGTTAATGAGATTCTTTTTTTAATAGAAAAAATGTCTCTACGCTGAAAACTGCTTCGAATCTAAACATTCCAGAATTAATAACAAGAACTAACAAAAAATGGATTTCTTTTAATTTATAAATATATCCATAATTTCAATGAGAAATAAATATTCTACATTCGAACAGTTGGTTCTTAAATTATCCTATAATATACCCAGTTTACCATGAGTTTAATTCATTATTTCCTTTTCCGGAATGGAAACATTTAAATTTCATCATCATTGTCTTTTCAAATTTTCATTTCCCTTTTTCACCGAACGTCACAAAGGTAGTTTATATACCACATACTGTTTCGGACTATTAATTCATATGAGAGAAAAACTTTTTATCCTAAGTTATATTCAAGAATACATTAGACATGAGTTTCAACATTCTGCTTTCCATTGCATAGATTGTGTAAGAATATTCTAAAATATATCAAGTTTGAAAAGTATTGAAACAAATGTTTTCATAAGTTAGGAAAATGTAACATGTGCAGTATTTTTTTTTCAATAAGAGCATCACAATTACATTTTATTGTAAAATAGGGACTAATTCTTAGATTTTCATTTTAAATATTTAAATTATACATGCAATTTTATAGATTTCTCAAAAACATAGGCTGGGAATTAATAATTCTCGTCTGATAGAAAACATTTTTGAAATTTAAATTAAAAATTATCTACTTTGAATTGTATTTTGGTTGATTTCCTAATAACTTCCCTGGAAATTTGAATTTGACGTTCATTTGCCTACCTTTTAATATACTACATTATTTTAGCACTGAATGAACTAAAGAAATCTTAGAAGAAATATAACAAATATTAAAATATAAAGATTAAAATACTTAAAAATAATAGGAGACTAGATTTCACTTAAACCTTTTTTCAGTATATGACTATATGGAATTGTAAAAGATTATCTCACTTCTTCCAAGCTTCAGAGTTTCCATGTAAAATTTACGTGGACAAAGGACGGACTGCTGGTACCTGCAAAAGCAAGATCTGTCGATTTTCGCTGGGATGATGTTTGTTAATGTGCCTTGTCAGTCCAGCAGAACTGTAGAAAATGCTAGGACAGTATTTGCACTGGATACCTTTCAGTTCATCGTGTTTAAATGTATGTTGCTCCATTTCTGCCTTTGTTTGGAACAGAAGTCCACAAATGGTGCAAGTGAAACCTGCCTTCTCCAGCTTTTCATTTTCTGGTGGTGGAGTAACGTTCAGTCGAGCTAAAGCTGCGCGCTTCTCGGAATTACTCTTGGAAAAAACGCTTTGAATGACTTCATTTTCCAGCTGACCGTTGGCGTTAGTAGTGAGATGAGACAACAAATGCTTTCTGAAGTGGAAATACTGACTAAATTTCTTACAACATAGGTGGCACTCAAAGTCTTTGTCGTCGCACGTGGAAGAGAATTTATTATTTGTTGGAATCTCCGGAGGAGGCGTTCCCCTCATGCTTTCAGTATCACTGGGATCTGTACTGAAACCATCTCGTGTTTTTCCGTTTGTGTTATTTACACTGTCACCCGAGGATACTTTCAGTTCATTTTTTGCATTGTTATTCGATAAAAGTTTTGTGGCATTCAAATTTTTGGTTCCTGGTGGTGGACGAGGTTTATGCCACCGCCTGTGCGAAGCCAAATTGGCCGGGCAGTTGAAAACCTTGTCGCACTCGGGACATCGGTATTCAACGTGAACTATTCTCGAACATCGATGCTGTGCCAGACCAAATGCGTCATCGTAATGTTCTTTGCAAAGCTGGCAGACGTAATCTCCGATCTTGTTCTCGATTTTGGCCAATTCAGCTCTCGCTTCCTCTGTGATTACCACGACATTCAAGCTGGGATCTATGTCTCCCCTCTTGATGGCTGACGGGTGCGACGCCGCCAGCATGACTTCGTCGTCGTCAATGTCTCTGATGAACGTGCCAGAAACGGGGGAACTCTTGTCTTCGTCGAAATTCAACTTCCGGACTACCTTTGCCCTCTTGGCTGCCTTCGATTTCGCCTCCGAGTTACTGGAGTCGGTGACTCTCTTCTTCGGCGGTTGACAGGAGCTCGATTTCGGAGTCTGCTGCTGAATGGAAGTGACCGTCGATGCGGCCGGTGCTGAGTGGGCTTGTACCGGGGGAGATTTCGATTTCAGTGGAGGCGGTGGGGTGGTTGGAGGAAAGTTGTCATGTCGCTGGAAGAAAAGGACGGAATTGCGAAGTGGACTGTAGACGCTGCCGTTGATATTACCATTCGGCACAGAGTGCTTGATCTTTTCTGTTGTCAAGGCAAGGGGAACATCCTATAATTAAAAGAAAGTTGCAGTTTATTGAAATGTTATTTAAAGTGTCTATGATATTGTTAAAAAAGTTCCAAATAGCTATGGTTAAGCATATATTGTAGACAATACATATAATCATGTCTTCAAAAAAAAAATTTTAAAAACGTACCTTTTAGTGTAAGATTCTAAATTTTTTTTTCAGCTGCTTTTTAGGCCAGGAAAATTTATGAATACATGGATAAGAAAATTGAAAATATTATAGAATATGTGTTCTTATTTTATTTCATAACTTTGAATTACGCGAGGCAATATAAATTTTAGATCGTATAAATATAGCCTAAATGCATAAAACACCCTAAATAATAATACAATACAGCAGTGCAATTAATAATGATAAAGTTTCATCTGATTTATTTAACATGTTAAATTATTTATTTATTTACATGCTAAAATGCTTATAAATAAAATAATAAAAAGACAAACATGTAACATATAATTATTTTAAAAATGTTTTTAGAAATTTCAGGGCATAAAAATCAGTTTTATACAAATTTTTATCAATAAATATACTTTAAAGTGATTAAGAGTTTAAATAACAAGTTTTCAATGATTCTAAATATTCAATACCAGCCTGAAACAAACAATGAAATTAACAAGCTTTCTATTGCAGAAAACAGCTGTTTGACGGATGCTTAAACCAAATAATTTCAACGAATTTTCGGCTAGATCTGATCACAAAATCTTTTGTTCAGTTAAAAAGCGCTCTCTTTTGTATGCAAGCGTGTTTTTTCTCTTTTTACCGACTGAAAGGGAATCGGATCTATAAAATGCTATTGCAATACAAATAAATTTCTTTCTTGGCATGAGATTCTTGTATCTCATTGTACTATACAGCGTTTGGGAGCATTTTAATAGTCAATAGATCATCCTGCTCACAATTTTTTTATAATTTGCTTCTATATAAAAGGGCTTCCTGGTGTTAATCTCCTATTTAGTTATCTATCAATTTTAGGTATCCACCCTTTGATTCAATTTTCTGATTGGGTATTGAGATGAAAGAAATATTTAAACTATAGACATGATACGAGACTTGCGTTAAAGGAAGTCTGTCCTAGTGAGGGAAAATGACTCACAAAAAAAAACTCCAAATATCACGAAGGAATATAGATAAAGCTGTCATTAATTTCTAGGACATTAAAACTTGTTCTTAATTAAGTGACTCTGGGAGAAAATTACAACTCTAGCTTCAAAGTTTTCACGTATAATAATACTGTACAGATACTTGCACCCGGTTCGAAACTTTTATCAGCCGGTTGGACGGGATGCATGCAAGAGTTAATTTTAAGCTGTCAGTATATGAACCCACAGGCCTAAAACTGAAACTGTATTAGTTCTAATCTCTAAATTATACCGATGTATTTTACAATAAAAAAGCTAATGTAAACTGACAAAGCAGGTCTGGCAATTTTCTGACCTCCTACATTCTAATATTTACCTCTTGACCAACCTAAGATACTTAAAACCTTATCGCTGGCACCTTGCATAAAAGGAAATAGTTTGTTGTCCACTTACACGTAATTATCAGTAAAGGCTACGTGGATGTTTTTACTGTGTGCCTTTTCTTGATGAAACGTGGGACTTACGGCATATTTTTATTAGGGGATGACCTCTTTGATACCTTTTTATATACAGAATTTAATGGAAAGTAAGATAAGGAAATTACAACAATGACCTCTTTTAAACCATTTTCATTTACCTCACACGGGAAAAACAGATAAATTGCCCCAGATACCGAACCTAACGGCACCACGATTACGTTTTGCCATACGAGGGCTAGACTGACTGGGACCTAAAATTTAAAATCGTTTACGAACGACTACAAAACTGATGTCGACCTCCGTATTCGAACCCGCTAAATCAAGTTCCGAGGAAAAGCCCTCTAGCTCGTCGACTATTGTACACAGAAAGCTAGGGCTTGCTCCATTTCGGACAGATGTGCTAACCTTTATAAACCCAAATTCCATGATTGGTCAAATCGCCACATTTCACGTATTATATCGTATACAAAAATAGAACCGTTGAAACGTACAATTTTTTGGTATCTAGGAGAGCGTTGAATTGCAATGCACAATTTGGTTGCAAAACATAATTTTGGAAGGAAAAGTCAGTTCTTCAGCTTATTTCCTAACATTTATGGAAATAACATAGTTAATCTTTCTAACACTACTTGTTCCATATAAAAGAAAAAAACGCACTTTTAGAAGGCGTATCGTGTGTTGAAATCACTGGTTGTATATTGAAAAAAAAAAAAAAGATGTTTACCATAAAAAATGTTTTATACATAATACATAAGCCTTTCTCTGTACCTGCTGCTTAAAGGTTATTTTACAAATAAGGTAGACTACGTTTAAACCATCGATTTTCACGAAAATTCCGAAATAGTTTTTATTCCTTTTTCATAAAAATTGTAAACTTATGTTTCTAAATCTGCTTTTGTTTTTTTTCGTTACGATCATTAGAAATGAAATGAGAGCGATTTAAAGATCAGCAGCAGCTATGAATTTCAATACAAGTTGAAAACTTAATCGTGTTTTCTGAAGAACTCATCAAAAATGTAAACGACTCTTGCGATAACTCAAATTCTAACCATCATATGTCTATCGAATTTTTCACGTATGTTTTTCATAATACTGAGAATGTAATGGACTACAGATTTGGTTCTAGGTATATTATTTGTTGATTTAGAGCTGCATTTATAAAAAATCTCATGGAAAATTGCTAAAATTTTACATGCAATGGCATATAATGACCTGTATTTTTTTAGATTTTGAGATATCGATTAGCTTGTAGGTCATTACACTTAGAAAGTACTTACGTACACATTACAAAAAAAGTTAATGTTATATGGATAATTTATTTTTTTAGCGCTACAGCCGTTTTTGTAATAAATTGCTCAATTTCGATTCAATTTCCTCAATTTTGTGAAAATTTGCATAGTTAATGTCTATTTTTTCATCATTTTCGAGTTTTTGTGTTATATTCCTTCGAAAAATAAGATACGAATTTTCACAAGTGCAAGTTTTCAAAAAAAAAAAACACCCCGAACGTAGTCGGATACCTTAAACTTGTAAAATGTTTTAAGATTTTGATGGCTTTAATCTTGTAAGTAAAAATAAATAAATTATCGTCTACGCTGCATAAAATTATTTTTATAATCTATATATTTAAAACAGTTCCGTAACTGACTCACTGACTGACATACAACGCACAGACCAAACCGCTGGACCTAAAGGGCTGAAATTTTGCATAGCAATTCTTCTTATGGTGTAGGGTTTTGCATTAAGAGAGATTTTTGAAAAAATTTTCTTAGATTGTTTTAAATTAAATTTTTAAGCTGTTTCAGTAACTTTTTTTAAGTTTGCATTTAAAATAATAATTTGAGGTTTATAAAATTTACATCGAGAGAAAGATCCTAAAAATTCCTTTAAAATGAGATCTTTTTCGAATCTTTACCTCCATTTTCTGATTTTTGGTGAATTTTTAAAGATTCATTATTAGATTTTAATTTATGAAATGCCGATCACATGATTTCTTTAAATAAATTTATCGTCACGTACACAACAACTAAATAGACAAAATATTTTTTTCCTTGCGAATACGGCAGACGATTGGACATTATTTTGTCTATTAAAATATCCCTTACGATTTTTTTTATAAATATATATTTTTTTTCTACATCAATTGTTTATATTGATCGTCGTATTTATTATAAATATATTTGGCATTAATTGCATACATTGACCGTTGTATTTAATTTGAATGTACTCCGTTGCGAAGTACGTGTTTTCAGCTAGTACTAATATATTTTTCCTTATTGAGTAAGCGACACTCTTTCTTTCAACAAGTCTTCATATGTTATGTTCACCTGCAAGCTCTTTAAGTAATATAACCCGAAGACTGATGCTTGCTTCAAAATTTCGACGGGGAAATACTTCAGTGGTCATAATTGTGGTGTTTTATCTACGAAATTTTCACTGGAAAAAAAAGGGAAAATGTTACAGTGAACAAAAACTTTTACAGGCAATATAAATTTTATGGCATATTTATGTAATGCATGTTTTATCTTATTCTGTGTCATTGAGGAAAGGATTGACTTACGCGTGAAGAGATCGAGACCTGTATATTGCGAAATTTCTCTCTCACGATACAAATCTGTTTTCTGTAAACTTCTGTGTAATGAAAATATAGTTAAATCCGGCCCAATATTCAATAATATTTCTTTATTTTTACCTGTTATTACAATTTAAAGTATCCTTTGGAATTTTTAACGGGGAAAGGAGTTGACACAACTGTTCAAATATGATTATGAAATAATATAATTAAGAATGTAACAATGATAATTTTACCCCTCTATCCGAAAAAAAAAACTTTTTACGAAACTTTTCGTGAGCCAAAATTGAACAGAGTGAGGATACAGTTACCTTTACTTAATAAGGGGGGGAAAAACCCTTATACCAATGACACCAAATTACTCATTATGATAAGATAGAAATCCAGAATACAGAAGGATAATTCCGGAATACGGAGTGATAAGAAACGTCCTATCAAAAGTAGAAATAATAGATGTGCAGAGCAGCTTCAATTACCGAAATTGGTACACCGGAACGCTGGGAGAAATGGCCCATATTTATTGTAAAAGAATTGAAACATTGACTAGATGAAGCAAACTTTTATTACAAATACAAAATTAAAGGGGACATATTCGTGGTTGAGTATATTAACGCAATGATTTTACCCATTTGTTTAAAAAGTTCTCTTTTCCGAAAAAAGTTGTTTATTTGCGAATATATCCAACTAGGCGTATCAGAATGGAGATAAGAAGTCAAAAATAAAAAATTTAAGTTACTATTATACGATATGTCCATGACAGTTCGCGACCTATCTATATATATTATTTCTAAAAGGTGTATTATTTTATGTTTTATTTCCTTTTCTCCCTTCATACTTGATCAAAATCGATAAATGAGGTACCATTTTAAAGATCAAGATCTCCACTTCGTGCGAATTGTTAATTTACAATGACACATCTAACTGTTTGTTTTAAAATCGAAGTATAAACATTATAAACAATTTTTCTTCTTCTAGATGGAGCGCGCTAGCTTTATTTATTTTACCATTATCAATCGCACTGAACTTTTAAATTTAAAAATCGTTTGCTTTTATTACCATTCTCTGATTTCATGAATGAGTTCCTTTATTGGCAACATCCGAGTAGGTGCACATTATTCTTTATGCATGGAAAAACTATATATATATTATTTCTAGAAGGTGATTTTTTATGACCATCCCTTTCTTTATACTTAACCAAAATCAGTAAATGCGGTACCATTTTGAAGATTAAGCTCTCCGCTTGTGACGAATTTTTAATTCAGAATAACACATTGTACTGTTTGTTTAAAAATAACTGCAAAATTGACTTCTGGTCCTGAAGTTCTTTATCTGGACGCGTTCGAAACGGCACGGTCCAATAGTGTGCACAAAGTGGTTTTGTACGTAAATATCCCCTTTTCCACGAGTTTGTGTCATATTTAAATTTTAATATTGTCTACAAACGTGTTTAAACGTGTACATATCTCATGCTCCCCTCGTTTGTCTGTTATATGGTGGCCAAAGGCGTTTTGTAATTGGTTTTGTATAATCCTTACGTACCTTTGTTATTTGACAAGTAAACAATTGCTACAAATGAACTGGTTCTTCTTTCATCCTTACTACAGACCACCCACCTCGCTCTATAATTTATCATATTTTAATATCATGGGAAAGGGTCGCACGGGTCACCTAGTTTTCATTATTACTCAAGTAGAGATTCTGTGAGATTTAAAAACATTGAGATTAATTTATTACCGTGCTGATGTTGCTGAGCTTAATTTATAGATGATAAATGAGATATATGCTAACTCCATTAATTTACTGCTATAAACAAAATTATCCCTATTTTTAGATAGCGTTTTCCTGCTTTTATCGTCTGCGAGTGATAAATGAAATGACTCATCTACGCGAACAATAAATTTGAATTTCTTTCATTGGATTATTTTAAATCTGCTGACAAAGAGCCACGCCTTTCACAAAGGGAGATTTCGGGCGAAAATATATTCCCGTCTTAACGTTTATTTGTTTATTTTTGTAGGTGATATTTCTGCGGGAAGACGATAGATAAACTGTTGCAGCGATAAAAATGCAGCTCTAGATGTAGTAAATATTTTGAGCTTTTTATTTTTCGTTAAAAATATGTTAACTCAAAACCTTTAATAATGTAGAAATTCATTATAGGAAACATAATACGATTATAAAAGTCTTTAAAGTGGGAATCTACGTACGTTGCCGCAACTGAAAAAGCTTTATCACTATATATATATATATATATATATATATATATATATATATATATATGTGTGTGTGTGTGTAGTAATATAATTTTTTTAAACTCTAATTTATACTCTAATTAAAGGTATGAAATAAAATGGCTATTTGTCATTTCATTTCATTTATTTTACTGTTTATCTATTTTCATTTATTCTACTATTTATTTTACTGTAAATAAGCAGCTGCACCAACCAATATTACAGACTGTGTACAGACTGAAAAGTTTCATAACGGACACAAAGAATACATTTGAATAAAAAAAAATTTTGATCTAGTGAATAACACTTCAGATTTAATCTCTTGAAATTTAATTACCAGATCAAAAATCTTCCACCAATTCTCTGCGAAATGTATATATGCTCCACATTTTTAAATATTGATCTAAAAAAATCCCTAAAATCTACCCGAAGACAACTTAATGCATGCGGTTCCTGTTAAGCATGCATCAATAAAGATCCTCGTATGTTTGGGAAATGTGTTATCGAGGATTTAAGCTACTATTAGGAAAAATAATATTTAAAACTCGGTAATAGGTACAGACTACATTAACAAATATATTAATGATTATATAAATTGCTTATGATAAAATAGAAAAAAATAATTATCATAAAAGAAATTATATGTCAATCAAAGAAAATATTGAATACTATTATTAAATGAATGAAAATATTAATTATGTAAACATTATAACCATAGATATATAATAAGAGTAATAATTATATCATAGATAGTGGTGCTGATATGGATCAGGATGGGAAGATAGAAAAATAAGTTAACTCAGCACTAACTACCAAATAAACCTGTTGCTTTGCACAGAGCCACCTAAATAAATTACAGGGATTGATCATGTCTGAACGAGATACGCGCGACTGACTTTTTGGCGACTTTAAATTATCGTTATTTACATTTTGCTTTTTATTTTATTTTTTTAAACTTATTTTGACACTAGCGCTTTTAACCCACCAAGTTTAGTATTCTCCAAACTACGCAAAATGTTCCAGGAAATAAAAACTTGCCTAATGTTCAAAACATAAAGAGCAACAGATGTAATGATAATAATTTGCAGTGAGGCCCTGCCTTAAAGTATGTTTTTCGGAATCCCCAGAGTTCCATTAGTTTCGACACTGAATGTCAAAACGTAAGACCTTTACCAAAAATGATGATTTTATTCAAATAAAAGTCGTACTTAAAGGGGTCGGGGACCCAAAATTCCTCAAATTTTCGAGAAAAAAAAAAAACATTTATTGCATTAAAATTTTTTCTGTTCTTTTCCGCTTCCAATGACTTTTAAATCATGTTTCTATCTTAGTTAGAACAGGTGATATTAATTATTTTTGTTTTGCACCATTCTAATAGCAGCCAATCTGTGTTTAAACCTGTAAATGCGTTTTTCTGCATGATGAGTTTTTTCACCATTGCTAGTCTTTAAATTGTTATAAGTAAAGAACCATTAAAGATAAATAGTTCAAACTTGAAACATGCCTTTTTCAATTATTTTACTTTAACTTTGATTGGCAAATTTGAAAAAAAAAACATTCACTTTTGAAAATATGATTTTTTAAAAATAAGTTACATCAATTTCTTTTTGAAATTTTTACTCTAAATATTTTTTATTTTTTTTTAAATTTATATTTTTTAAAAATGCCGAATGAAAATTAAAACTTATATATTTCTGTTTAATTAAATGAAAAAATTTTGAAATTTACGAATAGGATTTCGAGTTATAACGATTTTAAATGACCCCACATTTTAAAAAAATTTAAAATTTTAAAGTTTTTGAAAACTTTATGAGAAGTTTTATGATGTGATTTTGTTTACAAATTATATGGTTAACCATCACAAAAGAAATTCAAAATTTTAACTCAATAAATAGAAAATTTTTTTACATGGGTCCCAGAGCCCATTAATATTACTCACTTACAGCTCCTCTCAATGTAGAAATGATCCATCAACATTGTCTACGAGTATTTTATGCTTTGCGTACCATTCACCTCTTTCAAATGAGAGGTTATACGAAAAGAAATTGATTAGACTTCTTAGTAAGGAACTCAATTTAATTCCTTCTAAAAGACGATATCTGTGTTCGCTGAGCAAAGGGTGTTAGGTCTAAAATGGGTTATAGAACCAGGCATGTTTGAAAAATCTAGAGCCACTGCTAAGTCCAATTCCCCCTCCTAAATATTTTTATTCATCGGAGAAAATTTGGGATATGTGTAACAAAACACGAACATGTTAGTGTTAAAGGGATTATGTCCCAGTCGAGGACTTAACACTCTTTACACGACAAAATTGAAATTGGAAAAATTTACTTTAAAACAAAAGATTAAAAATTAAACTTAAAAAAACTGACTTTACAAAAGCCGTTTTTCTTCAATCCCGTTTTTCTCAAAACTGCGATTTTGGACTTGACACTCTTTTACACTGCAAATACAGATATAGGGTGACACTTCATTTCAGGGACAACTAATTATACTTACGGTTCAGACCAGTGTTGCCCGACTTTTTTCGAGTCGTGACCCCCTCCACTGGTTTCCCCTCCCCCTACACATATTCATTAAAATGTCATTTAAGGTATTATATCTGCCTATACGTTCGCAGCCCTTTTGTTCAACAATATACGGTACTGATTAAATACATACATTTTTAGTTTGAATGTGATATAACATCGGGAAAACAAATATCATTTTGACGAACATCTCATTACAATTTAAAATATGGGGAATTTTTTATAAATTCTCACGACAGTGGAGTTGCTTACGCTATAGACCCCAAACTCCATTCGACTCAATAGATTTTAATTTCCTTTATACAGAAAGCTACTGTGACACTTACCGGTGTTCCGACACAAAATTTTTACAATATTTATAAAAGTCACCGAAATATACCCAATAAAGAGAAAAAACACTGATTTTAAAAAAATAAATTTTCTTTTTATAATTACAGGTACCTCTAAAAGGATTAATTTAACTCATATAGCTTAGCTTTTAGTTTAAAACATAGTGAGTGATATATAAAACACTGTTTCAAAATGTCATCGGAATATATAGAAAACTTTTGAAATGATGAGCTTTACCGTTTACAAAAGTAATGAATTTTCTAGGAAATGCCTTCAAAGAGACTCTTTTCATATAGCTTTCGGTTTTTTAAATGCGCCATAAATTCTCATCCAATAATCGCACGAATCGAAGTAAAGAAGTTTTAGAATCCTAAAAGATTGGCATTTGAGATAGAGCCAGGGCCCGATTTAGAAAATCCTTGACTATAAGCAGAACTCGAGATGGGTGCCCCCCCCCCCCTAACACTGATGTAGGCGTAAAATTTCCAAAATTGACTCCCCCCAAAAAAATAATCATGAACCATTGCGAAAGTACCATTTTACCAACAATTGGCTATTTGAAGAGTAGAAAGCTAGAACATTATCAAATAACAAAAAAGCAATACAACATATTAACTTCATCATTAAAACCCCAATGCAATGCAACCAGAAAAACTTACTAATCCCTTATATATACACTATAACATACATATGATAAACTACATATCACTATACATATGATGAACCAATCACTCAAATTTGAAAGGATATATATAAAAAATTGTTATTAAAAAAGGTAAAATTTAAAAAAATTGAACTCGGAATTTTTTTCTTTTAAAATAAAAATTTTGGGGGGCCCTTAGGCCCGGGCCTAATGGAAAATCAGGGCCTGAATAGAGCAATAAAAAAATTTCGAAATTGTACACCAAATCAGCCATTTCAACGTAGGCAGATAAACCTTAAGACATAAAGGAAAAGACTGTAAGGCATTTTCCATCATTTAAATTCCAACTAAATGTTTAATTGAATCAAAAGCGAAATGTGTAAGACATAGAGAAACCTCCCTCCCTCGGTCAAAGGAGTGGAAAAGCAAGAAAAGAACAGAACCTCAATAAAGAAATAAATCTATGGTGCCCGCGGTATGAAGGGCTGAAGTCAAAAACGGCGATTTAAATATTCCAATCGCAGAACAATCATTTCGACTCGAGTCATTTGTACAAAATAGTGTACAAAATTGATAGACTTAAACCTTATATACAACTCAAAAGATTTTTAGTTTTTCTTCATCAATACTAACCAATATCTAAAAATCACTTTTTTTGACTTAAGACCTTTATACCGGGCACCTTAAAAATAATAGTAATTATGCACCACCGTATTGATTCAGAATTATTCAACAATAAATATAGGAACACTCTTATCTAAATAAAATTGCTTTATTCTGTGGGGGAACTACGATAGTTACGCCAAAATGAACAGCACACACTGAAGACAAACGGACGCTTAGAACTCGAGTACTGTACTGCGTAGTCAATCACCGCAATTTTCCTCTATCACCCAATAAAAGCGGTAGACTTCTAACGACCTGGGTGTGCGCTTTCGATGACGCTTTTACCTTTAAAAAAATATCACCACCTTACAGTTTAATGTAAACAAATACTGACACATTTTTCGGTGACATTCGTTGAAAAAATATTTTAATTGGATAAAACAATGGCGAACTGCCCAGAAAACACCTCACGGGGTGAGAATTTCACAGGGTTTAGACATTCAAAACTAAACCTAGGCATGTCTTTGAAATTGTGTCCCGAGAAACACAACAGCGGAATGACTGGAGTTATTATTTGCTTATTCTTCCCATCTCTCGATAAGAGTTTTTGAACAATTCGTTAAATCATTTTTATCTCCATTCGGAAAAACGCTAAAAGACACGACACAAGATGAATAACTATGGAATATTAAAACGAAGCGACTCTTTTCAAGAAACAAAATAGTATCGAATTTTAAAAAATTAGTATGTAAGTTTGACATTTCAATAGGTACACACTGAGAAAAAAATTCTAGAAAGTACTGTTGTATTGTAATATACAGTCGAACCTCCATATATCGAACTTCCCCATATCGAAATTTTCTATTTATCGAACTCTTAGCAAATTTCCATGTTCACTACATAGAAAAACTGTTTCTATATATCGAAAAAATCTCTATAAATCGAAATTTTTTTTCAAGACATATTGGGAGATTTTATTCCACTTTAGAATAAAATCTCCCAATTTTTGGCGTTTGAAACAATACTTCGTGGACTTCAATTCGCGGAAAATGTCCCTGATGAAGTTTTTAGTGGACTGAATAAGTGCGAACATTTCTTCGATGAACTTTCCGCAAAACTGGCTGTTCGGCAAGATATTCGTAGTTTTTATTTTAAAGAATGTAACTGTGATCATTATAACCACTGTCTGGATTGTTTTTTTTTAAACTGTATGTAGTACTCAATAAATCTTTCATATTAATTCATTTTTAGTTATTGACTTTCATTTAATGTGATTCGCATATAAATTAGAAATGGAGTTTCAGATACAAAAATTAGCTTTAATTTTAATGTTTTAGGAGAATTGTGATAAAACGAAGATCAATTCTATATATCGAAATTTCTATATATCGAATTTTTTTTCGGCAATTTGCTGCTTCGATATATGGAGGTTCGACTGTATTTAAGAATATCGTCTCGATAAGATTGGGTTAGATAGAAAGGTCTACAAAGAAAAGTGGGATAAAATACATGAAATAATAATAATAATAATAATAATAATATTATATTTCTACATATAATTTCGTTATTTTTTGTCGACACAATATCACAGCTGACTGAACACCTTAGAAAATTGAACCTGATGTTCTTCCATCAAATATATGAAATATTATTTTAAGACTGCTGTGTACTGACCCTTTTGGGTTCGCTCACCTCAATGTCAACCTATGGAAAAAAATGTGTCAAAAGATTGCAGACTTGGATGGAAAGATTTAAAAAAAAAATTTACACTCCGTAATTGAGAGAGACCAGGAGACAATTTTCTTTAAAAAAAAGCCAATAATGTTTTTAAATTTTAGTTTTTCGGAGAAGAAATGTGGTGTAGTGTGTTTGAAACGCCCATCAATTCCTTCGGTAGCTGAAATTTATAAAATGAATCCTTTTGCGGAAAAGTTCGTGCTACCTGAAAATGCCATTTTTATTGGATGATCGGCATTTAGGTAGTTGTGGACAGTAGACACATTTTCTCCGTGTGTTAACATTAAGGTGAGCGAATACAATAGAGTTAGTACACGGCAGCTTTAAGGATATGAAATTTACATATGAAATACATATGAAATTACATATGAAACAAACTTTACATATGAAATTTTTAAAGTAAACCTGTTTGACTTTGTTTAAAAAATTATTGTGTTTATTAGTTAAGGGGTCAAGGGGCCTTCAACCGGGAAATTTTTATTTTGACATTTTTAACACTACAAACAATAGGATAATAATGTGTATTCTTTTTAACTACAATTGAAGACCCTTAGAAATTAAAATAAGGATTTTTTGGCAGAATAATGCCTGTTTTTCAAAAAAAAAAATTCAAAAATTCTAGCATTTTTCAAAACACTCCATGTGCATTACAAATCACTTAAAAACCTTAAATTTTTTAATATAAGTTTACCGCACATATATAAACATAACTGTGCACTGATTTTTTTTTTATGAATCATAAACCATAAATAATCATTTTGTTAATATGCCTGTTTTTTTTTTATGTTTTTGCTTTATTTCATGGTCTATCAACATGAAAATAATTTTGGTTTCAAATAATAATGCACAGGTTTGTGGAAAACACTTAAATTAACAATCCTGAGAAATTTGGAAGAAATCAGAACAAAAGGAATGTGCATGGAAGATTTTGAAAAATACCATTTTTGAAGAATTTTTTGAAAAGAGGTCTTATTCTTCTACAAAAAACTTATTTTTGAATTCTAAGTGTCTTCATTGTAGTAGAAAATAATATTAATTATACTCATCTTGTATATCAGAGTGAAATATTGAAATTTTTTTTTAAAAACTAGGTTGGAGGTCCCTTGAACCCTTAATTTCCTTTCAGAAAAAATGTCGTAGGTCCCCCCCCCCTTCCCAACCCCCCAAAAAAATAAAATACTATGATTGCACTATGAAGTACCAAAGAGGTAAATTAGTTTGAGCCTGAAATGATTAAACTTTTAAGGATAAATGATTAAAAGTAAAATAATTGATTACTTATATAATTATATTATATTATATTATTAAACTTATATAATTATATCATAAACTTTATGAGCGCATCTAGTCAGCAGTCGCGGGCACCTCTAAATGTAATTTCGATTTCTAGAGGCTCGAAATAGGCAATTTCTTAAAAAATGACACTAAATGTACTGTGAATCATTTGGAATATAGCATTTAACATATTCAAATTGGCATCGCTTCACGGCATAAAGACCGAGACAAAAGTGTTATCCTATCACTGATTTGCGTTTCCGCCTTTTTCAAGTTTCCCCAAATATCAAATAAAGCAATGCCTCGCTTATGTTAAACAAACGATGAAAAAGTAGTGAATTCAATCCATAACACTTTGGGTTGTAGTAAACATTTCGAAACGAATTTTTTAAAATGTTTTTTAGTATTTTGTTAATGGCATTATTGTTTTGTTTCAGTCAAAACACTGCAATATAATATGTAGATATATTTCGCCGAAAATGCCGGCGTCCATCCGCTTCTATTGACTGTGATCATTCATTTTCGATCTCTTAATCTCTTAATAGCTAGCAGCCGAGTAATAGTTATAGATAGTAGTTAAGGGTGGTTTTACAATATGTACAGAATAAGGGTTGAATCATGTACAAAAAAATATTAAAATTCATTTCATAAAAATTGAAAAAAAAAATGTCACGGAGTCTTACAAGTTTTAACAGTCACAGCACGTTGCCATTTACTGGAGAGTAATATAATCGCGATGCTCTTACCTGTGCCAAGTCCAAGAAAGTGGGAGAGCGGGTGTCCTCTTCGAGGGGATTCTTGTCCGGGCAGAGAGGGGGCGGTCGGCCGCGGAACACCTTCCTCAGCACTTCGGAGTTGTCCGGTAAGAGTTCGTGGTCAGAGCTCGTGTCACTTCGGTCCTCGTCGGAGTATCGTCTGACACGTGACGGGGATAAAGACGATGCGGGAGGCAGGGACGATGGGGGTGAAGTCTTGCTGTAGCGCTTGACGAGGAAACCACGAGGCATAATAATGCGCGACCGGGGAAGAGAGAGAGAGAGTGTGCTCGTGCGCTGTTTATCTCCGGGAGTGCGGGAGCTTGTGCTTTATTTCTCGGAAATAGTGCAGACACCAGGCGCTGTTGCTTTTGCCGAACGGTTCCATGGCCAGACGCCGGTCCGGCGGGCTAAAACAGTCCGGTGAACGGCTCGACAGAAACGGCGTAACAAATGAAACAGTCCAAGTTCGACACTTCACCAAGGTTTAACTAATTTGCACAATCTTTCCGTAAAGTCCTTTAGGAATGCGTATAATGGACGAAAATGTTCCAAATGAATCCGAGTAAATGTTCCAAATGGAGTTCTTAGAAGCACGCTCGGAGAAAGAAATGTATAATATCAGGAGCAGTCCATCAGTCGTAGAAAGTAGTTCGGAAAATACTGTTCAAATCGCGTGAATCGGTTCAATAACTTTCAAGCGAGTCTATCAAACATTTGCTTATATATGACTGGATAAATACGACGAACACTTCAAAAAATATTTTTAAAAAAAACAAAAACTTAGAAGCGTTCGAATAACCACAAAATTATTTTAAACGGAGAATAAATTCACACAAGCAGTTACAGTTTTTAACACAAATATCGATAACAACTTCTCTTGAAAGACGAAGAGATGCGAGAATGTTCTCTCGACTAGATAAACACTTAGACTAGAGTATGGACTAGATAAATAGGGAGTGGTGAAAGGAGCGCCTTTGTATTACATCCTGGTAAAGCGATCACCCGTCGTACACGAAATGAAGAGTACGTCCGTGACTCGCCATCACAGACGCTCGCACGCAACTAAACGGTGCGAACAACGATCACCGAGTTTTATTTCCGATTTCCCCGCGCTCCGGGATCAAAACGAGGTTACTGTAACGCTCGCCAACTCGGCACTTGGCGAGAGTCTGGAGAGCAGAGGGCCGATTGCCTCGAGGGAAAAGTTAAATCACTTCAAGCCTTAAATGAAATCAACGAAGGCAGATAACTATTTCAAACTTATAAGGTTGTTTGATCATTCAGGATTTTTATAACTGAATATAAAAAAGTAAAAAAGGAAAATTAATTCATTTCTGAATTTTTCACGTGTATATTCTTTAAATAATTGAATTCTGCTGTGAAAGGGGCAAAAAATGTTTTCAGTCAACAGTAATTTAAATCGTATAATTATTTGGAAGGCAAATTTTCCTTAATTGTATTTTGCGAAATATACATTAAAATCCCAAAATTTAAACGGAAGAATCCTCCAAAATTAACAATGCCGAGTCTTTTTGAATTGAGAATTTTTGTTGTTTATAAAGAGAAAACAAATGGATAAAATCATCCATTATCCAGTATAAAAGTTTTAAAAAATTTACCTACATTACATACTCTGTTTTCACGAACTTTACTTCGAAAGATTATTCCAAAATAGTTTCACGAGCTTTTGAAATGTTCCCTCTGAGCTGAACAAAAGTATTTAGTTTATGTTTAAAGTAATATTGGAATTTTTCAAGTTGAAATTCACGAATGGTTTTCAGCTAAAACTTTTATAGTCTGACTTTATTCTAGTAATGGTTTGAACTTCCTCGAAAAATGGATGCTAATCCGTTAATCAAATTATTTGTTTCTTTTATCGTTTGGAAATTCGCTGATCCCGTTAAAACACAGTTCCTTTATTATAACCTAAAAATCAGAGAAATTTTGCTCTCGTGTACTGAATATTCTAAATCATTATTAACTGACTTATAAGAAGGGATGTTAAGGAATCGAGTTTTACATTTAAATCTAGTGTATAAGAAATTTAAGAGCTTAAAATCGTTAAAATAAGATTTGGTAGAGCTTTAATTTTGAATAAATGTTTTAAAATGTGCTATGTCATCGGTTGCAAGATCTATAACAGTTACTAGATCTATGAATATCCCATAATTCTCGTAAAAAGTACTCCGAGAAACATGAATTTCAATTAAAAGTTCTTGAACAATATCGCCACTTTGTTGGCGTCGTGTGTGCCTCCCGGTTTCTCCTGTAGACCTAAAAAAAATGGTAGTTTTTATTTCGAAAAATGTCGCCAAAGGGATGCTAAAGGACTCGTTGTTACGGGTCTGTTCTCTCTGGATCTTCGTTGGCGCACTGGATGACTTGACTCCTCCTCTTTTTCCGTCGCGATTTGCGCGGTAGAGAAGCGTTCAGGCATTTGCGGAAATATTTTTAGACAGGAATTTCATTGGTCGATTGTCTAAGACATCCTTATGAAACGACACCTGAACGATTTATTTTTTTTTTAATTTTAGATCCACGCTTAAAATACACTCTTCTTTACGAAGATTGGTTTGAACAGATATTTTAATTTCTTTCCATCTATAACATGATTTAAAATATATATATAGACAGTCGAACCTCCATATATCGAACTCTTAGCAAATCTCCATGTTCATTACATAGAAAAATTGTTTCTATAAATCGAAAAAATCTCTTCATATCGAATTTTTTTTTTCACCACATATTGGAAGATCTTATTCCACTTTAGAATAAAATTCGCGGAAAATGTCTCTGAAGTTTTTAGTGGACTGAATAAATGGGAGCATTTCTTTGATGTACTTTCCGCAAAACTGGCTGTTCAGCTAGATATTCGTAGTTTTTTTTTTTTAAAGAATGTAGCTGTGATCACTGTAACTACTGTCTGGATTATTGTTTTTTTTTTTAAAGGTATATAGTACTCAATAAATCTTTCATCTTAATTCATTTTTTAGTTATTTAACTTTCATTTAATGTGATTCGCATATAAATTAGAAATGGAGTTTCGTATACGAAAATTAGCTTAAATTTTAACGTTTTAGGAGAATTATGATAAAACTAAGATCAATTCTATACATCGAAATTTCTATATATCGAATTTTTTTCCGGCATTTTGCTACATCGATATATGGAGATTCGACTGAATACATATACATTTTCAGCACCCATTTCACATTTCATTCTGAAGCAGAGAAATGTTTGGAAATATTATATTATATTTATATTCGTGTTCGAAATCGAGTGAGAAATCTGGTCATTCGGAAACCTTTGGTAGACAACTGTGGTGCAGGGCCCGATTTAGAAAATCCTTGACTATAGCCTCAACTCGGGATGGGGGCCCCCTAACACTGATGTGGGCTTAAAATTTCCAAAATTGCCGCACAAAAATAACCACGAATCATCGTGAAAGTACCATTTTACTAAGAACTGGCTATTCGAAGCGTAGAAGCCTAGAACATTATCAAATAACAAAGAGCAATTGTTGAAAAGCAATTTTTGTTTAGTAATTGCTTTCTTGGGAGGGTTAAAAAAAGAAGAAAAAATCCTACCGTTATCACTTTTTTTTAATGTTAATTTTTACCCCCCATCATGTTTTGCAAACATCTCACTTATTTCATGACGCACTATTTCACCCAAACAATTCTGATAATGTCCCACCGCGGCGCTATCTTCGTTTTTGTCCCGGTTTCAAAGAATTCTGAATTCCTAGCCTATGTTTATATTTTTGTTTATATCTATGTATGTTATCTATGAATTTATTTTTATTTTTAAATTAATTTTTACTGATAAGGGCCTCATTTAATGTGCCTGATTTAATTATTGGATCCCAATTTTCACTTAATGATTGGAGATGAAATCTTTGACCGACAACTCCAACAACTTTAAATTCCTCGATCCTTGGGTTAACAAGGAAAAAAAAATTTAGTAATTGTGATAATGAAAACGTGTTTACTTGATTAAGTAGGCATTTGCGTTTCAAGTCGTGTTTTTATGAACGTGTGAGTGATAAAGAGGTCTCCTAGTTTTAACTTTAGGGATTTAACATAGTCAAGTGAATCAGGTTTCTCCAAGGCTATTTTCCCCCGTTCCGATGGATAGTTGGCCTATGTATGTCTGTCCGCACAAGTATACGTTAGAGATGTACGTCTCTTAACAAATTTTCCGGAATTGATCAAGCAGCAGTTTTTGAATGTACGTTTTATTTCCCACGACGAGTGAATATATAGTTGTGGGATAGTCACTGTTTCCCGAACAAACATTCGCTCACAAAAGATGTTCGTATTTCGGGAAGATATCTCATCTATACTTATATATAAAGATAGAGCGATTTTGTATGTGGAGGGTAATCTTCAGAACCACTGCACCTATTTGAAAAATTCCTTCACTGTTTGAAAGGTATATTATTCCAGATGGACATACGCTATATATTATGTATATCTGATCAGTAGAAATAAAGTTAGGGGCTTAATCCTAACAATCTCCATTGTTTCCGCTACTGTCTTCTACCGCTTTTTGTGCCAATTTCAACCATCCTTAGCGTGGTGCTATCGCGGTGGGTCTTTCTGACCGTAGCGGTTCGAACCTAGCCATTCTCCGGCACGCCTTTTTCTTTTAAAAAATTAATTTTAATTATTAACTGACGTCATATCAATTTAAGGTATTATTAAGGTAAAAAAAGATTTACAATTTATTGGCTATCAACTGGAAATTTATTGGTATAATATTTTGTTCAACCCGGACAAAGTCGGGACGGGCCGCTAGTCCTTAATAAAGTTCAAATGGTAACTGGGAAACGGGCTAAGGGCCTCTTCCCATACAACCCTTCAGCGTCAGCATTCATCGTATTGAAGTATATTTAACCACTTACAAACCTCCAAACGATTGCCATCAAAATTGTAAAGGCCTCTGATTGGTTTAAAATATGTCAACGCTGACGCTGACGGATTCTATGAGGCCATAAGAGTATTTGTTCAAATTTTTTTCGAACCCCTTTCCGATTTTCGAAGGAAAGGAAAAAAAATTCAGGTAGTGTCTTCTAACGAGACTACCTGAATTATTTTCTAACAAAATTACCGTGGGTTATTAACGTATAGGATTATTTATCGTTGCTTACCTCTTTTGTTTGTGTATATGTATGTGTGTGTTATGTATATATGTATCTATCGCTCTCTCTCTTTATGTGTGTGTGTGTGTCAAAATTTTAACTCATTTTGGTACTTTTCTGTTTAACTGTTTATTGCTTGTCGAAGCGATACAGACTGGATCTGGTCATAGGTTAATCAAACTATGCCGTGCTAAGGCCGAAAGGATGGGGTCCTGGGTCCTAGCATTCAGTCTGAAACCTGTAGGTTCGAGTCCCGACGTTGACAGGGGTGTTTGCAGTCGTTCGGTATCGGCTTTAAATTGTAGGTCCAGGTCTGACGGATGTGTCTGGGTCTTTGTATAGGAAATGTTGACCGACTCACTTTTACTAAAAATGTTTCTAGAGCGACCAAAAAGTGCAAATATTATTCGCATTTTGTGTCTAGATAACATTTATACTATAGATAACATTTTTTAATTCGATTTTTCTATGATTTTTTTCCTAAAATAGAAGTTGAAGAGACAGAAAATGGTCAATTGAAAACCTGAGTCTCGTGATATTTGTCATTATTCTTCCGTTTATTAATAAAGTCTATACATCTTCATTTAATGTTGTTTCTTTCCGGAATAATGCAGCTTTTAAAAAAAAACTAGAAATATTTTATGTTTTTATTGAAATACTAGCTGAAAACCCGCACTTCACTACGGAGTACATTGAGATTAAATACAACGATCAATGTATGCAATTAATTCCAAAAAAAAATAAATATATATATATATTTATAATAAATACGACGATCAATGTATACAATTGATGTAAAAAAAACATATTTATAAAAAAATCGTAAGGGATATTTTTATAGACAAAATAAAGTTCAATCGTCTGCCGCATTAGCGAGAAAAAAAATATTTTTTTGTCTATTTAATTGTTACGCACGTGACGATAAATTTATTTAAAGTACCAGAAAAAGAAATCACGTGATCGGCATTTAATAAATTAAATTCTAAAAATGAATCTTTAAAAATTCACCAAAAATCAGAAAATGGAGATAAAAATTCGAAAAAGATTTCATTTTGAAGGAATTTTTAGGATCTTTCTCGCGATATAAATTTTATAACCCTCAATGTATTATTTTAAATACAAACGTAAAAAAGTTTAAAAAACAGCTTAAAAATTTAATTAAAAAAAAATCTAAGAAGAATTTTTGAAAAATCTTTCTTAGTGCACCCCTACACTATTAGAAGAATTGCCATGCAAAATTTCAGCCCTTTAGGTCCAGCGGTTTGGTCTGTGCGTTGTATGTCAGTCAGTCAGTCAGTGAATGAATGAGTCAGTTACGGAACTGTTTTATATATATAGATGAGATAGCAAACTTTGTGACAGCCCGTCTTGATTGGAAATTTTGTGCTAAAAACCTTTGAGAGATAATTTTAACGTAGGATTGCGTTCCTCCATAACGGTACTCCGGAAGGCAATATTTCGGATGTCCTGCGTCGCAAGTGATAATTTTGGAAGCGCGCCAAACCCAATCTGTATCGCTTGGACAAGCAGTAAACAGCTAAACAGAAAAGTACCAAAATGCGTCAAAATTTCGACATATTATATATATATATATATGTGTGTGTGTGTGCGTGTGTATGTATATATATATATATATATGTGTGTGTGTGTGTGTGTGCGTGTGTATGTATATATATATATATATATATATATGTGTGTGTGTGTGATGTATGTATATATATATATATATATATATATATATATATATATATATAGATAGATAGATAGATAACACATACATGCATATATACATACAAAAGAGGTAAGCAACGTAGCAACGAAAAATACCGTTATTAGGTTAGATAGGTTATTAACGGAAATACCTTAATAACCCGCGGTAGTCTTGAATCGGGTAGGTTAATATTTGGAAATAAACGATGCTAGATGTAATTACTTGTAGTTCTTTGCCACCGGCCTTAACTTCATTGACTGCTATAACTTAATTATGTAGAGATAGATTTAAGAAAGAGTATGTTTGGATGTAAGACGACGTAAATCTGATTTTTTCATCTCTTATTATATAGATAAGTTTATTTTTTATTGCAGCGTATCTATAAGGTCCCGTTCACATACAGTCCGTTAGCGTCAGCGTTACTCGTATCGACATATTTTAAACCAATCACAGACCTTAACAATATCGTGGCTAATCGTTTGGAATTTTGTAATTGGTTCAATATATTTCAATACGAGTAACGCTGACGATCGAGGATTCTACGTGAACAGGCCGAAATAGAAAGAAACGGGATAGCAGAAATTCATAAGTAATAAAACTTAAACGAAAAAAAAACCCCTGTAATAATGAAGTAGTTGCAGCAGATGTAGAACTGGCTCGTAAAGGGGTGGGAGCTTTCGCTTGGCCGATGACCGGAGATGAGAGGGGTTGACGAACAGGTGGCCTGAAAGAAGCCTTCTTTGTTAGAACAAGGGAAGGCGGGAAAAATAATTCTCGCCGCCCGCATACGCCAAGCGGGTTGTCGTCTGGCATGGCGTAAGTGATGGAATGGAAAAACGGACAATTTTATACCACATCATTAGAGTCGATTATTTTTTTTTAGAAATTCTTCCAACGTCTCTACACACTAACATAGTTTGAGATATAAGCAATCGAAGTGATTGTGTAGTGTACCAAAATTAAGGGGCAGGACGGTTTAAAAAAAAAGAGAGAGTCTAATGCATTTTACAGAATAAATATTCTAATATACCTTAAGAATTTTTGAAATATTTTAAATTTATTTTATCCCAAAGAATTTTACAGCTGTTAACTGCATTGGCTGCGGTGGCGTAGTTTCTCATAATTAAATTTTAGTTAAAATTTATAACAAAAGATATGTTAAAATAAATAAAATAGAATATCGGAAACATCAGTCAAACGAAATTTTGTGTATCTTCACCTAAAAATATAATTTTTACGTTGATATTTTATGTTTATTTTACACGAAATGTCGATAAATATTTGAAATTCTCCCGCCGAGTAGAAGATATGGATTTTCTGGGTCACTCGATTCATAGACTTTTCATTTCGGCCTCCAGTACATCAGCTATTTTCACGGTAAAGTATTCGATCCTTCTAAAGAAAATTTATTAAATCTACGATGAATCCACGGGATTTTCAACTCGACTGACATCCAACCGAGCTTTAATTTGTTATTCGTTTCGCTTTATGGCGCAAAATAGGTTTTGAGGAAGGTGAAAGCAAACGAAGTATCAAAATAAAGTCACGCTTATAAACTCCCATTTTTAATGTTATCTGCAGGGCTGGTCCCCTGCGCCAAAATGAGAGAGTAAAAATAAGGCATTTTTAACGAATAAAGAAAAAATATCAGTCGTTAAATCTAATACAGGGCAAAATTCATAAAAATACTCAAATATAAGTGAGTATTCAGACTATTTATCATAAACGGTTGAATTTGAGAGGACGAGAAATACATTTTGAATGCCTGTTTCCGGACGTTGTTGTAGCACCAAGAATTCTACTTCCTGTGGATGTACCGGCAGCCGAGTGCAGTTTTTCTTAGCTCAAAATTTTAAGAGTTATCTACGAACAGCAACACATTAAGAGCGATTGAATGACCTAGCCATCATTTCTGTAGAGAAGACAGTGTATCTAAAACAATAAATTATAGAGATGCTATCGAGGCATTGGCTGCAATAACGACTCGAACAAGGATTTAGTAATTACTTCGTTACATAACAAATTATAATAAAATTGATTTGCTCTTTCTGCTTTTTTTTTTTTAAAGTTGTGTCATCTATATATATATAACGCGTAGGTATGCGGCACAAAAATCGACGATATTTCTACACTCCGAATGGCAACGGCTGCCACTACCAGATGTAAACATTAGCGGCCGTCCGCAATATGCAACCGCGTGTCAACATGGATTTACGCACTGAAATCGGGAATGTTCGAAACCGCGCTGCGCGATCAAGTGAAAATTGGGAACAGTCTCAAGAAAGAAAGCGAAGAAATAATTCATTCAGAGAGAGCATAAATGATCTCGAGGTTAGGTTTAACAGTCGCCGGTATAGCAACCAGCAACCAGTAATAGTTAATTTTCTACACTCTTTTCAGTACTCGCTGAATTTTTACTCCATTATATAAGTGAAGAAATTTTCTCAACAATTTATTGTTTGATATGATTAAGTGTAGATATCTGAATTGTGAACAGTAATACATACAGAGAGTGATGTAATCAACACTATATTTTAAATTTTCCCCCAACAATTTCTTATTTGATGTAATGATAAAATATAGATATCTTAATTTTGAAAAATAGTACATACAAAGAGGGATGTAATTTTTAAAATCATTGATGTTGGGTTTCTCAGTCTTATCTTTAACTCTGTTCTGGAGTTATGGAAATTCACATTTTTTAATCACGATGTTCTAGAATCCGCCTTATAGAGAATACCCCTTATCAACGTATATTTATGATGACAGGTAATGGTAACATTCCTTACATATGTTACTTTCAGTTGCGTTGTTTTGTAAAAGAAAATATAAAACTAAAAGCGACCATGCTGGTCGCGCAGCGGCTAGTTTAAAAAAATTTTATGCTTCTTAAAATAAATTAATTTTTTTATTTCGAGGCCCGTCATTCTGTTGAGTAGACAATTTTCAAAAGTGAAACATTCATTATTAAAGAGTCTATCCGAATATTCGAAAAATCGCCGTTTCGAAAACTTGCCGCATGCGGTTGGCAAAGGATGGATCTTAGTTATTTGGACTCCTATCATCCCAAAATAGCGAAATTGCTTAAGGAGTCCGGTGGGTTGGTGGAACATGTAGAATTGCTGAATTCAACGCGGTGTGTGGTCGAAAGACGGTCAAGAATAAAACTCTTACGAAAACTCCAGAGGCAAAAAATGAAGGTTTGAACAATGAGGTGGCGTAAAAGAAAAGCTGTCTGTGTGGCCATTGATAGCGACCAAAAGACTATAAATATTGCAAGACAGATGGTGACGTTATTTTATGGCCCACAATAAAACTTTCAGATAATGGTCAAAGTTGTATTTCAAACGAAAATTATGGTGGGGAGGTACTTGGTGGACTGTGAACAGGAGCAGGAAAATAAAGGACGAATTGGGGCAGAAAAGCAGCCCACTGTCCAATGAGAGAAAAAGGGGCGGATCAAAATGGCTCTGTTACACGGACAACAGCTCCTCCAAGAAAAAAAAAAACCGAGAGAAGGTCGACAGATTGAGCTGGCTGTTCCCTAGAGCTCGGACGATATAGAGTGCGGATTGAACTGTCTCTGAGTCTAGCGGAAGTTCCTGGAATCCGACATGAGGATGCTGAGTATGGCATGATATGGGCTCCTGTCAACGAAGTCATTTCATCGCTGTGTTCTTCAACAGTAGTAAGTGTCTCCCGATAGATCCTAGAAATAATTACTTTGACCGAATGTTTTGTCTCTGCTTCTGATTCCTCATGTATTAAATGATAATATGAAGGGGAACCTTATTCTGTTATTAATTGAACTTTAAAAGAATTTTTAGAATTGTCAAATAAATGTATGATAAGGGCCAATTCTCTGTGTTTCCTTGATTGCCCCAACACATGCACGCATCCGTTGTTTTAAGGTTCTTTTACAACCTATAGAAAACACACAAAAAAGGGAGATATATTTCCTTGATGAAGAAACAAATTTTGTATTTAAACCATAGCCGACGGGACTGCCAAAATGAACCCGAATTGCGAAGCCTCTCTCGTCCTCTATAACACCGTTCGTTGTTGACAACTTAACGTCTGCAAAGGTCACCTTGAAAAATGTGTTCAAATTTACACTTGTTGAAAACAGTCGAAAAAATATTCTCCCTGACAGAGATACCCCCAATTAGAAGGGGAAGGAACCCTCTAACTGAAAGTGGTTTTTGAAACGCCTTTTCATTATTGGCAGGATCCGAACGCGTGCCACCTTCAAGTACATTTGAAGGGCAAATCGCTCGACATCCCTGCGGGGAGGGAAGAAGTGCGATACAAGCAATGCATCCAGATGTTCATTTAAAAAAAAACAATTGAAATCATTTTTTGACGTTATTCGCTGGTATGTACTAATCCGCCGGCGAGATGTCGATGCGTTTGTATCAAAATATACGTCAGAAAATGTCTTGTCAGGAAAAGTCATTCAGATATTGATAGAACCCCCATTTGGAGATTGAGAGATCTAAGATTGGTAGGCCGATTGGAGCCCCGTTGGCTTTGATAAGATCGTTAGGGTTGTGCTCTACCGTGGAATGAAAATTTTATTTTGCTAGTATATCCATGCCTTTTAAGATTTAAATGTATCATAGGCTACAGAAAAAAATTGTCAGTCGTTATATTATAATAATAATTATTATAATAATAATGCACCTATATCATTTTGCATTATCGGTCTAAAAGATTGGAGGGTGAATAATGAACGGAAAATATTTTTTTTAAATATGATCTCGGGGAAACGTGGTCTAAATTCTGAATTTTGGTACAGGAAGAAATTTATTTTAACTATTGCTTTACAGCTCTATGTAAAAAAGAAATACACTAGCCCTTGAGTTTAAGAAGGGATTCTCTCGGGGAAAAAGAAAAGGTTTTTAATTAAAAAAAAGGAAGTGAAAGACCAAGGAGGCAAATCGGTCTTTTAGGCTCAAAAGAATTCAGCAATCCTTGTACAGGATTTTTGAGAATCCGAAGAGTGGAAAAGTGTCATATTCCTAACACACGTAGAGGCCTACATTTCCACTTACGTTTCAGTCAGAACGATTTGTATGTTCTACATGCAACTTAGATGGGTTATGAAGATAAGATTTTCCCCTATCGCCCGGATCGCTTATTCGCTTGGTCTTAGCCGCCATAGAGGTCCCAGGTACGCCTCTTAGCCTTGACAGATAACCATTCGAGCAAGACCAAAACCACACTTCCTAACGTGTAGAAGACTACCGTTCTCGAAGCGTAAGTTGGAGTATTTAGAGACACTTTGACTACCTAAGAGAGGACACTCCAAAGATCCCCCTAAATACCAGGAGGTTCTAGTGGACGAAACCTTCGAATCGTACTCCCGTCCTACTTACGTCACAAATATAATTAAAAATAAAAATGGCTGAGAGAGATCTAGAGAGATTCCTCGGGATAAACAAATGAAAGTGTTGATGCGGCCACGTGCTTAGTAAATATCTAAAGTCAGATTTAAACATGTCACCGAGCATGCGCAGAAAGCAATTTTTAATAGTAAATGATCGCTTATGAATAGAAATTGAGGTTACAAAAACCATTTATGACACATCTATACATTAAAATATTTCGTTTCAGACCCAAATGAAGTCAACGAATGCAGTCGTTTTCTCCCACGGACTGCCCAAAGAATCGGCTTAGCAACTTAAATTTATAGATAATTTAGGAAGAATTGTTTATTCTATTCATAATTAGTTCATATCTATAATTCCTCGTAGAACTCTGTTTGAAAAAAGATATATTTTAAACGGTTGAAGAATGCCAGATCGATCGACAGAGATACGTCCCGCACCCTTCGAATTGATCTGTCAGCTGGAATTGAAAATCGTGAGCGAAGGAAAACTTTTCAATGAAAAGCAAATGAATAAAATGAAAGTCTTCTCGTAAAAGAGAATAAATAACACTCTTTCCTTTATGTTGACAACATAATTCGCCAAAATAGGCAGAGTTTTTAATCTCGAACTATCGAAAGGCTATAAAGGTACACCGATCTTATTAGCTTTAAAAAAAAAAAGGGTATCGTTTTAAATACATCGTAAAGAAATGTCAAGTTGAATATTATCAATACGGAATTCGCCGCATTTATGGCGCTTCTTAAATGAGAGTATGGCCGTAACCCTACTCTCAAATATGAGATAGCTTATTAACATTACATTTGAATTATTTTCAATTTAGATTTAAAAATGTGCACTGTGCCGTGCTGTTTGTTCAACGCTCCGACGAGTATATAATGTTTCAAAAAAAATGGGCATAGAATTTGATTCGTGAGGATTTTACTGCGAAATCTGTCATCTGTTTTCGATACACGTTAATAATATTACATTAAAATCCCTATCATTTTTCGCGACAGTGTTTTTTTCACGTCTCTCCTACGACATGTTTTAAAGGCTTTGAAAAAGCTTCCATGCGTTTCACAAAGGAGTTTGTCAATCAATGTGTTTGCCCGCGTTTTGCATATTTCGGTGCCGATAGGGGGTCGCATGCTGGGGAAGTAATGAGCGGATTGTCCATCGATTTCCCATCGATTCCGGCTCCCACAATGCGTAAACACGCTGTGTGTGCCATCTTCGACTTTTTGCAGTCGACTTTTAACGATCTCCGGAGGATCTCTCTGCGGTGTTTGTGGAGACGCGGTTCGGGACCTCGCCCGCTGAGCAAACACGGCTCGGGCTGTGTTGTCATTTGGTAGATTGGAGACCCCCGCAGACCTCAGACATGTGGACACAAGCGATGACATTTCGGGATTCTTCATGGCCACCATTAAGCGCCGAGGACGTCAGAATTCTGCGAAGTGGGGAGCTGAGAAATGTACACCTAGCACGCGAGGGATCATCATTTAGGATGTTATCGGGAGACTTTTATTTGACGAGGCCAGACAAAGTGGGTCCGCCAAGATGTATGGACCAAACCAACATATGAATATTGATTTTTAACCGCTCCTTTTCTGGACAACCGCTCGGCTGTCTGCCCCAAATTTTGATATTTGACGAGAATTAAGCGACGACGCTAATGCGGGTCGCGAGACAGCCTTCTTTAATGTCTTTTGTTCGACTTGAGTCCTACTTCTAGTAAAATGCGGTAAAGAGTGACGAGTCCAAACTCGTAGTTTTAAGAAAAGAGGGATTGAAAAAAAAATTGCATTTGTAAAGTCAGTTTTTTAAAATTTAATTTTTAATATTCTTTTATAAAGTGAATTTTTCTTATTTTATTTTTGTTGGGTAAAGACTGTTAAGTCACTGATTGGGACATAACCCCTTTGACACGACAATGTTGGCGTTTTGTTTCACATATCCCAAATTTTCCCTGATGAATAAAAATATTTAGGAGTGGAATTGGACTTCGCTTTGGACTTGACACCCTTTGCACAGCAAACACAGATATATATATATATATATATATATATATTCAATTCTACAGTTTCTCATGGCTTGTACGGTGCCTAAGCATGTTTATTGTTTAGATCATACTTATCAGAAACAATCCATTGGTTTTTAAGACAGTATCGACACCGCTGATGAAGAGATGCTGTCAAAAACCTCTTTCATTCTTATCTTTTCATGTTTTTAGTTCCTGGCAGCAAGTAGTTTTAGTGCTCATACTGGTTTTTCTCTATCAACTTTGTCTTATATATATATATAAAATAGTGATTTGGAAGCATAAATAGATATAGCATTTGTTCAAATTCTCTTTTATTAATATACTTATTTAAGCGGCAGAGGATAAAGAAAAAAAAACCTTGATATGCACAAACAAGATGAAGATGAATTTTTCTGCTCAATTAAATACCTTGGAGAGCTCTTTACAGAATAATTACTTGCGCATTCAAAATTCTTCTATTCAAACAGAAACACCTTTTAGTGTTTAGCCATTTAAATTTTGTATTTATTAAATTGAATATCATTTTCCGATTTAGAATAACTTATTTTAATATTTTTTCGCCTTTCATCCAACATTTTGCTCGGCAGGAATTCAGAGTCTTTTGCGGATCTCTGACTCCACTAAAAAGCCTTCAACATTCTCATGTCATTGGCATACTAGTTTCCGTTCAGGTTAAGAGTTATAATTGTACTGATCGGTATATATATATATATATATATCGATGTTCCATCGAAATGAAAGCTTTTTATAACTCTGATGCATAAGCATCAATCACCTGGTCCACTATTAAGGGGATAGTGGACCTTTCAAAACGATTTTTGAAATTTTAACCACAGAGATATGAAATTTTGTATATATATTCATTAAAGTATAACAATATTAAACACCTTATAAAATTTTATAAATTTTTAAAAAAAATATTTTATAATTTAAGAATTTAAATTTAATTACCCTTCTTTAAAATGCTCCTTGCGACTCAATTTTAAACTTTTTCCCTCAATTTTGCATTTATATTGCTTATAAATACTTTCTGAACAAAGTTATGTACTTTTTTGTACTTTCGTTGAATTGTTAATTTTTAGAAAATATTTTTACGCTTGTACTCTGAATTTTCGCGAAATTTTTGTACTTTTCTACACTAAAGTTAAACTTTTATAGCCTAAATGACCTCGAATCCTAAAATGGATACATAACTTTATTTTGACGTATTACAGGAATCTTTATTATAAATTTCATAAAATTTCGTCAAAAATTATGACGCGAGGAGCATTTTAAAGACTTCCAAATCTGGAAATTTCTCATTTTGAGAAAAAGTCATTTAAAAGATAATTTTTTATCTACCTTTAATACTTACTACTCTAAAGCCACCAATTTTTCATTTTTCTTTTCACTACACATTTAAATGCATTTCATTCCAATCTTTACATGTTTTTAAAATATTAATACACCCCCCAAAAAAAATTCCAATTTTTGCTCGATTTTTGGTAATTTGAAAGTCCACCATCCCTGATGCACCTATACAAGAAATAAAAATCATAACGCCTAGTCAACAGTGCCTACATCATCATGAAATGAAGTATCGTTTCTGGAAGTTGCGATCGGCAAGAAACACACAACTTGTCGAAGGGTTGAATTCTTTTATTAAAAAACACGCAAGTCTGAATCGTACTTGATTTTACGATCTGATTACGGTCACACTCTCGGAAATGATGCATAAAGCGTGGATATCATTTGAAATACTTTCTGCAACCATACCGACGTTTGACCACTACCTTAGGGTTTGGGACGCACTGTATCGTGACCCAGGTTGAGGCTCGAACATCTGGAATGTAGCCCGGCGTTTCTGAGTCGAACGCGAGCTTAATCGATTCCAAAGGATGGTCCTAATCCAATCTGTTATCATCCCTGACCTGCGGAATTTTCAGAGCATGTCTGCGTGTGCCACCTCCTCGACAGATGGCCGAAGCTGCGTGGCGTGGCTCGCCCCGGGGGATGCCTAAATGAACATCCACGTCTCATTGGGCACCCCCTCGCATCGGAACAATGTCATTACTGGTCAATTCAGAAAAATGATTACAGCCGGGGGAGAGTGGCTAATGCTCGTCAGACATGAATACTTCAGTCGCCGCCAATGGACAGATTTGGGATTCGGATGGGAGAGTGACTTTTGGTCGGACCCCGAGCAAAATAGGGTCTCTTTTACCACGAAGGCTGCCTTACAGATGGGCTCCAGTCATCGCTGGAGAAATGATGCGTGTTAAGCATTAGGAACCTCAACACTACTCTTATAGAAAATTCCGGGATTTAGGAATCTATATATTTAAGTTGCTAATCCGACTTTTTGGGCAGTTCGTGAGAGAAAACTACTGCATCAATTTACTTTATTTTGGTCTTAAACGAAACATTGTAATCTGTAGATGTGTCGAATTTGGTTTTTGTAACCGCAATTTCTATTAATGAGCGATAATTTACAATTAAAAATTGATTTCTGCGCATGCTCAGTGGCATGTTTTAATGATAAACACGTTTATTTCGAGGAGTCTCTAGATCTCTCTCTGCCATTTTTATGATAATTATGTTTGTTAAATATAAGATTTAACCTGATGGAAATTGTTTAATTAGCGGTAATTTACAATTAAAAAAATTGCTTTCTGCGCATGCTCACTGACATTTTTAAATCTGGCTTTAGATACTAAGCACGAGGCTGCTTAAACACATTAATTTTTTTCTGCACATTTTTATGATTTTCAACATTTGGCAATGATGTGTTGAGTATAATTTGTGTATTAGTATATGTATTTACTATCTATCCGTCATGTTTGGACGGCTACCAACTAGTATTCTTTATAACATAATTCGCTATTACTCCAACGTGCATCGAAAACTAAACGGAGGTTTACAGTTCTATGGAAAAATGCACGTTTTAACAGTCCAACGCGTGTAGATGACCGCAAGTATTATGCAGTAATGCAAAAAGGCGACAATAATGATTCTTAAATAAAAGACCAATCCCCCAAATTTAGCAGCACAGATTTGTGTTTAGTTTTTCCTGTACTTAGATCAGAATGTATGAAAGAAAAGAAATCCGACATTTCCAATGTTAAAATAGTCAATATAAATTACATTACCACATTGTGAAATGCAAGCAGCCTTTACTCCCATACAGAAATTATTGTAGGAATTGTACAGCATGGTAACGCAAATTGTGACATTAAGTCTGCATCACCAACACATCAAGAGCAAAAATTGCCGATTCAAGTTTCCAGTCAACAGTGCGTTGAGTTTTATCAAAATATACTAGACATCTAGATTAAGAAGTAAAAACATAAGACTATTTTTGAAAAAAACCTACAATTAAAAAAAAACTTACTGGATGTTCAATGTGTAAAAATTATATATTTTTCCCTTCGTACATTTATAAATATTACTCAACAGACCTTCTGTAAAGTGTACTTACTAGAAAATGGGAAATATCTTTACCTGACCATCAAGCTTAAGACACTGCAACTCTTCCTATGTTTCTCTGGAGTCTAGAGAACCCGCGTTCCTTATGACGAAAATAATCATAAATTGTACCCCCTAATTATATATATATATATATATATATATATATATATATATATATATATATATTGTGTGTGTGTGTCAAAAGTGACTTTTCTTCAGGAAAATAACGGAAAAAGGCAAAAAATCAAGTTTTTAAAATTTTTTATTTATGTATTTATTTTAAATGAAACAATATATATATGCGTGCAATTGATAAATTACAAGAGAAATTTTAAATTATAATTTAATGGTAACAATAGGATTGAATTTGTCGACTAATTTTGGAAAAATCTGGCTTGATTCCCTCTGTTAATGCAATTCGAATATCTGGTTCTAATTCTAATTTATTTCTGTGTATGGTTTGTGAAATGTGGCGTACCCCCTAGAATTTTCTGCGTACCCCACTTTGGAGAGCACTGCTCTAGACCACTGGTGCACAAACTTTTTCCGACCGCGAAACGCTGTCTTTCAATTAAATATCACTCGACCCCCAATGAAGATTTTCTGGTAGTTGCAAAGTTTTTTTTTTACAAATCAGGAGAATGTTTTAAAATATTAGGAAATAGAAATTAGGAAATTTTGACAAACTTTTTAAAAATCAATGAATTATAGGTTTTGGGTATACATTTACTTTGCATAGTAACAATTAAAAAATATCTTGTTTACCGTCTACACTTTTTTGGCAAATCTCGTGCGAATATAACTTCATATTTTAATATTAATGTGTATTATTTAAATAATAAATAAGTATGGTATAAATTTTCTTCGATCTATCCGCGATCGCTCTAGTTTATTTCACGACCCGTTTTGTGGGTCGCGACCCACAGTTTGCACATCACTGCGCTAGACGACGTCTAGTTATGTATGTTTGTTATGGGAATGGTGGACTTTCAAATTACTAAAAATCAAACAAAAAGTAGAATTTTTTTTGGTAAATTAATATTTTAAAATGCATTTAAAATATGTAGTGAAAAGTAAAATGAAAACTTGGTGGCTTCATAAAAGTAAGTAATAAAGGTAGGTGAAAAAACATCTTTAAAATTGCTTTTTGTCAAAATGAGTCATTTCTAGATTTGCCAAGTCTTTGCGTGCCCCTTGCGTCTTAATTTTTGATGAAATTTTATAATAAAGACTCCTCTAATACATTAAAATAAAGTTGTGTATCCATTTCAGGTTTCGACTTCTTTCTGGTTATGAAAGTTTAACTTAAGTGTAGAAAAGCACAAAAATGTCACGAAAATTCAGAGTACAAGCATAAAAATATTTACTAAAAACTAACTATTCGACGAAAGCACAGAGTGATACATAACTCTGCTCAAAATGGATTTATAAGCAATATAAATGCAAAATTAAGGGGGAATGTTAAAAATTGGATCACAAGGAGCATTTAAAAAATTAATTTGAATTTTTCAAATATAAACAAAATTTAAAATATTTATAAAATTTTATAAGGTGTCAAAATTTAAAATATTTATAAAATTTTATAAGGTGTTTGATATAGTTACATTTTAATGAATAAGTATTTAAAATTTCGTTTCTCTGGGGTAAAATTTCAAAAATCGCTTGGGTAAATCGCTTGTCCACCGCTTGTAAATTGACCATCCCCTTGATAAATTGATCATCGGTATTGAAAATTAAAATTTCTTAGCTTTAAAAGACGCAGTCGCATGTCTTAATAAAATAACACCGTTAGAAGGTTCCAGTGTTTTACAATGTTTTTTTACCTGCAGAGCTAAACAGGATCACACCTATTTATGCTTATTAATACTTAAGAGGAGCGTTTTTAGAAAGGAACACATTTTTAAAAACAGATATGATAACAGAATTTAAAAGTAAATCATATTTTAAGAGCCCTTAAATTGCCAAATTTTTATAGCCATTTAGTAAAATATGTTATCCATAAAATCAAAGATGCAAATGCTTAACGAATTGTATCCGGAGAAGAAAGAGCAGTGGCATTCATTTTGCAAATATCTAGAAATATTTATTATATAAATGTCATGTTTCTTTCCAAAGGATGACATTTATATTTTACAGTGAAAATATTTATTGCTTTAAAACCGAATTTGGGTATATTTCTAGTTTTCACATTTCTATTCTCTCATTTCACTACTTAGTTTACAAAGGCCTTATAGTAAAGATTAGAATGGAATGGATAAATAATAGAATGTTTTGATCGTTGCATATTCAACCATTAAATCATTTTCTCCGCATTTACACAGACCAAGTATCATTTTATCAGACCAACATTTTTTATTCCCAGTATGATTTAAAAAACATTTGCCAATTATTTCTTGGAACATCTTTTGAAAGATTTTTACGTGACTTAAAGTTTAAGAAACTTAAACTTTTTTATGTATACTTGGAGAAGTTGTCTAGTGATTGTGTGTGTTTGTCTAAAAATCTGATCATCATCGTTGAACTTGGAGTGTTTCCGATAGATACAATAGTGACACGATGCATCGCTTTCCTTGAGGGAAAATAGCAAATTTTATTACAGCTTAAATGGATTAAACAAAATTAGAGTAAAAGTATTCCTTATTTTAAAAAGAAATTTCACACCAGTTGTTGGGGGAAAATGCAAGTTTTTTACTCGTTGTACCCAAGATTGAAATCTCAGTATGATAGTTACTTACGTGAAAAAGTTTTTAATTGGCATTCTTTAAACTAAAGGACCTAATGTCCGAATCAACCACGTAATAAAACTTGTCTTTTATGAGTCGGCTTGGAGTATTGAAAGACACGAACTTATTCTTAAACATATTGTTACGCGTTATTACATTCTGTGACAGGATATCAAATGATGCATCTAGATTTATAATAACGTGTTTTCGCTGCTATGTACTTTTGCGAATGTTTTTTCAATGTAACGTCTGAAATATCCTGTCCATACTTAAATTTCAACAATATATATATATATATATATATATATATATATATATATATATATATATATATATATATATATATATATAAGAAATAGATGAAAGAGAATACCAGTAATAGCACTAAAGCTACTTGCAGCCAGGAACTAATAACATGAAAAGAAAAGTATGAAAGAGGTTTTAGACTGTATCTCTTCGTCAGCGGTGTCAATACTGTCTAAAAACTAATGGATTGTTTCCGATGGGTATGATCTATACAATAAACACACTCAGACACCGTACAATCCATGAAAAACAGAAGAAATGATTAATTATTGAATTAAGAGTTACTTAACCAAAGAACACCAAGCCTGGCGCTAGACAGAGTGGAAGTTAAGTACAAGTAACCGCAAGATGACTGACGTCACAAAACTTGCAACCATGGAGATTATGGAAACTCAGTTACTGACTTAACTATGGTTACTGTATTTTAGGAATATTAAACCATTATTAATTTAGTTTTTTATTATTATTACTAAGAGTTATTTTTATTCTTATTTTTATTTTTACTTATGATTTTTATATTATTTTTTATTTTTAGTAGTTATTTTTTCTAATTTTTCTTATTATTATGTTTAACTTATTAAATGCAACAGAACAAACTATTCATTAAAACTAAAAAAACCAATTATGTTTTTGGATAGACTTTCGGGGAAATTATTACGTGTTAGCACAGCTTTCAAGTCTAAAATATGCTTATTCCTATTGTCTTTATATATATATATATATATATATATATATATATATATATATATATATATATATATATATATATATATATATATATATAGAGAGAGAGAGAGAGAGAGAGAGAGAGAGAGAGAATGGGGCAGTAATATCTTAATCTCCAGCCTGCTCTTAATTTGAGGCCAATTGCATTGTCCGTGAAATATGTTTTCATTTTTGTATCATCTCTAAACGACAATTAGTGCCTCCGAACGGGTTCACTGATTTCCCCGCAGCACATAAATGCAAATAGCGCCATCACAAAACTAACTGCTGGAAGATGGGTCTACTATCGAATGGAGGGTGGTTGGATAACCATATCCGCCCTGAGGGGCCGATCGGGCCATCTGTGCAGAGGATGACGCGAGCCAATTTCACCCCCTTCTGTGGACGTATATTAGAATCCTCCCCCCGTCTGCAGGTGTTTCGACACAAATGGGCGCAGGACGGCCTCGCTAAAGGACTGATAACCAAGCGTGTGGGGGCGGACTACGTTTTATTGAACGCCCAAAGGATTTGTTCTCTTCTTTGGTCTGTCTAGTTTTATATCGCTACAAAGACGTAGCCGAAAATCAAGCAAGTCGAACGTTATGTAGTAGCCCCCACACACACTATGGCATATTTAAGCTCTAGATGCCGTAACAAAGCATCCAGATGTGTATTAGACGAAAAAATCGTTTGAACTCGGTTGGGTATAAATATTTAGTTTACGTGTCGCTTTGTACTGACGCCGTAAAACACCGATTGTTTTTATATTTGAATTAGTGGAAGTCTATGAGAAGGAGTGGAAACTGTCTAATTTCTGTTTATCCTAAAATTAGAAATAGCAGTTGTATATTAAAAGAATACTGGCAGGTACTCGTACAAACATGACGGCTGGATAGTAAATAAATGTACTAATTATACTGAACAAATTAACAAAGCACAAATTATGCTGAACATTCCTCTAAATAAACAAATAAACGTGTTGATGTGGCCTCGTGCTTAGTCAGTATCTAAAGCCTTATTTAAACATGCCATAGAGCATGCGCAGAAACCAATGAATGTGTTTATGCGGCCTCTTGCTTAGCGAGTATCTAACGCCAGATTTAAACATGTCACTGAGCATGCGCAGAAAACAATTTGTTATTCTCAATTTCTATTAATTCTCTCTAATTAATAGAAATTGAGACTACAAAAACCGAATTTGAAACATCTATAGATTAATTTAAGACCAAAATGAAGTAATTGATTCAGTAGTTTTCTCTCCCAAAGAATCGTCTTAGAAACTTAAATATAGAGATTTCTGAAAATTTATATAAGATAAATGACAATCATTTAGTTGCAATATGTATTTAAAGTGTAGGTTTTGTGAACCATTAATTTATCCTTAAGAGCCATAATTTGTTATTAAAATTTGCCGCATAGGATATACTGCATAGCTCATAATTCAAATAGAAGCGAAAAATAAAACATTTACAGAATAAAACGACTGTTTTGATTGAGGACATAACCATTTTATTAAGATTTTATCGTTTAGATTCCGGTGATGACAGTGAATAACCATACTAAGACAAAATAAAAATGAATGCTTTAAAAAAAATTACCAAAAACTACAAATTGTACGACAAAAATACGAATTTGGACATAAAATTTTGTATACTCTAATTATATTTGAAGAAATACAACTTCAAAAAATTTACTACAACTATCAAGCTTAACTGAATATCCCTAACTGCTTCAGCTGCCTAGTTCTGAAATGTGAGAACATCCTGATCGTGAAAAAAATATGTATATATATATATATATATATATATATATATATATATATATATATATGTATATATATATATATATATATATATATATATATATATATATATATGTATATATATATATATATATATATATATATATATATATATATATATATATATATATATATATATCATTTCCCCTATTTCATTATACATAAAAAAATTATTTTAAATGTATAATAATGTCGCTCAAAATGTAGAAAGAGTATACCGATAAATAATTATTGTTTGATAGATCAGTGTTCCTCTAAACCAAGAATTGAACGAGGCAGCACCCTTAATACACAGTGAGATAATTTGGACTCATTAGGATCTTCCACGTAAAAACCTTGTCATGAGAGACTTTTGTGATTGTACAAAAAGTTGTTCGTTACACATAAAAGTGTTTCATGTACACCTAGTCGGTGTATATTACGAAAAATGAATAGTATTATAATAAATATAAAAAAATCTTTTCTCTGTTATAAATCAATCTCTGTAGTATATGTTTTCACGACAAACAAACAAACCCCCAAAAAAATTTATATTTCTAAAACTATTGTTAGAGAACTACCAATATTTTTCAAAGCGATTTTTATTTTGTTTGTTTGTTTGACTGGAGGTTGAATTTTTGAACATGGCAGTTGAAATTTTACTTTGTGTAAAATATAAAATTTATCATGCCTATATTTCCTCTTCATTTTGGGCTAGGCTTAACGCAATTTATAATTAGTTTTCACTTAATAGAATTTAGGTGTTCCGTTCTCACCCAAAATACTGTGGATTACCTAAAAGTGGTTCTGGATTTTTTTAAATGTAAAATTTTCTATGTTAAAGAACTTGCAAATTAAAATTTGCTTCTGTCTATTTTAATAGACAAGCTCAAAAATCTGAAACTTCAACAGCAGGATAATATCAACACCTTTACCGAAAGATAGTACACGAAATTTTCGAGTCCTACAGTTTTCCAAGGTTTATTATCGGAGAACATTTTACGCAACCATATAGAGGAATCTCCTTTCTCATAATGAAGAAAACAATCCTTCAGAAATACAGAAAAAAAATTCTTTATCAGTCATATGTTGAAAAATTCTATACTTCTCAAATTGTATCCAATTCTTTGCCTATTACTTGGTAAATATCTTTAAAATCGTACCTTATAGAATTGCCTCGTCAAATTATGGACGCGGTGTAACGCGTCCTTACACGCTTACATATTTTACTATGACACTCAGTTTTTTTCTCTGTTACATGTATTACCATGAATAATTACCACACATGAAGCGTCCAGATTTATATATATATATATATATATATATATATATATATATATATATATGCACCTATATGTATGTATATATGTATGTATATATGTGTGTATATATGTATGTGTGTATATATG
>OU015500.1:151584459-151619459 GCA_907164885.2 Dolomedes plantarius
TTCGATTTCTTTTTCATTTGTCACTCAAATTTCAAAGTTTTGGACATTGGCCCTTTTTGCTCCAAGGTACAAATATATATATCAAAATACGATATTTCGTAAATTTGTTTTAATTTTTTAATACGGAAAATTTATAATATTAGTATGTATGAAATATTTTATTACGTAAGGCAACAGAGTTTATAAAACTGTTTTATATGCTATGCGACAAGAGAAATTATAACCAAGCGAGTATGAATATAAATGTAATATATAATAAATAAATACAAATTTCTAGAAAATCTATAAAAATAAAGATCATATATTGGTAATATACGAAAAGAATAATATATTTGTAGACAACAGCGTATTTCTTAATCACTCATCAATAAATTATAAATTGGAGTTTTCTATCTGGTTTGCGGCGTATGACTTTCTTAAAATATATTTCAAAGGGTAATAGGTTTATTTTTTGGTTAGACATGCTTTTTTAAAACGGAACTTTGATTTCTTCTTTACATGATATCAGAACGTATGAAGGCTACCGTCTATTAGGTACTCTCGGAACAAAAAAAGAAATTTTTCGTCAAAAGAATGAGGCATTTTATAATATAATTTCCAAAATATCAAGCTTATTGTTGTATAGCCACTTCAGAACCAGATAAAATGTGAAAGCAATATCACTTTCCTCTTTTACACATAGAGTTATAAAAAAATGGTTTTAAAGTCACAGCTAATAAATGAGAATAAATACAGAATGAATAAACTTAAATACATGTTTTCAAATGAATACTTTATTACCCGTAAATTTAAAATGCATATGAATGTTAATTAGTAACAATAAAAATAAACAATAAGCACTTGCTAAATCAATTGAAAATATTGTTTTTGTGTTTCGTTGTTGTACTAAGATGTACCTTCTGTGAAGAAGAGAATTTCAATATGCTCCACGTTACTGAAAGGTTTTATTTACACATCTAAGAAAAATACTTTCCTATGTGTAAGGTATGGGGTTTTGCTTGAGAGAATTATGATGATTTGACTATACAGTAAAACCTTGTTTATCCGGACCTCGGTATAACGATGATCCGGATCAGATTTGTAGACATTATTTAATGTTCACTTTAGATAATAATTGTTAACTATGATAGCAAGAACGTAACTACATGCACGCCAAATATTCGCTTTTTAGTTTGATTCGATGTACAGTTTCTGCATGGATTGTACAATAAATTATGGTAATAAAATGCTTTTTGTGGAGTTTAAGAAAGCTTTATTTTTTTGGACTAGACTTACCAATTCTTTGTTAAGAAATGACGTGAAGAGCTATTTTTATATTTTTAATGCCTTGTAAACAATACTATGTAATTTTTTTACATAATTTTTTATCGTAATAAACGGTAAGTCGGCTTAGTTACGGATTTTGTTTGCTTATTATCCGGATTGCCTACGGTCACAGTCAGTCCGGATAAACGAGGTTTTACTGCGTCTTTTATTATTTTATTTTATTTTATTTTATTTATTTATTGTGTGGTTCCTTATGGTCGATATTTTCAGTGAAATTCTCCTATCGGAATGTATGGTTATCTCAAATGCTTGAGATGAATGATAAAATTTTTACATTTAATTGTAAAGTAAGAGAATTTTACACACAATCAGAAAAATACACAAAAATTTTCAGGTTCTCGAATAACTCGAAGTGTACTGATTTTTGTTACAATCATTTTAAGCAGTGGTGCACGCAGGATTTGATCTTGGGGGGGGGGGGGGGAGTTGAACGGATAAAAAAAATTTATAATGCAAATTCAATATTCATAATGCAATTTCTACTTCTTTGAGGGGGCCAGGGCCCCTTGCCCCCCCCCCCGGGTGCGCCACTGATTTTTAATGTCTATTCGAAAATATTTATGTTTCCGATCTTATTAAAGAAAATGTAACCCTTTATTTGTATAAAAAGTACTTGTAAATAACTGATTTTTTTTCTTTTTCCCCGGTCTAAAACCTTGCACAGTATAAAATCAAAAATTAATCACCAATTGTACAAATTTTAGTTAGAAGCAATAAAAATTATAATAATTAGTTAAAAGTATAGTTTATTACTTAATACATATTTTGTAATTAAACGCTCTCTTGGAATAAGAATTTGTACGGGAATATTTAGGGTACGTAATATTGAATAATACATGTCGTATTCAATTGACAAATGTTTTATATAATCAGTTAAAGTTTGATGCAACGAAAAACAAATAACACATACAGAAAGATTTTCAAAAAATGTGAAATTTTCTCCGCCTTCGGGAATATTGTAATTAGACATCAACTTGAACTAGCAATATCTGTAAAATCTGTCATGACACATAACTAAGCATTTGTAAACTTTCTTTTTCAGTTCTACATGCATTTTTTTAAAGAACATTTGCGTCTCGTGCAAGACGTGTGTCATATGAGGGGAGAAATTTCACATATCTCCCCCCAAAGAAGAGGGAATATAGGGTTTCAACAACTAGCAGCAGAGGAGAATAAAGGTGAACACTTAAAGGACAACACCCGTCTATATTTCACCTTCACATTTCCCCTTTTATTTGAAAGCTTTTTGTTCAATCGTACTTTTTATAGTACTTTTTATAGTGCTTCAATCGTACTTTTAAAGCGCTCAAAAGTGATTTTACCCTTTGAAAGGCACACCAGAAATAACCTTAAAATGCCCTTTGAGATATAAATTCCAAAACATATTTTTTTTTCAATGGGATTTTATTTGTTTTAAAACAGAACCTTTAAAATCTTTATACGTTGTAATTTTACGGCTGAAGGTCTAATTTGAAAAATTTTTGAGTGCGTTTAAATATTGAATAAAGCAATTTTAAAGCTTAAAATAAACATTTTAAAAGGTTGAAGCGATATTCTGACTTTGAAGTTCATGGATTTACATTTTCGGAACAATTAACTTGTCTGGTATATACTCTACAGATTTCGGTGAGGATACTTTCATTAAAAAAGAAAATAATAATAATAATTCAGTGTTTAGGATTCCCTTTTAAGAATTCCCCAATCCTTACAGTGTATTGGAACCCTAAATTAAAAAGCTGCAAAATATCGTTTACCGTGGATGCCAGCTTGGAATAAATTTAAAAGAAAAATACATATCATAGTCATTAGAAAATTAATGTCAAATATTGCAGGAACTTGTACCATAAATCCTTTATTTAAAATGCAACTAGACTATTCTTTGATATTATGTAATTATAAAAGGCCGTCTGTCAGAACCTGGATCGAATCTCGGTATCCATTCCTCAAGACGGCTATTAAATAAACTGAACGACCCGGGCAATGGAACTAACTTTCCCTCACAAAAAGTCATTTTTTTAAAGCACTACAACTTGTTTTCATTATTTGAGAAATATATCTGTGGCTTGGTACAAGAAGTGCCTTAGTCAGTTTTCTCCAAGATGACTTTGTTTGCTTATGTCTCTTTAAAAAATATTATTTTCAATGTAAGAAGAACCTAAATCTATCCGATGCTTTAAAAGTGTTTTCTAAACCATTGTACAGACTTGGGTACTTCTACATTGTAAATAATATTTCTTTTGAAGAGACATGAGCAAACAAAGTCATCTTGGAGAAAACTGACTTAGGCACTTCTTGTACCAAGCCACAGATATATATATATATATATAGATATAGATAATGTATATATATATACATTATCTATATATATATATATATATATATATATATATATATATATATATATATATATATATATATATATATATAGATATATAGATATAGATAATGTATATATATATATATATATATATATATATATAAGTTTAATCTATGTTAAAGAGATAAAAAAATAATTAAATCAGTCAAAATGATTATTATTCTTCTTTTGGACAAATAAACTAAGTATTAACATTAAGCAGGCTTTTCCCCAATCTTTAAGTGTATGAGTATTAAAATTTGAATGATGTTTCATACAGTAATACCCCGAAATGACGCGATAGGTTTAACCGACAAAAGATCGCGTCAGTCGGAATGCAACTTTGCACATAAATTCACATAAATTTTGTGTAATTGGGACTTACAAAAACACCAGTTTAAAGGTAAAATATTGTATTAAAATTAAAATTTTTTTGCAGATTAATATTATACATATGTAAAAGATATTAAAAAAATTATGTTGGTGGTTTTAAAAAATCCAATAAAGTAGTCTGACGTATTAACGCTTTTTTTCCGAGAAAGCTTCTTCTCCTATGAAGTCTTCTTCATAGCAGACTAACATATTTTTGCATACCCCTCTTTGTCGTGATCACTCGATCTGTATTAGAGTCTATATTCTATATTGTCTAAATCCGTGACCCTTTCTCAATGGCACCGAGACCTTCCGTCAAGTTTTATAATTGTCATTAGGTTTTTATTGTACATTGTACTTATGCAATAGCATTTCTTTAGGTCTGCATTATGCCCATTTTGCACATAGATTATGAAAAACGTATCGAATTTAATTACTGTATCATTTCATTACAGTATTGTAGTTTTCAATAGTTGCTTAGATGTCAACTCTTATATTAATATATGACTATAACTCGAAGAGAATTCACAACTATGTCATGGTTATCTCCAAATTTGAAAAAGTTGTACACCAAATTGTCGCTATCGGCGTAATTTTTAACGTAGGATTATGTTCCTCGATTACTTTCCCCCTGAAAGCAAAATGTCAGATGTCCTACGTCGCGAGTTATAATTTTGGCAGCGCGCCAAACCCAGTCAGTATCGCTTGGGCAAACAGTAAACAGTTAAACAGAAAACTACCAAAATGACATACATGTATATATGTATACATACGTACATACATATAGATACATACAAAAGAGGTAAGCTACGATAAGTAATCCTACGTTAATAACCCGCAGTAGTTTCGTTAAGAGAGACTGCCTGAAATTTTTTCATTTAAACGTCTTAAAATGAACATATAAATCACAAAAGAAAAATTATCGAAATTAGAGCAGGAATTCATAGAGCATCTAATCAAACATCGTGCTGAAATAAGTCTCATTAAACTTTAGCTTACGGGGCCCATTTTTTCGACTATTACTCTTGAAGAAATTGTATAAGAAACCCATATTGTACTTCTCATTGGCCGAATGCTGTTTGACTGCTACTATAATCCACTTTTTCTTATTAATGAGGAGAATATCTTATAATCCAAAACCACTCCGAGCATTCTAAACACAATGAAGGTAAAAATTTTTTGTAGTGTCGTGTTTTTGAGATACATGCAAAATTTTATATTTCTGTTGACGACACCTTATATCGTAAAAAGGTTTGTATTTGGCTTATTTTTGTTAAAGTTTACAAAATAGAGTACAGTACTGTGTACGAGCATTTTTTTTGCACTTTTTAATAATTTTATTGCTATTTAAATGCACAAGTAGTGCAACTTATTTTGCTCTTGTGCTATATTGTGTCGGTGTGTGTGTGTTAGCCTACACAGTTATAACTGTGGTTTTAAATTATAAAATTATACTGAGTTGTAGTATAATATTTTGTTTAAAATATATTCAGAAGTGTTGTGATCCCTGCAGATATTCTCAGAATTTCCCCTTTCGCAAGAGATCTCTCGTTCCCTAGTGTAGAAGGCTTATTGTATTTTAAAAGGACTAAAATATACTTACTAAGTATTTTTTTATTCATATTATAAATTCCTTTAAATGAAATGTTTTTCGAGTCGATCCTTTTGTTATAACTTTATGTTAAATGAAAAATTTTACTGTCACTTTCATTCAGTGTTGGGTGTATATTTGTCTTTTAAGACAGTTCTACCAATCACACCCGCTTATTCGAACATGTGTTCATTTTCGCTTCGCCTCAAAATGTGGCTGATTGGCTCGAGAATCAAGCTCAAGATCACTAATTTTCGAGTTATCTATACCATTACGCCCCCGGGCCTTAACTAAATCAACACTCTATTCTCCCTCGCCTTATAGAGATCAGAGTCCTCCGACTGCGTTCCAAAAACATCCACTTTGTATGGCTACCTTAGAACGAAAACCACATAACACTCTCATACGTTTTAGTCTTCTTAAAAACATTTGAGAGGAGAATTTCCTGCACCAAAAAATCGACACTTGTCTGAGGGATAGAGTTGAAGAACGCTCGCTGTCCGGCGTTCTGCACCCATCATTCATTCCTTTGCTGTTCAGGTGCCACACCAGATCCATATAAGCTTCGGGATGAGTAGTGCGGCTCCGATTTAAAATAGCATGCAAAGGGTCCGAGACCGTCTCGGCTAGGTGATACCACAATTTTGGCAGAGCAACCCCAGGGGCGGCATCTTGGGGGAATCGAACATCCCCCCCCCCATTGACTTCATAGAAGGACTTTCCTGTCTAAGGATTGAACTTGCCCATATCTGGCCTAGACACGAAAGTATTTAACGGTGCCTGTCGGGATTCGATCCGAGCACCGTCATTACCGAAAACCGATGCGCTACCGATAGGCTACCTCTGGCCCATCCATTTCTTTAACCTTACATATTGATGAACTATTTCTCTGACGATTTTATCAAATATATTCCTGTATGTTTCATGCCATTCTGAAAAAAAAAATATCGAAATGGATTCATTTTTGAAATGGTCTGAAATATAATTGCTGAAAGTGAAAAAGAAAAATTTCATAACTTTTCCATAATTCTTTCCGGAATTTTATATATATATATATATATATATATATATATATATATATATATATATATATGTCGGACTTATCACCCACATCTTGGAGTCCGAAACTAAAACTCGTTGTTACTCCGTAATATCCAATGCTGCAGTCAGATCGTGGTGAACAGGTGACCAGGACTTAAGTAGAATCTTTCCATGATGCAGTCAACGAGGCTCAACAACAAAATACTAATCCATATTTCCCTTAAAACTCTTTATTAATCAAATCTCAAACATTCCCAGCTCCAATTGCGTAAAGTCGCTCCCCTCTCTTTCTGAAAAATACTCGCGCGGCAAGCGCGACACGTCCAGCCTGACCTAATTCTCCATTATCTCTGAAATTCAAGTCCTTGTTCCGATAGCTTCTAATTTACTACGCATCTCCCACGGTCATATTACGTCGCCACCCGAGATGAGGCTGGGGCGTGGCTAATTTTGTTACTATTTATAGATGCCCTTTCCGGTTCTTCAATTTACGTGAATCAAGTCCACCCTGTAATCTATTTTCTCCGCGGTGCATTTATCCCGATATCTCGTGATTTCACAGTCTTAAATTGTTAATTTCTATTTATCCTAAGCCAAACCCCCCGTTTAAGGTTCCCACGGTTGTTCCCCATAATTAAGGCATTACACATACACACACATATATATATATATATATAAACTAGCGTCCTTCTTTCGCTGACATACCTTCGGTTTTGGCTATTTCGTGACCTCCATCTCCATACGGTATTATACCCAGGACAGCGGTATTCCATCCGAATGGGGATTCCGCTCCGAATCGAAATTCGAACAGGAGGGACGACTTCCTCCGGTGTCTGAAAAAAGAGTCGGAAACGCAGATTCCTTTTGACTGTGGAGGAAGGAAGTGCCGGAAATGACCCATTTGCCCTAGAAGCCTTACGCGCGGAGGGCCCTCTTTTCCCTCCCTTTCACTCTCCTAACCAGTCGAGGAAAAGTGAAATCCTGGATTATTAATAAGGAACTGCAGCAGGTTTCATTCTTCCAAGTTTGTTTACATCTTCCCGGCCCGAATGAAAAAGGTCGGTGTTGAATGGCCTCCATCTGTTGCGATCTTGGATGCAGGGCGTGGAACACAATCTTCTGGAATATCCCTGTCGGCGAAATCTTCCAAGACAAGGAGTTCTCAAAAAATATTTTTCAGAATTCCTTATACGGTTTACCGTTTTTTAATCTGTTATAATTTTTAAAAAAAATTCGTATGTGCTAGTTGGTACCAGTCCAAACACGACGGCTAGATAGTAAATAAATGTACTAGTACATAAGTTATACTCCACACATCATCGACAAATGTTGAAAACCATAATATTAAGAGCAGAGAAATACACTTTAACAAAATTACTATGGAACCCAATAAAAAGAAATAAGGTTTCTCGGCAACGCGTAAAAAACAGTTTCCGCCAGGTTTAATTCCCTATCTCACAAACGTAATTATATATATAATAGCCGTTGTCTCTGTATAACACTTCCGGGCTGTACTCATCTTTCAATTGAAGCCCTCAGTAAACAAACGGCCGGTTAGGCTTAATTTCAATTTCAGATGTGGATCAGAATTTTTTCTTACCTAAAAACTAATATCTTCTCCATCAAATCACGTTTGTTCGGCCTATTTTTCTATAAAACATTCAGAAATAAAAAATTAAAAAAATTGGATGCTTTTAGCTGTATATTTAACAGTTTTTAAAAATCTGTTTACTTTTGTGATGAATTCTGAAAGTACACAAACTTGAATGTGAATGAACCAAGTAGCTCAAGTATTCATATCGCGTAGTGAGCTGTAAAAAACTGGATGGCAGTCTACTACTCCAATCGCACGAAAAACTAAATAAATAAAAAATAATGAAAGGGTTTGCTTTTACAAGGTGTGGATTAAATGCAATATTGGTAGATAATTCGGGATATTTTTTAATTTTCATATACTTTTTCCATTATGACGTCATTATTAGTATTATGACGTCAAAATGACGGGTTACCTTCTAGTTAAAAATAAAAATGGCAGAGAGAGAGCTAGAAAAATTCTTGGCAAATCAACGTGTTTATGCGGTCTCGTGCTTAGTGAATATCTAAAGCCAGATTTAATCATGTCACTGAGCGTGCGCAATTTTTTAATTGTGAATGATCGCAAAATTAATCGAAACTGCCGTTACAAAAACCAAATTTGACACGTCTCTTGATTAAAATTTTTCGTTGAAGACCAAAATGAAGTCAATGGAAGCAGCAGTTTTGTTTCACGGACTGTCCAAAAAGTCAGCTTACCAACTTAAATATACAGTAGATATTTAACTCTCTGTAAAAGTTAACCGAAAGAAACTATCATTAAAACCGAAATATTGTTAAGCAATGACTTCCTCTCAGAAAGAAAAAGGATACATTCTAAAACTCATCTCTCGTGGGAGCTTTACGTTGCCAATAAAACTTTTCCGGATTTCGCCTCTTTGCTAATAAAACTTTGCTCGTTTTCTCCCTATTGCATGGATTTTGAATATTTATTCATGAAAAGGAATCGAAGTAAATAAATGTTACACTTACTGTAAATAAATGTTACCGAAGTCAATAAATGTAACTCGACTGACTTCGAACCGAGCTTAAATTTTGTTATTCATTTCGCTTTATGGCGCAAAATAGGTATCAAAATAAAGTCACACTTAAAAACTCCTATTTTTCAATTCCTACTATTAGTCCACACTCTCCCTATATATATCTTGTTCAAATTTTCAATCGTTAATAAAATACTTTTTATTCACCCACTCAAGTTCAAATACATTTTTTTTAACTTGTAGTGGATGACACTTGATGTTAATACAGTTTTTTCAAATATTAATTCATTAATTAAATTCAATTAATCCATTTTAGTTTTAGACCTAGAGCGTCTCTTGCTCTTGAATAGTAATTTCCCTCTTGTTACTGTGTAAACGGTAGCACTGCGGTATCGCGGGCTTCTCCCGTCCTGTAGGTTGCGAGATCGAATCCCCAACCTGACAAACTTTTTCTCTCTCTTTCCCGCCCTCCTAATCTCGCACAGTAGGCAAGGCTCTGGCAGGCAATCCTTTTTTTCAATTCCTACTATTAGTTCACACTCAAATTTTTCTTTGTTGACCTGAGTAGGGATTGACTTTAAAAAATTTTGTTTTTATTTTACTTGTGAATGTTATCTGCAGGGTCGGTCCATGAGGTCAGGTGCCTCGTTGAAATGGGCGCCAAAATCAGATAAAGGAAATAAAAAATTTTTAACGAATAAAGAAAAAATATCTCTACATTTAAGTTGCTGAGCCAGTTCCGCGTGAGAAAACGACTGCATCCATTGACTTTATTTTGGTCTTAAACGAAAGATTTTAATCTAGAGAGGTGTCACGTATGGCTTTTGTAACCGCAAATTCTATTAATGAGCGAAAATTTACAATTAAAAATTGCTTAATGCGTTATGATCAATGGCATGTTTAACCCTTCAGCGTGCGCGCCCATTTTTGGAACACCAGCAGGCGCTCGTGGCACAAAGTGCAACGCCACTTTCAACATTCATTATTCCTTTTGTAATAAACTTTTTTTTCAAATTGAAAATAATAATTCTGCGTTTTATGACATTATACAAAATGTTGATAATATTGAGAAATATTTATAATGAAAGGCCAAACAAGGCAGATACAATCTCCTTATTTCAAAACTGTCCGGTTTATTGGATCTGAGGACGACTTGCGAATGGATGCCTATTATGCCCAAAAACCTAAAAAACAATGAGATTGTCCATCTTCGTGGTATGAAGGATACCGTGTCATAGCTGCACATTTGATAGAGCACATCAACTCCCGCTTTTGTTGTACTGTAATCCAGTATAATCGCTGGTTTTACCACGGTTAATTCACGACTAACAATGAATGGAAAGGAATGCAAGGGTCAGGAAATCAGACCTGCGTTAGAAAGAGTGTAGCTATAAATAGAAACTGCTTAGAACATTCAAACCTTACATGTAAAAACAAACCATTCAAAACTGCGAAAATGTTGCACTTTGTATACGGGAGCGTCCGCTGAAGGGTTAAATCTGGCATTAGATATTCACTAAGCACGAGGCCGCGTAAACACGTTCATTTGTTTCTGCGCATGTTCAGTGACATGTTTAAATCTGGCTTCAGATATTTACCAAGCACGAGGCCGCATAAACACGTTCATTTGTTTATTCCGAGGAATCTCTTCCAGCTCTCTGTCCGCCATTTTTATTTTTAATTATGTTTGTGGGATATAGAATGAAACCTGACTGAAATTGTTTATTGAGTCACCCTATAACTTTTTACTGGATTCAATAGTCATTTTTCAAAGTGTGTTTATCTCTTCTTAATATTATGATTTTCAACATTTGGCAATCATGTGTTGAGTATAATTTGTGGATTAGTACGTTTATTTTCTATTCAGCCGCCATGGTTTGACGGGTACCGACCAGTAAGTAGTTTAATCTAATATAGGACGAAATTCATAAAGATACTCAAATATAAAATGGGTATTTAGACTATTTATTAAACGGCTGGATTTGAGAGGACGAGAAATACATTCTGAATGCCTGTTTCCAGACGTTGTTGTAGTACCAAGAATTCTACTTCTTGTGGATGTAGCAGCATCTAAGTGCAGTTTTTCTTAGTTCAAAATTTTAAGAGTTATCTACGAAGAACAACACATTAAGAGTGATTGAATGACCTACCAATCATTTCTGTAGAGAAGACAGTGTATCTAAAACAATAAATTATAGAGATGCTATCGAGGCATTGGCTGCAATAACGACTCGAATAATGATTTGGTAATTATTTTACTACGTAACAAATTATAATAAAATTTATTGAGTTTTTCTGCTTTTTTAAAGTTTGGTAATTTAAAAAAATTACGTTTCTTTAAAATAAAATAAAACAGTATTTCTATTTAGTACAAATGTTTTCCAAAATTTCCGTTATTCTGAGAAAGAGACTATTTTTAATAGCGATATATTCATTACTTACGAGTCTCTCCGAAAATTCGAAAAGGCGCCGTTTCTTAAACCTGCCACTGGCGCCACGATGGATCGGACCGGATGTGTTAAGTGATGTAAAATAAGGAAAAACAGAATACCGTATATTTAAAAACTCAGCTTGTGGGTTTATCCAATTGAAAGCTGCTATTCTGAAGCATCAATACTTGTTTTTTAATCATGTAATCTAAAATGCTTACGTAGCTGGAAAATTTTTTTTTCCCAAAAATAGTTTATTTCAGATAAAAGTTACTTTATATTTTAAAATTTTTAAATATTTTAAGTATCCGGTCTTTAGGTAGATGTGTTATTGTAGGTTGAAGTACGGTTCGGAAATATGTGATATTTGGAACGACCTTTTTGCATCATCTTGTTTCAACCAACATGAAAGTTTTCCATAACACGTTACATAATGTATCTGGACAAACCTGGCAATGGCTACTCATAGAAGTCGACATCAGATGCGAAGAGGTTGTTTGCTTCATTCCTTTATTGTCTTACTGAACCCGTTAAAACGCGTATATTGATATAAATTCAAACTGCCCGAGAAAAGGAACGAGCCACTGGCTTAGATTTTGAACTTTAAAAAGTTTTAAATATACAGAATTGACCGAGAGGCGTCTATTATCAATTGTTGTAAATAAGCGATATCAGTGTCATCTCATAACAGATCCGAAAAAAAAGCCCATATAAAATAGTGTACGGTGGTCAACACTTGAGTTATGTTCTCCGGTTTACTTTAAAGCAGAAGCTGATGAAACAGCAGTTTGAAAAGGCTTTCCGTAACTAGGTGTTGAAGAACTGAAAACATGGTACGTGGTGTGAGGAATCACGGTGCAAGCTCTATAATGATGACTCGATGGTGCAAGTCAAAAAAATTTCCGCACGCACTGTTTCTGGACGACATTTGCCCATCCCATCGCGAAATTTTGCTGATGACGTCATTATAGGAGCACTGTACCGCCATTGCTCCCCATCAAGGAACATCACAAAAACGTCGAAGCCTGAACCGGAATCCGACACCAAGTCCACTCCGGGGAAGCTCACTATGCTAACGTCTATACGATACGGGTGGTGCAAGTAAATTACAAATCATGTCTATGATTCCAGGAAGCTATCCAGACACCAAAGTTGGGGCAATATAGGTTGTTGGCGTTGACGTAATGGTATTAGATAGATTTTCATCGGATTCCAAGGACTTCTTGCATCCAATGAAATTTGTGTTCTCGGAACAAGATGTATGAACATAATTAAAAATAACTTACTCGTTTACGTAACGATTTTCTTCCCTATAATAATGCTCTCTTTCGAAAAGGTACCACCACCAGAGTAGAATAGAGACACATTGCCTAAAGGAGCCTACTAGGGAAATTACATTGCTCAAATGACTTGCTCACAAAGTGATGTTCTTGATGTTTTGTTAACTACCTAATATATTTTTTACCACGTTTGGATTCTATTTGTGGTTATAAAAAATTTGAGATAAAAGTTATACAATTATCTCCTTATCCCGAACTATCCCTTTTAGGATTCTCGGAAGTATAATAATTCAAATTATTGAAACATCCACTTGTTTTCTGGACTGGATAAGCCATTCATCTTCATAATTATGGTGCAATGATTTTCTTCCCGAGTAACGGAATAACAGGCTGCATAACCGCGAGTAGCCACTCTTATATAATTTTTTTTTTTTTTTTGGGGGGGGGGAGTAAATGAAATGGATTATTTCCTATGACTCTACGCCGGGGGTGGGCGATTGTTTTGGCCCGGGGACCACTTTGTCTATGCGGAGGGCCACACCTTTTAAAATTATTGCATTTGTTAGTTAATTTAATTTCAGAAAAGGTATAAATTGTATCATAAAAGTCGATAAATATAAATTTAATTTAAATATTGGCAGTTTTTCTGGCCGTCTTGGAGTTTTTGGCTGTTTCCTGGCTGTCTTGGAGTTTTTGGTTGTCTTTGGTAGTTTTCCTGGCGGTCTTGGAATTTTTGGCTGTCTTTGGTAGTTTTCCTGGCTGTCTTGGAGTTTTTGGCTGTCTTTGGCAGTTTTTCTGGCTGTCCGGATCTTTTGGGTGTCTTGGTGGGCCTAAAAAACAAATCTGTAGCGGGCCGCTATTTGCCCACCCCTGCTCTATGCAAAGTTATATTTCCATTTTGACACGAGTATCCCCCTTCTTGAATCCAATTCGGGGACATCCCGACATATTCCATTGATGAAACGAACATTCGCACGTAACAGGGCGCACGTACATTTTTTCACACGACTCATGAATATCCATGCAACACCTCTTTCTTTTAACTCTCCCACCCGCATAACTGACACTTTCCCCCAGCGAAAGCCGGGGGTCGAGAGAACTCTGCCAGTCATCCCAATAATCCGTCCGAACAAAAGGGGAGGGAGTTACATTCTCCCACATTTCCATATTTGCCATTGTCTGGTGGGGAAGGCCACGCGACCTCTAATAGGGCGCTGCGTGGGAACGGGCTGCCCCGACGGGGGGCTAACAAGAGAAAAGGATATACTGTGTCCATTTGGCTGTAACGCTTTTCACTCTTTCCAGATTATTCAATGGGCACCCCCTACACCACACAGATTTGGAATGTTGGCCCAATTGTTAGGTACGGAATGACGGAGGAGTCATACATTATGGAACAAAATTTCAATTGTTGAGGATTGCATGCATTTTTCCCGCTGATATCTCGTAAAAATGATACGTTGAACTTAGTATCTTATCGCAAGGCTTTCTTTTTCAGTCACGACCCTTAAGTCGAGGAAATAAGGCAGATTTTCATACTTTTGGACTCTTTGTAACTATTTCAATTTGCTCACAATTTTTCAAAATTTTATGTATATGATAAATTGATATATTTATTTTAATAAACAAATTTTCAACCCTCAAAATAATTTTAAACAGTTTTTTTAAATGCTTTAGATATACCTTGTTTTTTAAGTATTTTTATTGTATACTGGCTTGCGCGCCGAACTATGAAATTAATTTTACACTTAAATGTGTAATTCCTGTTTTATATTTAAAATGAATAATTCAAAATAGAATTGAACATAAAACATTCAACATTAAAATATTTTTTCAATTTTTTTTTTTAAAACTGCTCAAAATATACTTAAAATTTCCTTAAATTTTTGCATTCATTTACCCCCGAAAAAATAACAAAATGTGCAGTGATTGCAATAATTCTAGTTCAGGCGCAATAAAATAACACGATTATGCGGTGATAAAAATTTCATGGAAATATGTTTCGTAGTTTTTGAGATATCAGTTGCGGTATGATGCAAAATTACATTTTGAGAGATATGAGTTTAAAATTTTTCTTACCATACACTTGATCAATAATTAAATATTTAGAATATCAATATCTCCGGAACTAAGCGGAATATTTTCATGCGGTTTGCTTTATTTTGTTCAGAAATGATCAGTCTTTAATATATATTTTTTTTCAAAAAATCGAATGTTTTAAAGATTTAAGAGTCCCCTTAAAACTGTAAGACAACCAGATGGTAGAAAGTGCTTTAGATGGTTATCTACAAGCATTCAACCGCCGTAATATTTAATCGACACATGCCAAAAAATTTTTCATGGAGGTTTAAGTTTCTCATTCGAAAAGCATCTCCTCATTAGATTTAGCAAGTCTTTTTTAAAGCTGTCAACAAGTAAAGCTTGCATTCATAGGTTCGTTTGCACGACCTGTTTCCAATAACTTTACAATCAAATCCATTTAACGGATTTTCCGTGAATTAATTAAGAAAAAATATTTTTGGGATTATAAGGGATAGAAATAAAAAAAAAGTACTAAATTTATCCTTCAAAAATACTCAATGAACAACCAGTGTATGAATGGTACTGACTGGTAACGTTGACTTTATCTTTTGCCTTTTTTTTATCAGCCTTTATTTTTTCAGTAAGTTTGAATCAGATATCGTGGCTAAAATTTAATTATAATGACTATTTTCCACTCTTCATACTTTCAGAAAATGGAACCATTAGACTATCAGAGATGTAGAATCCATTTCTGTTTCTTGAAATTCTATATGAACTTGAAATATACAAACCTGTAGAATATCGAATATGATACTTTCCTCTCGTCCTATTGCTATGCGAACACTGAAAAGTTAATCCTTCGGAGAGCTCAATAGAGACATTTCTATGCAATAAAAATTACCTTAGTTAATAAGTCTAGGATATTTAGTTCTTTTATAAAATACCAGCCGGGCTGTCCAGCTATCGAATCACTTCGTACTCGAATCACAGTTCACTTGAATTTAAATTTTTTTTCACTTTTAATTGGCAAAAAATCCCAAAAAATCAGTACATCTTCAAGTGATCTATTTATGATTAAAAAGTTTGAATTAAAAGTATGAAAAATAGAAAAATAATTAAAAATTAGGCACACGATGAAACATTTTTTCTCAGTGATTCATTTTTTAGTGAGAATCACGCTGTGTTTACATCGTAATACATGGCGGTTACGTTTTGTTCGGTGGAGTATGCATTTAGAATTGAAATATCTCTAAAACTATTAAAATAACAGAATAAGTGTACGCAGAAAAAATTTTCAGCTTTCAAAGGTCTTTCAAAATATGTAACTTTTATGTACTTTCATGAAAAGAACAAACTTCGATTTTAACTTTTAAAACATGGCGGTTGCGTTTTGTATCGGTGGAGTTAGAATTGAAATATCTCTAAAACTATTAAAGTAACAGAATAAGTGTACGCAGAAAAAAATTTAACATTTATGTACTTTCCTGAAAAAAAAAAAATACATCGATTTCGACATTTTCAAGTATGGCAGAATTTCATAACGAATGCCATACCGAAAACTGTCTATCCGGAACTGCTCCCCGTTTCTTTTATTTATATAGATTACAGAAAATTAAAATATCTACATATTAGAATACTCGATTTAATCAGTACAACAAAAAATTTGAAAGATGTATGTTCGGCGGACTTTTTCAAAACCAGTTGCATCAATCGAAAGGAAAGGAATGCACATTGATATGAAATGAAAGGTTGGGGAAAAATAAAGGTCATTCTTTTATGCTTACACACATTTAAGGGTACTGAAGTTTTTCCGAGGTATAATATAGGAAATTTGACTACTCACTCATCATGGAATGATAAAAAAACATATGATGTATTCGAAGTTTTCCTTTTTAACTTTTAAAGAACTGACGAAGTTTGCAAGTATGTGGGAATTTTATGGGAGTTTAAGCCTTTCTTTTCTTATTTTGGTCTATCAGAATAATCATAAAAGGCAGTATGCTATTACTTAGTTTATATAAAACAGAGGTAGTTAAATATAAACTTAAACCTGGTGTGGAAGATTTGAAATGATTGAAAATACAAACTGTAAAATAGCAAAGTTTAGGAAGGGTCACGAATTTTGCTTTCTTAATATTATGACACAGTTGCTAAGATGACAGGGTTCTTGCATGCCTTTTTAAAAAAAAAATTCCCCCCAGATTGTGTTTACCTGTTAACGTGTGACATACTAATGACAACAGCTCTTTTTAACTTGCTTCGATCCTCACGTCGTTTTGTTCAGCCGCTTCTGTAGGGTTTTTACAACATCGGTCTTCTTTTATTTATTTATTTTTCTGATCAGAAACTCTTTTTTTACAGTCCTGTATTGTAATTCCGAATTCAACTAATGTTCTTATACACAGTAGACTCCTCCCCTCTTTTATAAATGATCTCGAATCCCTCTGTAGCTCAGCATCAGTTCTATAAACTATTAAACTTAACCAGCGCACATTATTTTGTCATTTTTTTAAAAGCATGATTCCAATAATAACCAAAAAGTTTGTAATCCATTGTAACACCATTCTCTTTTCATGTGTTAATTTTAAGGGTAAAATTTTTGATCAAAGGGGCAGGTTACAAGAAAACTAATTCATAAAAATTAATTACCCTGTAAATACGTCACTCTATTTGGTACTCCATTAGGACGTTTTAATTGGAAAAAAAAGAGATCTTATCTGAACAAAAAGCTGGGCTTGCGTATGTTAATGTACCCTTACGTAAACACTGATCCTATATGATACTTCTGCTTCGAAAATTATTAAGTAGCTTATATTTTGTTTTTGATCCGATGGCATCGTTTCTTATTCATGAGCATCAAAGTTATTCGAGAGTTCAGTTCAACACATTTTAATCCTCTTAGGGCCTGTTCACATAGGAGTCCGTTGCGTTGCGTTAAGAAAAAGATGACGTTGAGACGAAAATAAACCAATCATAGGCGTTAAAAATTTCATTGCTAATCGTTTGTAGGCATATGATTGGTTTATTTTCGTCTCAACGTCATCTTTTCCTTAACGCAACGCAACGGACTCCTATGTGAACAGGCCCTTACTCAGTTTAAAAGGAAAAGATTAAAAATTTTCCATAATAAAAACCTTTTCATTTCCAAAATAGATAAGGGGTATCTATGATCTATGTAGAATAGGCAGTTTGGGCGTTTATATTTCTGCACCATACAAATTTCGCATCATTTTCTAATAGCTATAGCCTATAAAAACTGTTAGTAACCCGGTTCTTTACACTTCCCATTTTTATAGTAATGTTGCGTCATACTGTGAGAATGACGCCAGTTTGAAGGAGTGAGGTCACAACTCCGCTTTTTTTGTGTTTTTATTTTCTTTTGTATCGATACTAGCTCCTTCAATCGATATGTAAAACTGTACGTAAGTACTCAGGTATAAAAGGGGAGTACATACTTGTAACTTGGGGCATGGAGCATTGGGCATTTGTTATTGCCTTGACTTGACTTTTATATGCTTTCAAGCTGTTTGGGTAAGTTACCCAACGCTGTGTTAATTATTCTAAATGTGAATAAACTTATTTTTCTTATTTTAACTTGACTTTCCTTCGAGTCATACTATTTTTCTTATCAAGATTCTGCTATGCTTCACCGAGGCAACACTGTTCGAAAGATTAATCAACAAAAACTGTTAAAAAACTACTTCCATTTACCCAAGCCAATAACTGGCTCGATATCATAAAATAACAGAATACATTTTCCTTCCTACCCAACAGTTTTTTAACAAAAAAATGATAATATAAAGGTTTTCATTTCCGTGAGTAGCTTCTAATGTCATAGGACACTCAGAATTTTTTTCAGTATTTTCCAAAAGGGAATGATTGATGAAACTCTCTTTCGTATCCACATCAATTAAAATAAACGGGGAAAATGTATTATAAATGTACTGCACAATGAATAGGAGAATCCGGAATCTCCAGTTTCTTTCCGTTTGAATCAATCAAAAAAAAAAAAAGTTCTCTCGACTACGAGATATTATTTGGCACTAATCGAATGACTGTAACGCGATCCGCAGCTTTCGTTTTTCGTTTCCCCAGCTGCACCTGGGATGACCAGACAGCAGGACGATGTGGCAATTAAGATTCACCCCTTGCTCTCTCAATTGGATGTATCTTCCGACAGCTCAACATGCCTGTAAGTCGAGAACAACATTGTGTACCGAACTTTTGTGGGATTTCTCCCTTTGTAGCCGCTGCTTTTTCGAGCGTGAAACCAGAGTGGTCGGGTCCCCGAAATCCCTTTTCTTCCTGGCCTAACCGGCCGATAATCGCGGGGGCCCTGCCGATAGCATCGAGGAGAGCCCTTGTCGCCGGAGCGGGAGGGTCGAGATTAAGCCCCGAAGGCTCCTACAGGAGATTACCGTAATCGGATTATGGACCGATCTGCGGACATATTTCAAATGCGGTGTTAGAGGGAAGCTGAAGGAGAGGTGTAGCGGGGAAACACAGATAGGAGGAGAAATATTGTTCAGATAATCAGGGAAGAAAATAATATAGGGTGATTTGAAATCATTTTGAGGGAGGGGATACGGTCGACTTCGGTTCTACCCTTTGACGAGCATAACTTCTACTGTGATTACAAAAACGCCATTCTTTCAGCCATCGCTTTTGGCATTCGGTTTGTATTTCGGCAGAATTTGCAGAAATAAATAGGCTCGAGACTTGGGCAGGGCAGCTTGACATTTTAATGATGCTCTGGCCTTAAGATTTCTCTGCACTGACCCTATCGAATTCGCTCACCTCTGTGACACTGTCTCGATTACTACACGAAATTAGTATTTCTATAAATTTGTGATGCCCCGTTCCTACCCCTCAACATGTCATCTATCGGCGAACTGTTGATCTGGGCGGTCTCATAAAGTCTAGGATAAGAGGCCATAAAGTTCTTGTAATGTGCGGTTCTGACGTTATAGAACGTATAAATCTCAGAGTGGTTCGAGGGCTTTTGAGATTTTTGACACTATAGTGACATTTAGATTACCATAAACTTCGAACACTTACCAGCACTTCAAACGCCAGTGAAATCCCTTTGGATTCGCCGACAGTATTAAAGACCCCAATAGTCCAGAAGAGGAGATATGTTTCTGAGTGCCAGAGAGATGCAGCTCTCCTGGTCCGAGAGGCCTTCTGTGGCCAGCGCTGTCGGTGAACCCGAAGCCACCCTGACTATCTAACTGTATAAATTCCAATTCGCTGTACATACTTGCTTTGACTGTTGTAGTTGTAGTATGTTTAACGTATCGTAGTAAAGTAAATGAAGCGAAAGGCTTGTCGTATTATTGACTACGGTACACCTCAATGTTAACCTAGGAAGAAAATGTGTCTACTATTAGCAGCTACATGAATGCAGATCATCCAATAAAAAAGATATTTTCAGATAGACTGAACTTTTCTGCACCTCACGACGAGATTCATTTTAATTTTATTTCGTCCACCAAGGAAGAGATGAGCGTTTAAAACACGCTAGACTAGATTCCCCCCACCGAATCTTTTAAATTTTAAAATATTATTTGCATTAAAAATAACGAAAAATGTCTCGAGGTGTCAAATTTCTTTGTTACGAATTACAATTCTAAAATAAAACTTTAAAATACAAGTTTGCAATCCTTGGACACATTTTCTCCATAGATGGAGTAGAGCGAATCCAATAGGGTTAGTACATGGCAGCCTTATTATTATTATTATTTTAAATTTAATTTAATTTAATTTTTTTAATAAGGAAGTCCTTGTGCACCGCAAAGTACAGCACAAGGCTTACAGAAGTAAGTAGAAACAAACAAATGACCAAGTAAAAGCGGTGAACAACAACAAAAAGACGGAAAGGAAAAAAAAAAAAAAAAAAAAAACAGATAATAACAAAGCAAATAAAAAAACAAACAAGACTAATTAAAAACTGAAGCAGCAAAGGCAATAAAGTTACAGAAAGAGATAAAAATCCATTTTGTGGTAGACCATAACATGACGTGGGGGAGGAAACTTAATGTTACAGGAATCAAATTCCACAATAAAATCCCTTCTCCTCTCAGTAAGTTTGAAGCAGTCAAAAAGCAAGTGTTCGACATTTTGAACTCCGGCCACGATGCAGGAGCACTGACCAGTGTCCGATAATCCAAATTTCTTGAGATAGCAATTGAAATTGCCGTGGCCAGTGAGAAATTTTGTTAAGTGAAAATCTCTGAAGAAATGTTTGTTATTTAGTTTTTGCGAAATTGTGGGGAAAAATAGTTTAGTTAAGGAGGCAGTTGATGAATTCTGGTACAGCTCATTCCATAAGAGAATGGTCTTTTTTCGATTCTCGTTTCGAATGTGAGATTTGGGAATGCTCACAGGATCAATGATGTGTGGCTTGTTTTGCAAGCCAATCAGCTCTTTCGTTCCCTAAAATGCCAGAATGACCTCGGACATGTGAAAAACAAACACTAATTCCTCTAGCTTTAAGCTCGTAAAGAGTGATTTGAAAATTCACTACAATTTTGTTGCAGGAGGAAATATTACTAAGCAAAAATAAGGAGGAAAGAGAATCACTGCAAATAAGAAACTTGGATGACACGGTACAGTGGTTCGAGATCCATTTGAGCGATGCACTGAGGCACAGTAATTCTGCTTGGAACACACTACACTCATTAGGAATTCTAAACATATAATGTTCCATTTCGGCGGCGTCTTGAAACACAACAAAGGCAAGTCCAACACGATGGCTGAGTTTACTGCCATCAGTGAAACACACTACAAGAAAATTACTAAGAACATTGTCATTATAACCGATCATTTCGATAGGAACACGTTCAGCAGCATGTGGAAGATTCGAAATAAACATTTTGGAATCTTGGGTAATATTTACAACATTATCTTTGAAATCTTTATTTTGCAGGACGTAAAGGTCAATTGGGGGAAACCCCGCTATGGCAAAGCAGATTTCGTAACTCACAGTTCTGTAGCCACGTATAATTCTGTGTAAAATTCTTCTTTGAATTCTGCTTAGACTATGGCAGTTGATCTTTTTTTTTTCAAAGCATTACCCCAAGCTCTAGAAGCATAGCAGACAAAAGGTACGATTCCCTGTTTATAAATCATACTAATAACATTGGATTTCAATCCAAAGATGTTGCAGGAGACACGATTAAGTCCTTTAAGAATGTTTTCGCATTTTTTGGAGTGATATGCAGTGTGATTTTCCCAACAAAGTTTGTCATCAAGCATTATTCCTATATGTAGGAGTGAATCACCTAGAAGCAATGGATGCATGCAAGGGTTGGAATGAGCAATGAATACAACGCATTGACCTTACACATACATTTATTAGATAACCCAAATTTCAATTAACATGTCAGAGCTATAGTTTTACAATCAGTTTTATATTAACACTTTTGACGTACAATACCCAGAAGCAGAGGCAAACTATAGAGTCAAATATGATTTTTAGAATCTAACGGGGAGGCACTTACTATAACGGATGTATGCAACGATGATCGTAGCATCGGCGACCGGGACCCAGTATCATCTCCAGTGTAGGAAAACGTTGGCGGTATATTGGCACTTCTCCACGACTATGAGGCAGACGAGAGCCTCCGACATCTAACTCTCAGGAACCCAATCTAAAGACCGTCTCCTTCTTCTTTTTTTTTTGATTCCTTCCGTCCTTAGCGAAGCTGTTGTCCGTTTACAGGGGGCCATTCTAGCACGCCCCTTACTTTCATTGGGCAGTGGGCTGTTTCTCCTTCAGTGGTTCCTATCCCTAATTGGTCCTTTATTATACCGCCTCTGTCGCCTCTGTCCATAGGCTATGTAGTACCTCCCCCCACATACGTTTATTTTGTAAAACAACTTTGATTCTTTTCCTCTGACGTTTTTACTGTGGGCCATAAAATAACGACCATCCATCAAGTAAAATATAAACTTCAGATCGCTATCACTGGCCACACCGACAGCTATTCTTCTATTTTTTTATTGTTTTACAATCCTGTATTTACCCCTGCCTCTGCATCCTTTATGATACATTCTTTATTGTCCATACACCGTGGGGAATTACACTATTTTCACTTCTACACTATATATTTGATTTCATTCACCATTTCCAGCCGGGTGTTATCAAAATAGAGTTGCTTGCTGGAGAAGTCCACATTCTTTTTCTTAATTGCCATAACCTTCGATTTATTCCGGTTGAATTCCATTTTGTAATCTCTTGCCCAGTTTAAAATATCATTCAATGTGTTTTGAGCAAGTCCAAAAAACACAGCAGCCTTAAAATGTAATTTCAATTCTATTGAATGTAATTATTTTAGCAAAAGAATTCGCATTGTTGTCAATTTCAGTATGTTTTCATTTCAGACATTGCAATCGTTTTTTTATCGTCTTTAAGTCTTTGCAATCGTTTTGTAAGAATCTTTTTTTATCACTCTAGGAAAAGAAAATGGTCAGAATTATAGTTCTATAACCAGAAGAAGAACAAAATATTAAAGAAAAACGATGTTTGGAAAGCTATAAAATTTCCTCCAATATTATTTTTTCATGTTATCGATGAACAAATAGTGGACTAATAAGAAATTTGTAAGCAGAAATTCAAAATGTTATTATTGATTTCAGTTTAAGTGATGCATTATAGTTAATAAATATTTACATAAACTACTTAAAAACAAATATTTGGATATTTAATCGTTGTGTATATACACATTTATAAACTTACTGTCATAATATATTCTTATGACAATAAATTATAATTATATATCAGAAATGAATACAATTCAGATCAACGGGGATCTCACATAAATGTATCTTTTGAAATTTAAATATAAAATTTTAAATTTAGTAAATAAAAATAATTCATAGTTAAAATTTTACAAAAGAATTTCAGCAGTATCAAAGAAAACTTTACAGAAAAAAAAGAATTAAAAATACAATAATTTGATCTAATCTTATCGTACAAACAATCGAAAATTTAGCAGATTCTATTTTTATAAGAAGTAAAAAGATTATGTTAAATAGTTAGGAATAAACATTATAGGGAATTGCAAGAGAAGGGTCCGAGGGAAGGTTATCTGTTATTTAAAGCAAAAATTTATATCGTTACAAATTATTTAACGGTTTTAGGTACCATACATACTATAGTTCTATCTCGGTAACTGATTGAAATACAAGAAAGAATTCAGGGTTAATTTATTTTTACTTGTTTTGTATACTTAATATAAGGCATAACTTATAACGTATTTTATGAACTTAAAATAACGTTATGAGGCAACTTTTCTTCTTGCGATAGTTGAACTGCTCTAGTACAGTGTTATGTACCAAGGAACCAGACCTCAAAAGTTTAAACATTGAGATAAATAGGTGATAGGGGGCACCACATGTTTAGCTATTTAGGGAAAAAGTTATTAATAAACTAGGCAAAATAATATTCTTTTATAAACCAACCACCAGCAACTGGAATTTTTAATTTAATGCTCATTAAAACTCGATTTTCTCAGTTTCAGTGTACGCTCCATTTTGCAAAACACTGCCCAATTTTATCTCATTTTATGGCAAAGAGTAAAATTTTGAACTAAGCCTGGAATGATGGGTCAAGTCTTGCCTAAAACTGATGCTTAGATTTTTAACAGAAACGGAAATTATGTATTTTCTTATCTCTTTACGAAGCTGTGTTGCTTTGGTCCCGTCTTTTTTCATTCTGTGTGTTTGTGTGCTGGAATGTAGAATCTAAATTGCAGAAATAAGCTTTGTAGAAAACCCTATACTATTACGCCCTGTATCGTGTATACGCAAACAGCATTTCGAGCGAAAAATGCATCATCGATTTTCATCTATCTTTCATGCGTCAATTTTCGCCTTGAAAACTCAAGCTGTACAAATGATTACTGATGATAATGAAAACAAGCTAAGGATAGAGTGGGAAAAAGTAGATAATTAATTTTAATATTAAATTAACAGTTGATATCCTCAAAAGAGTGAAGAAATCATAGAATGAGGATTTTCAAACTTAAAAACAAAAACACTGAAAGGGCCAAATTTAAACGAGATACTTATCTATTATTATAGTAGGTCTTTTTATTGCCACTTTAATGCACACTTCTTTGTGTTTTAATTTAGATTGTATTCCACAATTTTTTTCCTGACCAATGACTAATTACCCTTCACTAATGAATACGGGAAGTTTCTACTTATTAGATCAACAGCACACACCATGGCTATTTTAATTCATAGCAGGGCACATATTACGTTTTCCGCGATTCGGACTTAAATTGTGTCCTTGATAATAAAAGTGGTCTAGGTCATTGTACCGGTGATTACAAAAGTGGTGTGAGTTAATATTTTTCGCTTCGAGATATTTATAGGTTCGAGTTTGAAAAAAAATAATAAATATTTTTATACTGTATAACAAAATGTTTCAGAAAATATTTACTGTTCAATTTTTAAATTTTTGCAAATACTGCTTCAAATTATGGTAATGTAAAAGGACGCAACGTGAACAGAATATTTTTTTTTCAAAGATTCCTGACGTACATCACTTTTGTAATCACCGGCACAATGACTTACACCACATTCATAATTAAGGGCACAATTCTACCTACATCTAGACAGAAATACCTTCACAGAAAAAAAAGTCAACTTTTTACGAAATCTCATTTTATTGTCATTTTTGTTGTTTTTGAAATTCGGATAGTATGTAGAGTTGCTTTATAGTATGTAAAGATTGAGAATATACAATTACGGAATAGTGATCTACGTTTTACAATAAAGTTATGAGAGAAAAAGTATAGAAAATGAAATTAAAAACTCAACTATTCTAAAGGTTTGACAGATTTTTCTTAAGTTACCTTCACCTCGCAACACCCACTTCACTTCACGTTACTTTTTCTTGATTAATACTAAAAATGCTATAAAATAAACGAAAACCTAAAAGTGCACTGGATCGTAAAGTGTAAAAGAAATCGAAATTACGACACAGTAAATCCCGAAATATATTAAGTGAATAAAATATCAGCCAAATGTAAGATATACAAATCATTTTGCTTTTTATATCAAAGACTGTAGTAAAAATAGTCGTTAAAGCTACAGTTAAATCATTTTATAATTATTGCTTCCTAAAAAAAGTAATATACAGTCGAAACTCCGTTACAGCGAGTCTGGTAATTTTAGAACTCACGGATATAACGAACGAAAATTTTGGTCCCGCCGTTTTCCTATTGTATTTAATGCTAATTTATCCTTTTATAGCGAACCTCCGAAATCTTAAGAATCGGCTATAACGAACCTTTCTTTCAGTCGACTACTGATTTTTTTTTTATTTTTAAACTTTTTAAGGATGTTGGAGATACAACGAATGTTGAAGAAGAAGATAATGACGATTTACCTATCGCGATGTGGATAGAAAAGCACAAAATTTCATCCTTCTCAGAATGTGACATGCAATTATTCGAAACATGTGATGATGAAGTCATTACATGTGAAAATATGACTGATGCAGATATCGTGGAAGAAATTAAATAGAACCGTTCTAAAATCGAAGATTCTACTTCTGATGCTGACGAAGAGGGGCACATAAATGACGAAATCCCCAATCTCAGACGCTACAGCAGTGATGCGGGTAATTTAAAAGTTTTTGTCTACACAAACAGTGGAAGAAAGAGTGTCGGAGTCATTTGATGTATTGGACAAAGAAATTCATAAAATGTTTTTGAAATCGGCATCACGTCGGCAGAAGATGACCGATTATTTCTGTATCAAAACAGTGAGCAACAATTGAAGATAAAAGGAATTTATTTCCATTTGTCTTCATTTTTAGTTTATTTAATTAGTATTATGTCAGTTTAATGCAATCGATTTTAGTCAATTTAAGTCATTAATGATCATTTTTAATAGATTTTATCACTTTTCAATACATCATTATTGAATACACATAGCAACTAATGAGCAATACATTTTGTAATATTTTTCTTAACGGTTCGGATATAAAGAACCACCGGATATAGCGAACAAAACCTTTGGTCCCTTGAAGTTCGTTATAACGGGGTTCGACTGTATTCAATGCTAACAGAAAATTTTTTCGTTATTATTTTACAATAAATCTAAAGGACACGCATTATGTCCCATAATAATGTAGCTGAAACTCATACAATAATGAAGTTTTGATAACTAGGTTTAAAAAATATTTTACATTTACGAAGACCTTCTCGGGTAGTCTCATTAATAGCTACGGATGATAAGTAATTTATCTGGAAACTGTGCAAAGCGAGAGATTTCCATTCTGATGGGGAAAGTTAGTATACTGTGTCTTGCAAACCTCTTTTACTTTAGAAGACTGGTTGCACACAAAAGAATTCAAAGTCAAACCACTTGCCAGCTATTATCAGTAACCGAGTCTCTCCACACGGAGAGAAAACCCTTCCAGCCCTTTTACGCGTGCGTTGTCACACATTACAACTTTCTAATTAGCATATCTGCCTGGGCGGCATTTTCTATTATCTATTTGCCGAAATTTCAGCTGCTTTTCGAAGTCGCACACACGATCTCTTGCCGGCGATTCATTTTTGCAACCCAGTCCCGGCCAACACGTGTCCTATCAGCTTGTCGTCGCCGAACCCCTTTCGGTCCTACACGCGTGTGACGTGGCTCACTGTCAACAGCACGGGGGGTGGGGGATGTCACTTCGAAAGCTGGGCAAATATTGCACTAATGGGTTACAACAGAAATTTGGCCTTCAAAGCGATGGCAAACAAGAGATTCACAGCTGGTTTCTTTGTCTCGGACGGCGATAACTTCCAATAAAAATGGCTTTTAAACGCTCGTCTTAGGTGAAACTCTTACATAACTCTTATACAACTAAGAATAGCAGAAGCTGATAGTTATCAGGTCAGGATTAAACCACAAGCTGAATCTCTCATCGACTTCTTTCGTAATTTTATTTCAAGTTTAAAAGTCCTCCAATTACAGTGGAATCTCGATCTATCGTTTTTCAAGGGACCGATTGAAATGAACGATAAATGCGGGAAAACGATAGATGCGGAAACATAACAAAGCAATAGGATCGTTGGGACTGGATAAAATGAACGACACATACGGAAAAACGATGGATCCGAAAACGATCGATCGAGATTCCACTGTACTGATAACCAGGCAAACCAGGCCGTTCGTTCCTTTCTAAAACAATATTAGGAGGCAAAAATTTTATTCCAGGGTTTTACTTTTAGTTGAGTTAATAATAAGTTTTGTTGAGTTCATAATATTGAGTGTAAGTAGTGGTGAAAATTACAGAGGGAATCAATGGGCAACTTAAAAAAAAAAAAATATCACGAGGAAAATTCTCGAGACTTCCGAAGTAGCGAAAAAAAGTATCTCCCGACCATCATTAGACCATCACTTTTATGAGGGGGATGACACCAAAATCTAGGATACATTTTAAATGCTGAACAGGCTCATAATATCCTTATTTTTTTACGTTTTATGTTTTCAAATATGCAAATAAAATAAATTTCAACTGAAATTCACGTAAGCAGGAAGGAGAAAGATAAAAAATGAAAATGCAGAAGATAAGTCTTTTCTTGGTGAATGTCCGTTGAAGGGAGTTTCGTTTATACGTATATATGTTACACGCTGATAAAAATGACCAAAATTCCAGCTACTAACTTTCCTTTCTTAATATTTTAGAATGACAAAAATGTAGCTATGGTGTAAAAAGGAAAAAAAAATTCCTTTTAGGTCTCCTCCTTAAATTACAGCTCAAGTATGTTAGATGATGTAGAAGAAGACTGATTTCCTTCGGTAAATTTCTTAGAGGAGGTATTGTCAGGTTTGTGAGCAATCAATATCATTTATTTTGATTGTATACTCAAAGAAATTAAATGTAATTAAATGTATCCAAAGTAAAGCTCAAATAACATGTTCATTGTAAGTTAAACTTATTTTAAAATTTTCTTCGGAATGATGAAGTTTAAAATTGTGCATTCAAAACTTTAATGAATGCATGTTATGGACTGACTTAGATCGACAAGAATGGGAAAGTTCTGACCGAGAGAAGGAGATTTTCTTCCGACAGTACGGGCGTTTTTTGTTTTTCTTACACATATCAAGCTGCATAGAGTGAATCCCAACTTTACGGAATCAATCTCTTCAGAATATTGACGTTCGGTATATATGGTTAGCTGAAAGAATTCAGAGAAGAAAGCAAGTATTTAGGCATTTTGGCTGCCAGAAATATTTTAGCTTATAATTCAAAGAGTTTATGACATTTTTTATGAACTATTTAACTGATATCTGTCAAACGAGGTCTAAATTGTACATGCGCAATCTTTATAGATCATTCAGTTTTTTTTAAAATAAATGCCTCTTCTCGTTTCTTATTTAACTAGAAGGTAACCCGTCATTTTGACGTCATAATGGAAAAAGTATATGAAAGTTAAAAAATATCCTGAATTATCTAACAATATTGCATTTAATCCACACCTTGTAAAAGCAAACCCTTCCATTATTTTTTATTTATTTAGTTTATCGTGCGATTGGAGTAGTAGACTGCCATCCAGTTTTTTACAGCTCACTACGCGATATGAATACTTGAGCTACTTGATTCATTCACATTCAAGTTTGTTTACTTTCAGAATTCATCGCAAAAGTAAACAGATTTTTAAAAACTGTTAAATATACAGCTAAAAGCATCCAATCTTTTTTAGTTCTGAATGTTTTATAGAAAAATAGGCTGAACAAACGTGATTTGATGGAGAATATATTAATTTTTAGGTAAGAAAAAAATTCTGATCCACATCTGTAATTGAAATTAGGCCTAACCGGCCGTTTGTTTACTGAGGGCTTCAATTGAAAGATGAGTACAGCCCGGAAGTGTTATACAGAGACAACGGCTATTATATATATAATAACGAAAACTATACGAATCATGAAGATTTGGGAATATTTCCAAATTTTACGAGGTTCTATAAAAGTGACATTTTTTAAAAAAGCGTCAAGTTAGAAGTCTGTGATTTGGTAATGGACCCATTGTGAAGGGAGGAGTTAGAATGTTTTCAGAAAGCTATGCAAAAATTCCCGTATTGAGACAAGAGCGAAGCATTAAGCTTAAAATGTCTCATCAGTGACCATTATGCGATAAGTGGTGTCACATATCTAAAAAAAATGCACTTTATAGGTTGGTCGCCAAACTTAAAGGTAAACACCGATGGGGAATTACAGGTATGCAAACGAAAAAAATTGCGGTTGTCACTTTATTTCTAATCTTAAGACACTTCAAACGCAGAAATTCGGGAAATTTTCGACCCTTTTTTACGCACTTTACTATCTCTAAATGAATTTTTCCCTTTGAAAACTTCTTATGTATCGATTATGGCAACAGATCAATATTGTGTTCATAATTTCAGCACATTTCAGGAGAACTAGACATGATCTACATTCATTATCAATGGTCTTGTTCGGCTAAAATATTCCTTTGTGTAGGAGAATTACAAAAAGTTTATTCTGATGTATTTGCAATTGGACATTTGAATTCGCTGGTCACTTCCCGTGTGTGACATAAGAACAGCATTGTCTCAACTGAATTTCATCTCTCCGCCAAATCATACTAAGTGAAGTGAGTTCCAATGCAGTTGACCAATAGGGAGATTTTCAATTCATAAAATGTCTGCATTATGTAAATAGTGTATCGAGAAGCTTTCTTTGCATTATAAATGCACTACGACGTTTTGAGGTTACACGAAATGCTAGAGGATGCGCTTTCATAGAATTTATGTTTGCTTATAAACATTCTAAAGCCTTTTAAAGAGAAGGGAAAAAAAAAGATGAATGCAAAAGCAGAAAGATTGAAAGAATTTATACATTTGTTAGATAACGTTGGCAACCCCAACCTCAATGTCACCTTCGAAACTGTAAAGGAAAGCGTGGATTTTAGAAAAACCGAAAACAGGCAATTTGTTAAAATAGATCCCCAGAATACCAACGATAAAAAAAAGTGAAAAAATAATAATTGAAAGCGGACTGGAGAATACCGGTGGTAAGCCTGCCGGTGCATATGTCCTCTAAAATGTTCTTGAGGCGGCACGCGTCGTCTAGGGTTCAGGGGCCTCCCATTCTTCTCCGCAAACGGGTAAAAAAAATTACCCTGGAAGTTTTCTTTCTCCTTTTTATAATAGTTTGCCAACGTTCAGTACGTATTGTCACCACCAGGCTGACAAGTGCCTCGTCTTTTAAAATTCGACGTTTTGCTTAAATCTGCTCGCAAGGGCACTTAGAGGTCGAGCGGGGAAGCTTGTTATAAGGGTTTAATAATAAAGGAAGATTTCGGCGATTAATTGCTCCTCGTTGAATTTAACTTTCTTATTTGTAAAATACAGTCGAACCTCCATATATCGAAGTAGCAAATTGCGCGAAAAAAAATTCGATATATAGAAATTTCGATATATAGAATTGAGCTTAGTCTTATCATAATTCTCCTTAAAAAAAAATTAAAGCTAATTTTCGTATACGAAACTCCTTTTCTAATTTATATGCGAATCCCATTAAATGAAAGTTGATAACTAAAAAATGAATTAATATGAAAGATTTATTGAGTACTACATACCTTTAAAAAACAATAATCCAGATAGTGGTTACAATGATCACAGTTACATTCTTTAAAAAAAAAAACTATGGATGTCTTGCTGAACAGTGAGTTTTGCGGAAAGTTCAAAGAAATGTTCGTATTTATTCAATCCCCTAAAAACTTCATCAGGGACATTTTCCGCGAATTGAAGTCCACGACGTATTGTTTCAAATGCCAAAAATTGGGAGATTTTATTCCAAAGTGGAATAAAATCTCCCAATTTGTCTTGAAAAAAATTTCGATATATAGAGATTTTTTCGATAGATAGAAACAATTTTTCTATGTAATGAACATGGATATTTGCTAAGAGTTTTATATATAGAAAATTTCGATATAGGGAATTTCTATATATGGAGGTTCGACTGTATATTGTATAGATTTGTATAAAAATGATGCATTGTGAAGTGAATTGCAAAATTATTAATTAAAAGAATAATTATTTTTTAACAAGTTTGCTTGGTGGAAGAGAAAAACTTGTTTAGGGCAAGAAAATTTCAGCACTAAATCTTTAGCCATCAATCACTTTTTTTTGTTTTGTTTCGTTTTCATGCGAAGTATATTCAGAATGAGAAAGTTTGTATCGATCGTTTTGAAACTAATTGAGAGTTTCTTCACTATCAGAAAATTCCTAAATTCGGCAACTTTGGATTTTTTTGAAGAAAATTTATCTGCCTATTCTTTAAATCTATTAGTATCAGACAGATGATTTCACTATACGGGAGCTCTCAGATTCTGGGAAATTCTAAATTATCAGAAAAGCATTTTTATGGTTAAATGTAAATGTTCTTTAACATTTTTTGAAGTAATATTTTAAAAGTAATTAAAGTAATTTCAAAAAAGCAAAAGAATGTAATTTTCAAAAAATTTTCTCCCTACGATTTACTGTCCCAGCAAGATTAAAATGAGAATTTTTTTGAAACCTCATAAAAGTGTCATAAAAAATTAAATCATACCTCATTTTTTTTACCTATTTTTACTTATATAGTTTAATACGAAAAAAAAGGTTCTGAATTTTTCTCTTTTATTTCCTTCTCCATTTTTAAACGCTGAGAAAAAAGGATGTTCCAACACTAAATCGGAGCACTAAATTCAGCACTAAGATAGCAAATCGAAATTCAGTTTTTAGTACACATAAAATCTCTTTGAAAATTGTCTAGCGTTGCATAAAAATACAAGTATCAATGAAAAATAATTAAATTGCAACCATAAAATACTATAATTAGCCTGTATTTATATGCTGAACGTCAGAAGGCCTAAAACTGTAAAGTTGATTAATAGTAAGTCAGTAAGTCGTAAAACATTTTCAATAACCACCATCAGACCTTAATGTTAGTGGTACTACTTTTGCAATCATCCTTAACAGGGAATATCTCCAAAACTTAAAACATTTTCTGTTGTTGATCAATATTTATAGTTGGAAATTCAGGGTTTATAATTACTTCTTGTTTAAAAAAAATTAAATACATACATATATATATATATATATATATATATGTGTGTGTGTGTGTGTGCGTATTTCTTGACTCATCTGTTTGTAATAATCTGCCGTGGAGAATTAATAATATAACCTAGTCAGGCAGAAGAGTAGTTCTGCAACGGATCCCAAGCCAGCGTGTGATTCATGGGAATGAAAAGGCTGATAGGCTTGCCTAATTTCGATCAGTTGCCACAGGAAGATTTACCTTTGTCCTTTCTGGCTACCGAACATATCATTAATCATTAGAAATACTCATCGGGGTTACGTCCAAAGAGAGCTCGCAAGCACTCATGGAAAATGCTTAGTCCATCTGGGTACAGAGTTCTGAGGGATTTGTCAAGAAATGAGCTCTGTGCCCTTTTCAGAATGACTGGAGCCCACTTGGTAGTCTGTACATCACTTGTACAAGCCAGACTATCGTGTAAACGTGTTGGTATTTCAGTTACCTCCTTACATGTTGACTCTCCTGGAAAACCTCCCTTGTCAAGAAATGAGCTCTGTGCCCTTTTCAGAATGACTGGAGCCCACTTGGTAGTCTGTACATCACTTGTATAAGCGAGACTACCGTGTAAACGTGTTGGCATTTCAGTTACCTCCTTACATGTTGACTCTCCTGGACCGCTAGACGCCATATGATAAATTTTCCTCGTGTGAGTCGAGGATAAAGAAAAATCCTTTTATGTAAACCAAGTAAGTTAGGAAGAGCATAGACTAATTAAAATATATTTCTAAATTTGAAATTATTAAAGTATTGCTTCCATAATTAGAAAGCATTAAATAGTGGCTCTTGCCTTCATTTTTTTTTTCCAAGAGGATTATAGACTGATACCATAAATGGTCTTCTTATAAGTTTATTCCATTAATAAGTCTGAGTGCATTTCGTTTTACGTGTGAATTGTTTACCGGAAAAGAATCCGCAAATTATCTTTATGTATGTATGTGTGTGAACGTGTATAGCAACTGGAAATCACCAAAGTAGTCAATCGAGACTCAAGAGGGAAAAGAATAAACTTGTGTTCTCATTTCGAACAAATACGTCGAGAACTGAAGCCCAGTAGGAAATTTTATTGAACCACAAGTCAATAGGTTTAACTCTGTAGATAAGTTAACAAGGAAAACAATTTCATTTATCCATTTTTCGTCTTTAGAAGCCCCTACAGGACACACAAGAGATATTTTTTCTTATGTATCTTCAAAAAATATATATATATATATATATGTGGTTTTGTTTTCCTTCTCGTGTAGTGGATACTAAAGACGAGAAAAATGAATGAGACTTTTTTTTTTTTTGCTACCACATCTGCAGACTTCATCCTAACGGCAAAATGATTCAATCATATGTGTAGGTATATACGTACATGCATAGAGAGAGAAAGGGGGTAGAAAGAAGAAAGTAAAGACAATAGAATTAATTTATTCGGTTAATCGCATTTTAAAATTATTTAAATTGTTATGGAATAAAATTACCGCTGAAAGGAATTACTCCTGCAGAAGACTAAGTGTTAAAAAAAAGAGAGGCGAAAGGGGAATCTTCTTTTGTCATGTTGGATGCCGATGCATTTGTCCTTTAAATGCCCTAAGAGGCAACGTCTGCTTCCTAACGGTTGCTGAATGGGATGGATGGAACAAAGATATATGTTTGTATAACGATTTCTCTAGGTGTTTTCTTTTCACTAGGGTCTAGTGTGGTTCTAGTAGGGTCTAGTAGTAAGGTTCTAGGTGTTTTCTTTCATAAATACTAACTATACCAAATGCATCTATTATCAAGTGTTTTTCTTGCTTTCCACAACAGTGACTTTCAAACATTTCCCATTTTTTTTAAGTATTTTTCCATGATCTATTACTCTAACTCTAAAAAAGTACTGAAACATCTTTAGATTTATCAGCTGTCAACTTACAGTAA
>OU015500.1:151621959-151666959 GCA_907164885.2 Dolomedes plantarius
TTACTTACAATCCTGATATTTCAAATAAACCATCTCTAGGGGCAGTTAAAAATTGACTGTGCGAAAGCATATTGATGGGGAAATTAGGTGCGAAAGCAAATTGATGAACTACCAGCACGTCTCTCATGATAGCAAGAGGTGTCGCATTTGAATCATGTTCGAGATGAGTGATTGTTTTACATCTTTTCTCATAAGAAAATGTGAGAACTAGTAGTTATAGTAGTTCTACCCTTTTTCTGTTCGATTATTGGTTCATTTACGAAACACAAATTTCTCTTTGTTAAATCATTCAAGAGACTTTTCTTATTATTAAATTACTTTTGTGGTGCGATGTCAAACTTTGTATCCTCCTCCCTCTTTAATAAATAGATTAATATTTTAATGTTATTAATGAAATCTTACCGTTTAAAATACTAAGAATGCTTTGTAACGCCTCTTATAAATCTTTCTCCTTTTACGAACTTGGCAGTTATAGCCTCTGCTCTCTGAAGGCCTGTTCACATAGAATTCGTCAACGTCAGCGTTAAGGATTCTGCTGGCGCTGATTGGTTAAAGGGGTCCATTATTGGTATATGATTGGTTAAAAAATATTACGCTTACGATTACGGATTCTATGTGGACAGGCCCTTAGTCATCGTCAAATGTAAAAATATCACACATTTCTATAAAGATGACTTCTGTGAGGTTCCATGACGGATTTCTCAATAAATCGTTTCCCCAGACGGAGAATAATGCCCCTCACCAGGTGAACTAGGCAATATCTATGACCCAACGCCATCTAGTCTACGACATGACGTAAAAAAAAGAAAGGAGTCATGCCCAGAGAACGCCCGTGGCGAACGTTAAGTAATGGTCGCCGCAATCAGCTGTTCGAGGAAGCCGCCATCATGTCTCCATTGAAGAAACCAATCAGGGGAGAGAACCCTGACGTCACAGCGGTCGCCCGACCAACCGGAGGCTAAGTCCCGCCACGGGGCTGGGAGAGCAAATTTCGAGAGAGGCGGGGAGAAAAAAATCAAGAGATTTAGATTTGGATTCGGTCTCATCCAGAGAGTCCATTTTCTCAGAGGTCCTCGTGACCGATAGCTACACTCCATCCCGGAGGTATTTTATCTTCAGAGCAGAATGCTCTAGACTAGAGGCTTCGTGCCGATCCATCTAAGTCCTCGGACATGTTAATTTTTAGGAACCAGGAGAGTTCCTGTAGTTAAGTTGCATCTTTTGAGACCAGCACGGTGTTCGCATCCCACGAAAGTGTTATTCCAACCTTGGAACATTGTGTTTCGTTGCTGATGTCGGGCTACTGTTAAGGCCAGTTCCCTCTATGTCTAGAGGCTGTATCACGACTTTTGTAAATAATCTGTACAAAGCATCTAATCAAGACTTAAATAAACGTGTTATTCATTCAGTGGACTGAACTCTGTATTTCTTCTATATTTCGCCACCCTCAGTCCAACTCATTGAGCTCTAAAAGGAGAATTCCCTCGACGATGAACTTTTTTTTATTAGTTAACCTTTAGCTTACGGGGCCATTTTTTCGATTCTCTCTTTAGAACCGGAAATTTTATACCCCCTTTGTAAGAACAGCCAGTAAGAGGGTTATATATATATATGTATGTGTGTGTGTATATATATATGTATATATATATATATATATATATATATATGTATATATATATATATATATATATATATATATATATGTATATATATATATATATATGTATATATATATATATATATATATATATATATATGTATATATATATATAATATATGTATATATATATGTATATATATATATATATATATATATATATATATATATATGTATATATATATATAGATATAATATATATATATATATATATATATATATATATATTATATATATATATGTATATATATATATTATATATATATATATATATAGTGTATGTATGATATATGTATGTATGTATACGGTTTTTGACAGCATTTCTTCATCAGCGGTGTCAATACTGTCTAAAAACCAATGGATTGTTTCTGATGAGTATGATCTATTAAATAAACACACTCAGACACCGTACAATCCATTATTAACAGAAGAATTGAATAATAAATGAATTAAGTTTGAATAAAAGTACTTAACCAAAGAACACCAAGCCTGGCGCTAGTCAGAGTGGAAGTTAAGAACTTGTAACCACAAGATGACTGACGTCATATAACTTGCAACCATTGAGGTAGTGGATACTCAGTTACAGACTTACTTAGGTTACATATTTTAAGACTATTATTGCCTTTATTTATTTAGTTTTATTATGTTACTACTATGAGTTAATTATTTTTATTTTCTTATGTTTTTATTTTTTGTTTTTAGTAGTTATTATTTTTATTTTAACCTATTGTTATGTTTAACTTATTAATGCAACAGAAAAAACTATCATTAAAACAAAACAACCAATTATGTTTTTGGATAGACTAACTGGGTAATTATTACGAGTTAGCACAGCTTTCAAGTCTATAATATGCTTAATCCTATTGTCTTTAGAACATAGCCTATTTATACGAACTAACTGATTTACAATAATGTTATTAAAAACAGATTTATGTAAACAGGTTAGATAATTTTGAAATTTAACAATATTAAAATTATAGTCAGATCTTTTGTCGTATAAGTCATAAGTAATTTATTGTTAGTACTTAATTTAATATTAATATCTAGAAAGTTTACATTAATATTATCATGGCTACTTTTAATTAGTTCCAAATTAGGAGGGTAAAAATTTAAGTCTATAGGGTTATTACTTTTATTTATTACTATTATATCATCTATATATCTAAATATATTGTAAGTGCTATTTTCTATATTATTAATTTCAAAATAATATAAGTATAAATTAGCTAGCATACTTGAAGCATTACCACCTTGTGGTACACCTTTGGACTGTATGTATATACTATTATTATGAACTATGTAATTATGTTTAGTTACTAATTCTAGGAGCCTATTGAAACGAGTTAGTTTAATTTCGTTGTTTAAGTATTGAATATTATTTTGTACTAACATTATGATTATTCTATTTAAATCAATTATATCAATATTATTAAATAGATCTTTAAAATGATAAGTTACAATATATTTACAGTTATCTAATGTTTGTAGTATTCTAATTAGACTATAGCTATTATCAATTATACCACAAACACCAGATGTTATATTTTTATAGATTAATTTAAGGTATTTTAATAATAATTTACTTGCTTTTGTAGCATAAGTATTATGACCACAGGTTACTGCTCTAAAAGCAATAGGGTTTTATGAAATTTTGGAACTAAAGTTATATAAGGAAAATGATAAATGTTAGATGAAATACCTAGTAGTGTTATATTTAGCTATGATTTTCTAATAATATATATATATATATATATATTCATTCTTGGGATACATGCTATCCCACTCCGTATGGGAAAGGTTAATAGAAGGTTCTTATTCAGCACTTTAAACTAAATCCACTTTCAGAAAAAGTTATTTTACGCAAAAAGTGTTTTTTATTAACTCTTTTTTTTTACATTAGCACATGTTGATGAAAACGGGGAGCTATTATAGTTAACAGTTTACTTCAGCATATGTGTATTAAACTACATCATGAACAGCATGCACTCCAATGTCACCTTCAAATGTAGGAACTTCACAAGTTTCAGCGGGCTGTACAAAAGACGTAAAATGTAAGAGCAAAAAAAATGAAATCTGTCAGCGCTTTGAAAGTCTACTATTGGGTCCTAAAGAACCGCTGAAAGCGCGTACCAATACATTTGCCCTCCAAATGTCCCGAAAGGTGGCACGCGTATGGTCTGAGGTGCCTTTTTCCAACTGTGGGGAAAAAAACGTAGTGATTTCCCCTTCTCGACTCGTGCTGATGCCGGGGTGGGTTGTTTTTTTCGGTCCCATTCTCCCCTGCCTGTTGCCCCTCTCCCCAACAAGTGTCTCGTGCTAATATTGAGAATCAGAGAATATCTTTATGTTTTAGTTGCTGTCCGCGAGAGAAAACAACATCTGAGATGTTGCTTATGCCTATTGTCCTTAGAACATAGCCGATTTATTCTTACTAGTTGATTAACAATAATATTATTAAATACAGATTTATGTAAGCGAGTTAAGTAACTTTGATATTTTACTATATATATATTCTATTTTTTGTCTCGACTACCTTAAACACCAATAACAATTCCCATACGCGTGTCTGAAGGTCACCTTGACAAAAAAATTGAAAGTATATGCAAACTGTAAGTAAATGCAGACACGCAAGTTTAGGGGAGAAATGCATTTTCAGGGGAAAGAATTGCTCGGGATTTTTTTGACTTCATTTTGGTCTTATGGGGGTCTGGGACACATTTAAAAAAAAAATTATTTATCGAGTTAAAATTTTGAATTTTTTTGTGACGGTCAACTATATAATTTGTAAACAAAATCACATCATAAAATTTCTCAAAAAGATTTAAAAATAATTTTTTAATTTAAAATTTTTAATAAAAGTGGGGTAATTTAAAATCTTTATAACTCGAAATATTATTTGTCGAATTTCAAAACTTTCTCATTTAATTAAACAGAAGTATGTAAGTTTTAATTTTGATTCGGCATTTTTTGAAATATTAATCTTTAAAGAAATTAAAAATATTTAGATTTAAAAACTACCAAAAAAAAATTATGTAACTTATTTTTAAAAAATCATATTTTCAAGAGTAAATGTTTTTTTCAAATTTTCTGAATCAAAATAGTTGTAAAGTAAAATAGTTGAAAAAGGCATGTTCCAAGTTTCAACTTATTATCTTTAACGGTTTGACTTATAACAATTTAAAGACGAGAAATGGGGAAAAAACTTATGCTGAAAAACGCACTTACAGGTTTAAACAACCATTGGCTACTATTAGAATGTTGAGAAAAAAAAAATAATAATTTATCCTGTTCTAATTAAGATAGAAACATGATTTAAACGTCATTTTAAGCGCAAAAGAACAACAAAAAAAAATTAATGCAATAAAAAAAAATTTCAAAAATTCGAACAATTTTGTGTCCTGGACCCCCTTAAACGAAAGATTTTAATCTAGAGACGTGTCACGTATGGCTTTTGTAACCGCAAATTCTATTAATGAGCGAAAATTTACAGTTAAAAATTGCTTTCTGCGTTATGATCAATGGCGTGTTTAAATCTGGCATTAGATATTCACTAAGCACGAGGCCACCTGAACACGTTCATTTGTTTCTGCGCATGTTCAGTGACATGTTTAAATCTGGCTTCAGATATTTACCAAGCACGAGGCCGTATAAACGTTTATTTGTTTATTTCGAGGAATCTCTTCTAGCTCTCTGTCTGCCATTTTTATTTTTAATTATGTCTGTGGGATATAGAATTAAACCTGACTGAAATTGTTTATCGAGCGAAAGATTTTAATCTAGAGATGTGTCCAATTTGGTTTTTGTAACCGCCATTTCTATTATTGGACGATAACTTACAATTTAAAAAAAAAAAATTGATTTCCGCGCATGCTCAGTGACGTGTTTAAATCTAGCTTTAGATACTCACTAAGCAAGACTGCATAACAAGTTAATTTGTTATTCCGAGGAATCTCTCTCTGCCATTTTTATTTTTAATTATGTTTTTGAGATAGAGAATTAACCCTGGCGGAAACTGTTTATTTCGCGGTGCTGAATAGCTGTATTTCTTTTTATTGGGTTCAATAGTCATTTTTTAAAGTTCATTTCTCTCTTCTTAATATTATGATTTTCACCATTTAGCAATTATGTGTTCGGTATAATTTGCGTATTAGTACATTTATTGACTATCAAACCGTCATGTTTTGATGGGTTCCAACTAGTCTATTATAAAGTTTTTTTTCTTATTTCTCAAACAAAATATTGAAAAACTAGCACAAAAAAAAATCTAATTTATTTAATTTCCGTAATAGATTGTGCTCGCGTTCAGAAGTTTTTATCATCTTGAACCTGACATATTTACATTAGTTGTAAGTCACATTTAGTTGTAAGATAATGTATATGTTTGCTAACGGCGTACAAATCCACCAAAAACCAACAACAGAATTTCAATCATTATTGAAAAGCTTCTGTGCATCTTAAATGACATTTATTAGATAATGAAAAAGAAATATTCTATTACGAAGAGAAAAATATCACCTCCTACAACAAGTTAAACATAATAACACAAATATCAACAGTATAAATAGGTATGACGTGAAAGGATCATTCAGTAATCTAAAAGCTTTAAATGGAAATATTTAAATGCTGATTGGCTGTGGCGAGGTGCTATAATTTCCTGCAGATTGCCGACGTTGATGTCTTGCGACGGGCGTCGTTTGTCGTTATATCGCAGATGAAGTTTTAAACTGCGAAGAGTTTGGCCTTGACCTTGACGTTGAAAATTCTTTCCTGTTTAATCGTCATCAAATACCGGAAGCTATTCCATAACAGGGACACTGCTTGCAAACGGTTTCATTCTACTACAACATTGTCCCATGCTACAAAACTACGACAATGATACGTCGACATGACTAACCTAAATCTTTAGGCCCACGACATTTCTACTTTTGAACTGTCTGAAGTGCTTTATGCGGCCGTCGAAGTCGCTGTCGTTGTCTACTGCCATATTGTTCTATGACATGTGACTGTAACATTGATACCATGAAGCTACAGAAGCTATGTAGCTTCATGATTGATACGCAGACACGGCTTATTCAGTTCTTTAGGCCCCCGGCAAGTCTACTTTCTGGGTTGCTTTTCATGGTCGTGGATACACGAATGTCACATCATTATCTATATGCCCATTGTTCCATACACACAATTACGACTGAGATAAGTAGACATGGCCAATCCAACTCCCCATGCCCGCACAACACTCTACTTTTGAACTACCATAGCTACTTATAGGTCGTCATGCTCATGGTCGAGGCAATATTCTTGTCTACTCCCGTAGAGTGCTAATTCCGTAGTGGGTACCAATTTTCAAAATCTTTGATGCAGATACTTTGCAGTAAGCAACCCTGTGAAAGTTCCTCTTGTTCAGAATTCCAATTTACACCCATGGCTGTTGGTTATACAGATGATGTATTCCAGCTTCTCTAGCTGCCACTTATTTTCGCCAATTTTATTTTCCCTTTTGGTTCTCCTTTTCGGTCCGGTATCGGTTTATACCGATCCACTGCAATGTTTTTGGTGATTTATTTACTGGCGAAAAAAGGTAACGAGATGTTAAAATTTCGAGTCATCTTTTCATTCGGCAATATCCGCAACTCTATGGAAACAAGAGTTGACGAGTCGTATCTCTGGAAGGGGCATCTCTCTCAAATGAATATATCCGGCAGACCTCGCAAAGAGGGCCGTCGCGAGCTTTAAGCTTGTCACGATCACTTTAGTCACATGGTATTCTTACCAACCCAAAATGTTCACTTTCTGATTTGGACGAGGAAATAAACAGATATCATAGATTTCACGATGCGTGATATTACATAGAGCCGCAGAGGGGAACAGGTACTGGAATGCAAGAAACCTAGTGTAGGGAGAATAGTTTTGCCACGTTTTGCATTTTATTTATTTATTTATTTTCTTATTGGTATTCTAAATCATTTTGACTCCCCGTTGAACATAAATTATGACTTTCCGTTACCACTGGAAATAATTTTAAGATGTTTCCCTCCCTTTAATATATATATATATATATATACTAGCTGAAAACCCGCACTTCGCTACGGAGTACATTCAAATTAAATACAACGGTCAATGTATGCAATTAATGCCAAATATATATATATATATATATATATATATATATATATATATATATATATATATATATATATATATATATATATATATATATATATACATATATATATATACATATATATATATTTATAAAAAATCGTAAGGGATATTTTTATAGACAAAATAATCTCCAATCGTCTGCCGCATTAGCAAGAAAAAAAATATTTTTTTGTCTCTTTAGTTCTTATGCACGTGACGATAAATTTATTGAAAGTACCAGAAAAAGAAATCACGTGATCGGCATTTAATAAATTAAATTCTAAAAATTCACCAAAAACCAGGAAATCGAGGTAAATATTCGAAAAAGATTTCATTTTAAAGGAATTTTTATGACCTTTCTCGTGATATAAATTTTATAACTCTCAAATTATTATTTTAAATGCAAACTTAAAAAAAGTTACTAAAACAGCTTAAGAATTTAATTTTAAATAATCTAAGAATTTTTTAAAAAATATTTCTTAGTGCACCCCTACACTATTAGAAGAATCGCCATGCAAAATTTCAACCCTTTAGGTCCAGCGGTTTGGTCTGTGCGTTGTATGTCAGTCAGTGAGTCAGTTACGGAACTGTTTTATATATATAGATGAAACAATAACCCCATAGAAAGAAATCGCAGGGTGTCAAGTCTGGAGATCTAGGTGGCCCAGAGCAGAACATATCTCCAGTTGCTTTGGTTTGCTTACCATCGCTTTGGAAGTTGTTCAATTACACTGCAAGGTTTCTCCGTATCCCATATTCGAGTGATGTGCCGGTTAACCTTTCCACTTATGTGAAAGGTTGCTGCATCGCTGAAAAAGGGACGTTCAACAAATGCTTCATCCTCCATGGCTTCCAGCATTGACGTAGCATAATTCACACGTTTGACGTAGTCTTCCTGTTTCAATTCCTGCACAAGTTGAATTACATACGGTTTCATTTTCAGCCTCTTTACGAGAACACGCCAAACCGTTATTTGTGGCATTTGTAACTCCCTACTGACTTTGCGCGTCGATTTCCGTGGGTTTCGATCATACCTGAGGCGAATTCTTTCAACGTTTTGCGCTGATACACGTGGCTGTCCGGTACTTTTTGCTTTGCACAAACATCCTTTCGTTCAAATATCTGATGCCATCTCCGTATGTTGTTGGTATTTGGAGGTGCTTGACTGTACCGCTGACGAAATCTTCTCTGCACTGTGATGACAGTACGACAGTTGTTAAATTAAACTTAAACACACAGAATGCATTCTGTACAGGATCCGCCATCTTCACTTATGATACGGCCGCAATGAACTGGATTTCTGCCCGTTGTGTAGTCTGAACTCGCATGCGCAGGCTTCCGACCACTAATGAAATTTTCAACTTCCTTTTATATTCTGTATACATTTTATCAATAATTTTTTATCGATTAGAGAGTTATAGCCGTTTGTAATCGCTATATTCATTTTGAATCACCCTGTATATCTATATATATATATAAGAGCTCGTCTGTTTGTTTGTCCGCTATACAATCATAGACTGTTTCACCCACCGGGACCAAATTCGGCACAGTTAATGTTTAGGACTCGAGAAACTTAACGCAGGAAAAACGAAATTTGGGGCTCAATTAGTTTTTTTTAAAATTAATTTTTTAATGATTTTTGTGCCTCTAAGCGCACCTCTTAAATGTGGATACAGCCCCTTCACCACAACCAGTCAAATTCGATACGCGGGGGAAAAGAGGTTTGTTCTAAGGGGTGATCTGGGGGTGGTTTGAGAGTTGGTCTGGGGGTGACCCGGGGGGGAGGGTGAAGTGTTTATTTTATTTTTCTTACGTTTAGTAGAGTCGTGGGTCTTTAAAAAGGTTGAGAACCGCTGCTTTAGACAATTTTAGACAATGGCGTTCAAACTAGAATTTAATAAAATTTGGAAAAAAAAGAAAAATTAAGTTTGTCCCATGGCCAGTTTTTGGAAGCCTTCTGTTGATCTAAATATATTAATTGTTTGAGGATCATAAAATGGGAAGAAGTTTAAGAGTTCTACAGGTTTTTTCCCCTAAGTTCGCGAAACAGAGTTAACATACGATATGTATTTGAATTACTTGTTCAGTGAAATCATATAAGATAAATATTTTAGAGTTTTGGGGTTTTTTTAAGCAGTGGGATGAAAAGCTCTTTAAACAGAGAAACATAACGACACATAACTTTCATTCCAAACTATTAGTCCATTAGTTATATTAAGGCATAAGAAAATTAATGATTAATTAATCAGTCTCCACCAATTTAAGATTTTTAGGGTAAAAATTAATATCTATTGCATTTAAGTTGTCATTAAAACATATGAGTATATCATCTACATATCGGAAAAACATAAGTTCATTTAGAATCATTACTCCTCTTTCGTAAAATCTCCTCTTTCGTTAAATTGGTGGAGACTGATAAAGATAACAATGGAAATTTGGTATTTTTAGACTTGAGTTTAAATGTTAATCAAAATCTAATATCATACAGTCTATATGATAAACGCGAGTTTTACAACTTTAAAACTGTTAGGATTATGAATTGGAATAATGCTCTACATTTAAATATTAAACGCAATATAGTTACTAACCAGTTAATACGTTGTCAACGTTTACATTCAAACAAAAAAACTATGGACGTCAGTATAATTAAATTCATAACTATACCTATTGACCAGGGTTTTCCTGTCCATTTCCTCGTATCAATTCTAACCCAGTTTTTTAATTTAGACAATAAAGATTGTGTGAATCGTTTTAAAATAAGTTGGCAACACTAAAAATTTCCCTAATACGGCGATATTTATCCCTACTATGTCTATAAAAGTGAGTGTGCATGAGTTTCGTGTCTCATTGCTGGTGGGTGCTAAGTATTTTGTATCTTAATGTGTATAGCGTATATGTTAGTGAGTAATTATTTAGTTAATTAGTATTATCGTATTTCTGTATCTTAGACTATCATAGTAAAAACATCGGGATTAACTTATCTATTTCACCTAAAATATTTTTCCTCTTCATAATTGTTTATTACTGTCTTGGTGTTACAGCCGACCTCCGGGAGTGTTGCCTGGCTTAAAACATGTTTAACCGGGGTTGGGGGGTCCCCCCCCCCCCCCCCAGTCATCAACTATACCACCTCAAATTCCATTTTTTGCTTATTTATATATGTCTATCTTATGGTTATTGGAGGTCTCTTCAGGTTATTGGAGTATTAAATGGTCGCATCTGCCCTTTTAGTCATCTTAATTTTAAATATCTATATATCGTAAATATCTTTGTGAGCAGCTTAGCGCCTAAAATTTATTTACTCTTTTTTGTTTCATATTAAGTAATTTACATTTGTAAACTATGTAATATATATATATATATATATATATATATATATATATATTAGAAAAATAATGCGTGGCAGCTCAGAACACTAACCACTCTACTATGTGGCGGCAATTTACTCCTACTACAACCAACTGACGTAATGGTAGCCTTGAAATCTATATATCTAGATATCAGGACACGGGGCTGTCATCTTATTTCAACTTTATTCTCTCAGGTTTTGTAGAGTGGTATATATTAATAAAAGGAGTTATCAAGAATTCCGAATTTCTCGAATTAAAGACAAAGGCATCCCTTTCTAGTTTCGCGCGCACCGTTTTCAACCGTAAAATTTTCAACCGTTTAAAGGTACAACAGAGAGCACCTTTCATTATATGCACATTTGTTGGCTCCGCAGAGAAAACGGACGTACTTGATGAATCGACCCCTTCTTATTATGAAGTTTTTGTATGCGTTGACGTTTTAATTGACGGTAATTTTATTACGTAATCATCGTTCTTTTTCCCAGACCGCTCTTCATTACAGGGTCTTCATAAAAAAAAGGGGGGTTACCAAAAATGGGTTAATAACGTTTGAAGGAAGAAAATTCTCTCAATTCAGCGAAACATTTTTAGACAAATATGTTGAAAGATTTGCACAGAGTCTGTAGAAGTGAAATGGTATAATTCCCCACGGTGTGTGGCCAATAACGAATGTATTATAAAGGATGCAGAAGCAGGGGTAAATACAGGCTTGTAAACCAATAAAAAATAGAAGAATAGCTGTCGGTGTGGCCAGTGATAACGATCTGAAGTCTAAATTTTACAAGATGGATGGTCGTTATTTTATGGCCCACAGTAAAAACGTCAGATGACAAGGGTCAAAGTTGTTTTGCAAAATAAAATTATGGTGGGGGAGGTACTTCATAGACTATGGACAGAGGCGACAGGGGCGGTTTAATAAAGAACCAATTGGGGCAGGAACCACTGAAAGAAAAACAGCCCACTGCCCAATGAAAGAGAGGGGTGGGCCAAAATGGACCCCCTGTAAACGGACAACAGCTCCGCTAAGGACGGAAGGAATTGGATAAGAATGAGATGGATCTCATACTTGGTTCCTCAGAGTTAGATGTTAGAGACTCTCGTCTGCCCCAGAGTCTTGGAGAAGTGCGAATATCCCGCTAAGGTGTTCTTATACTGGAGATGATTCTGGGTCCCGGTCTCCGATGCATACATCAGCTATAGTAAGTGCCTCCCCAATAGACTCTAAAAATCATCTTTCACAATATAGTTTGCCTCTGCTTCTGGGTTCTCAATGTTAAAATTGCTAATATGAAACGGATTGTTATATTAATAGCTATGACAATTTAATTGAAATTTGTGCATTATCAAATAAATGTATGTCTAAGGTCAATGCTTTGTCTTCCTTGCTTGTTCCAACCCATGCATGCATCCACTGTTTTAAGGTAATTAAAACCCTACAGGGTTCTTCAGTGATCCACCGAAATCAAGATTTGATAGAAAATCGGATATTCCCATCTCCCATTCACTCTCCGCTATGATAGTAGGAAATGCAAGCGGTGTCGTTGAAGTTGAAGTCGAAGTCGGTGCATTTGCCCTCCAAAAGTTATTGACACTAGTTTGCCAATTCGGGAGGAATGGAACAATGGAGGAGAGAGTTCCTTCCCCTTCGAGAGCCTTCCCCGACTCTGTTTTTCGCATCCACATGTGCCGTGTTTTATTTTCATCGAAGGTCACCTTCAAACTGTGTTGTACGAGGCAAAAAAAAATCCACACATAACCATACTATTGGGATTGATTGAAACATATTTATATCGATAGAAATGTCTATGTGCGAATACCAATAAATGGTATGAATAACTAATACACACACACACATATATTATGTATGTATGTATATGGGTATGTGTATGTATGTATTAACAGAGCGATACGTCTGAATAAACAAATAATATATATAAAAGATACTTTTGAGGTTAATGGTACTTTATGAACTTCTTTATGACAAATAGGTGCAACTTTTTGTACAATAAATGACATTTGTGATTCACATAATCTATATACAGAGTAAATAAGTAGTTAATTACCATTGTAATATATTATGTGTGTGTATAAACTTATACGCATAGACGCAGAAGAACTAATGTCATTTATGATATATTTATTTCTACCAGGGATAAAATCTGACCTTCTCAGTATTCTTACAATTAAATAAAAGCAAAAAGAGGATTAAATATATATATATATATATATATATATATATATATATGCATGTGTGTCAAAATTTTGACTCATTTTGGTACTTTTCTGTTTAACTGTTTACTAGTTTTCCAAGCGATACAGGCTGGGTTTGTTGCGCTGCCAAAATTATAACTCGCGACGCAGGACATCTAAAATTTTGTTTTCCGGAGGATCGTTATGGAGGAACGTCGTCCTACGTTAAAAGAAATCTGTTGGTATCAGTTTTCAGCACAGGATGGAGGTGCTTGCAAATAACTCCTCGTCTAAGAGAATAACGTAACACAGGATAGACTCGTTAAGTTTCCATCGATTTGAACTCTTGTTTTTGTGAGATTTTTTAAACTCTTGTTTTGCTACTTTGACGACTGCTTTTAAGTTCTTTTTAAATGATTCACGACTGGCCTTTTCAGTTTTTTGAGGGTTTTATTTTAAACCCCCAATAGACTTAGCACAGTGCACTTGCTTCAGTGATTTGCTTTTTATATGTCGCATTTCAATAGTTGAAGTGGCAACCATTGCTTATTCTAGTTCATTCTACGTTTGACGGTCTGTTTTAGACATGCTTATTCTGGGTTTCTTTCCCTTTCAAACCGTGTGTATATCTCTACAAAAATAACACTTAGTCATGCATTTTTAAATACGCTGTGCTTATACTTCGCACTGAATCCGGAGCGTTACGTAGCGTCAATGTTTAAAATTTTAACAAATCACAGAGCCCAATTCATCGATCGCGTGCTATATGAAGCCAATCACATGTCATGTCAACAATGTCGGACGCCAATGTAGTAAGGGCCCGTTCACATAGAATACGTCAGCGTCAACGTGACTCGTATTGACATATTTTAAACCAATCACAAGCCTTAACAATTTCGTGGCTAATAGTTTAAAGGCTTGTAACTGGTTAAATATGTTTCAAAATCGAGTAACGCTGACGCTGAAGGATTCTACGTGAACACGCTCTAACGCAACGCAACGCTTCGGATGAACAGGCCTTCACTCGTATATCGGTTGTTGATAAGGATGTATGAGTGAATGAAACATACATTTCCTCAACGCAACACGAAAACTGTTGGGCCAACGAATCATTTCTGCTAAAGTTGTTTGAGGTCAAAAGATAATTTGCATTTATTTAAACGTATATAATATTACAAGAGTGTTAGTCCTGTAGAAATATCTCTGAGAGAGCCTTTGACTAAGAACTTTCTTGGGCAACTTTTAAGAACCATTTATCGGAGATGCTGATCTTTCAGTGGTGTCTCACAGAATTATAAACATACAAGGGTCTATTCGTTTGGAGACAATCCTCTACCCTCCACCAATATTTTTTTTCCAATACGGAGGTACTTGTCGTCAAGCATTCGCCTATACTACGCCGCAATGTTACTGTCCATTTTATTGTGGGGCACCCTCTAGGCGGACAGCATTACCCCCTATGAAGGGACGCGAACGGAGGCATTTTTCGTGGCGCGATGCCAGGATTCGATCCGAGCACCCTCTGCACCGAAAACCAGCGCGTTGTACCACTGGGCCGCCACAAGTCCACCCTCCCCAATATGAACGTGACGGCAATTAAATTTCTTTAAATCTAACAACTCCGAGACAACTGGGATATTTCTGGGATATTTAACACACTATAGTCTCTATCTATTCTGGTTATGACACTGGATTATCTGGATACAATCCGGCGTCACGAATCCGTCGATGTTGGCGATGACCTTCGTGTCATTACCAAAGATTTCCAGTCACTTCAATGGCACCTGTTTTATCCACGAAAATGCGCATTTCTGTCCATTCCTACCGGCACTTTCGAGGGTGTCGGAAGTATGCGATAATTGGAATATCTTAGGCCCAATTCGCACAGAGACGTGGCGGGGACCTGGTGCTCTTTTAAGTCACTTCTATGTAAAGAAACTGTACAATCCAAGTTCTTCTCGAGTCACACTCGAGAGAGACGCGGAACTGAACTTCAGAGGGCACGTCCGTGCCACGCCACCTCGGTGTCAATTGTACAGTTTGTTTACATAGAAGTGACTTAAAAGAGCCCCAGGTCCCCGCCACGTCTCCTCCGTGTGAATTGCGCCTTAGTCATTCTCGCTATTTCTACTTATGCAAACTTATGTTGAATTGTCCCAGAAAAAAAATATCTGTTTCCAAGGTTTTCATTGTATTCCATGCTTTTTGCGATTAATCCCTTATTAATAAAAATATTTGAAAATACCTGTATCGAGCAGTCTCCCAGATTCCCACTCAGTTTTGAATGATATTTCCGATTCATGCACGAATGTTTCAGAGGATCTTCGGAATTGTTATGGTCACCGAGTGGTCGTGATATTGCGAAAGAAATAAATACCTGTTGCCATAGTATTCGGCGCTTCTTGTGATTTATTCGTTATAAAAATACAATTTATATAGGTATCGAGAGCCATCTCCGACCCTTCCGTGTAAGCGACTCGATATTTTCGAAAAAATGTCGATTGTGCTCGATATTTAAGACATCTGGATCCCCAGAATTTTTGCGAACGCAAGTCGGAGTTTAATTATCCCAAAATATTTTTTGTTGCCACGGTTTTAGACTGCCCTCCATGCTTTTAGCGATTCATTTTTCGAAATTATTCAAAATATGTACACATATATGTGTCGGTCCGGTAGAGTAAGGGCCTGTTCACATAGGAGTCCGTTGCGTTGCGTTAAGGAAAAGATGACGTTGAGAAAAAAAATAAACCAATCAAATTTCATTGCTAATCGTTTGGAGGCATATTATTGGTTTATTTTCGTCTCAACGCCATCTTTTCCTTAACGCAACGCACGGACTCCTATGTGAACAGGTCATATATGTCGCAATAGAGTTCTCTGTTGCCATTGATTTTTAATATATTCCATCTTCAATCGGTTTATTCGTTATTAATAAAAAATATTGACTCACATGTACATCAAGTCCAGCCTTTAGCAGTTTCGTATAATTGTCGGAGGTGTATGTTCTTGAAAAGTTCAACGGGATCCATGATAATGTTATGATCACTATACAATCTATGTTGCCGTCTTTCGACTGTTCTAATGGTGCTCGAGATTCATTCGTTATTCATTAGAAACGTTACACAAATTTATATAGAGTAATGCCTCCAACATTTTCACGTTAGTTTCTAAGGTGGAATTTGAAAGATCCGCCACATTTTAACGAATACAGACTGGTGTTTAACTGCAGAAAAAAAAACAATTGCCATGCATAACTTTGCACCATACTCGATGATTCATTCAATATGTTCGACAATTATAAATACATTTACACATGTTATATATTTACGTTAGATTATATGCTATGACACTTTTAGTTAATGTACCGAAGGTTGTACTCGAAAGTTATGCGAAACTGTCCAAAGTGTATGTCCAAATAACTGTCAAAGTTCAAAAGACCTTTGAGAGGGTGTTGTGTCGTTGTTGCTTGACAGACATCAGATCAAGTCCCGAAGCCTATGGGCGAAGAAGGTGCAGCTCCTGTTCCGACTTGGTCAAAGGACCTGTCCCATCATTTTGAACCGAGTCAAGTGACGAGACCGGAACACTTTGAGATGTATGGTACGAAGACCAGTTGTGAAATTCATTATCTGTCGTTAGAGTCTGGAAAGGTTTTTTAATATTAACAGGAAGTTCGTCACCATTGTATTAAACAGGCTTTAAAAAATTTATTCCTAAGATCTTTGTGTCTTCCAGTGATATTAAGTCCACGAAACATAGTATTCAGCTTAGTTAGAAAAATATGCTTATTCGGAAAATATAAATGCTGTGAGTGTCAATTAATGACTTAATCATGCTAGTCAAATATTGTAACTTTTTAATTCTTAACTGTGCCACATCAGTGGCGTACATCGTGTAATAAAATATTTACGTGGTAACTAGCTGAAATCCCGCACTTCGCTACGGAGTACATTCAAATTAAATACAGCGATCAATGTATGCAATTAATGCAAATGTATGTATATATATATATATATATATATATATATAATAAATACGACGATCAATATATACAATTGATGCAGAAAAATATATATATATATTTACAAAAAAAATCGTAAGAGATATTTTTATAGACAAAATAATGTCCAATCGTCTGCCGCATTAGCAAGAGAAAAAAATATTTTTTTCTCTATTTAGTTGTTATACACGTGATGATAAATTTATTTAAAGTACCAGAAAGAGAAATCACGTGATCGGCATTTAACAAATTTAATTCTAAAAATAAATCTTTAAAATTTCACAAAAAATCAGAAAATGGAGGTAAAGATTCGAAAAAGATTTCATTTTAAAGAACTTTTTAGGATCTTTCTCGTGATATAAATTTTATAACCCTCAAATTATTATTTTAAATGCAAACAAAAAAAAGTTACTAAAACAGCTTAAAAATTTAATTTTAAAAAATCTAAGAAGAATTTTTCAAAAATCTCTCTTAGTGCACCCCTACACTATAAGAAGAATCGCCCTGCAAAATGTCAGCCCTTTAGGTCCAGCGGTTTGGTCTGTGCGTTGTATGTCAGTCAGTCAGTCAGTCAGTTACGGAACTGTTTTATATACAGTGGCTCCCAAAAGTGTTCGTACACTTACGAATTTCAATGAAATAGGGGTTTATCCATTAATTAAAATGAATATTTCAGAATGGGTATTTAATAATAAGATTTTCTAATCTATTCGTAACAAAACTACATGAAATATTTTGAAAACATAGTAAAACTTTATTTTTAAGAAACCAGTAATCAAAAAGTAACAAAAACTTTATATCACAAAAGTTATCGTACACTGAAATATTTTCGGATAAATTCAAAATTAAAATTATCGTCTGGCGCTATATTTTTATTTTTGAATTGTGGTGGCATTTAAAATGTCGTTTGGCTTTAATTTTTGCTCGCCTACTCCGTAATATTCTATTTATTTTTTAAAAATGGCTCGTAGTCGTAAAGAAACAACAAATAGCATTCGAAAATTGATTATTTTTCATCATAGTAGTGGTAAATCAGTTCGGAATATTGCTAAATTACTTAATTTATCCCATTCTACTGAGCAGTATGTGGAAAAACGCTTTACAGAAGAAAATTGGATCGAAAACAAGGTAAGAAAAGGCCGTCCGGCAAAGTTAACAAAACGTGATCAGAGATTTATAATTAGAAAATTTGTGAAAAATTCACGTTCGAGTGCTGTAAAAGTTTCTGCAGAATTCAATGAAACATTTTCTACTTCAATTGCCAATTCCTTTCCTGTTTCAATCTGTAGGCGTTCTCTGGATCTGCTCTCGACGAAAGTAGCTTTTGTTTCAAAAATTTGATCGGATCCTTTTTATTATTAATCCTTGTGATATATTAAGGATTTTCATTCCGTAAAAGGGTATTGTTATTAGATATTGTATCTTTTGGGGTATCTAACGTCAATTAAATAGTATTTCCGTGACCGAAGTTAAATCTCTTAAATCAAACACCATCAAATCAGTTTAAATTAAATACAAGTTAATACTATGATAAACAATACAGCATTAAAGAATATTGTTTTATTAAAATTGCAGTTCAAAGTAACGAACCAGCAAATATTTATGAAATATTTGTCCTTCAAAGCATTCGAAGGTTAAGCGTGTAATGTTATACAAAGCCCCTACTCGATAAAAAAAGCAGACCCAAGTTCTTTCCCCTCTACTCGGGGAACGGGGAGTCAAAGGGTTCTATTATTTTGCAATCGTCAAGTGAACTCCACCCTGCCAAGGTGACTTTCAAAAGCAAAGTGCTTTACATGTTAAAATAAAATCAATTAAATCTTGTCCCTCTATTGTTTAAAAAACAAACAAACAAACAACACCCGTTTTTAGAGCTTTCCAGTTAATAGAATTTTAAGGAAAATGTATGTCCTTGTATACCTAACCCTCCTTGTCCTGTTTTTAAATTTTTGTAAGTCAGAAAAAGGAGATGCATTTTAAAGTATTCAGTTTCAATGCATTAGAAAGCCAATTCTTTTTTTTTCTTCTTAATTTAAGGTTTGGTTTCGTTTTGGAGCGCTAAGGTCCTTTTTCACTACACGACGGCAAATTTGACCAGGACCTACTGCTTAAAAGCGACTCCGAACGGCTACAAACATCCATGCCAATTGTGGGACTCGAACCCACAGGCTGTGGTACAGAAGGCCAGCGCCCTAGCCATTCGGCTTCTTAATTTAAAGATTGTTTATTGTTAACTTTTTTTAAAAGTCTAAATAAGAATTTTATTTCTTATCGTAACTGGTTTAATGATTTTTAATAGTTTTATGACAAATAATTTTTTTTATAATTTATATAACTTTTCACAAAAAGATATAAATTTTACTAAAACGTAACGAAATCAAATATATGTGCTAAAAGGAGCTTCACGAATTCCGATATTTTAAGTATTTTAAAATACAGGCTTACGATTAGAATTACTCAAATCGATAAGGAAATTAGTTTATTTCACACTAACTTGGGTAAAACTCAGGTTTTCTTTAATATGTTCTCAAACATTACTAGTGTTCTTTGGAATTTTTTATTTATTTATTTATTTATTTTTGTGGCTGAGATATATCAGAACGAAAAACAAAACAGATATATAATGAATAAATATATTTCTAAGGCGTACGAGCTAACTTTCCCTTGGGCGTACGAGCTAACTTTCGTTTTCAAATCTAAGTCCTAAAATAACCTCGAGAGAAAATATTAAATGGCTTCCTTTTTCAAAAATGCGTGGCGTCCCCCATATTTTAGATAAGCTCTGCGCAGATTATATAAAACCACATGTGACTTATCGACAACAGCAAATCCCTAATCGCTATCCTGATCACATGACAAAGTTTATTTAAACCACATGAACGGAAACCTGTACGCTTTTTTGATTTTGTAACGGTCTTGGAAAGACGTATTCTCCGTCTAATAAAATTTAATGCTGTAACTTGCCGCGTCGTTTATTCGAGCCACGACTACTCTTCATTGCCTGTGATGTGCTGGACGCCCATTCTTTTCCTTGGGTTGTCCAGTATGTTACATATATATATATACACATGTATATATATATATATATATATATATATATATATATATATATATATATATATATATATATATATATATATATATATATATATATACACATGTATATATATATATATATATATATCTTGAATTTATTATATCTTTTTAACCCAAATATGATTAGAGAAGCCCTTATAAAAGTCACTGTATAAGCACCGAGTTTGCATACGTATTTTCTGCTCTCAATAATGTTTCTAAATTTACACGCTCTTAAACACGCTCCTGTACAGCAGTTTATTCCTTCCTATACGGATGTGGAGAGATTTGCCCTTCAAATGTTCTCGAAGGTGGCACGCGTGCATGTGAACGATCTTATTAACAGTTGGGAGGCATAAAAAGGAACCTCTCTTTTAAAGGTTCCTTCCCCTTCTAACGGGGATTTGAGGACTAACGTTAGAAGGGGTTTTTTTCCCCTCAGAAACCAACAAGTGTATTTAGGGTTGAAGTCAAGGTGACCTTCTCCGTTTATCTGCTATCAGCATTATGAACAGAAATAAATGCAGATATAGGAGATTAATCCATGTCCTTTAATAGCCAAAACACAAAAATATAGTGATGTAAGAATAAACGTTGACGTACTCGTTGCATTTTTCTAAAATCTCCGAAACTTGCTTCTTCGATGTTTTACGTCGTGTTTGCCATAAATGGACTGATTTCATATAATCGGCTATGTGACAGGAATATCAAACTGATGTTGCTCTCAACAGAAGAAAAAAAAAGTTTTAGTAACAGATTGGTCCGAATAGCGTTTTCCACTGCAGTAAATTTTCTAGTCCTTTAGGGAAATTGCTCTGGGCAAAACCTTTCCATACGAAAAATCTAAATAGGAAAATCCAACAGTATAAAATACAAAATTTTTGAGAGAAACTCTGCTGCAAAATATTAGTTACGATAGTAAAATTGCGGCCAATTACGATAGAAAAATGATGTATATCAAGACGATAGGGACTTATAATTTACCATTCCGATTCAGAAGGAATACCTCACCTTAGCGTATTATAATTAATGAATTAATTAAGGAAATGTTAAGTTTGGAGCAATTTACAAAACCTTTGCATCACCCTTTGCCTTTACCATTTATTTCCCTAAATGTATTGTTATAATTTAAAAGGAAGATTACTTTTCATGGTTCGTAGCAAATTTTATACGTGCATGTTACGTTATTATTCACATTTTCTGTGTAAAGCACAAAAAAATAATAATTTAGACACTTTTTTTGAAATTTGAGTGTGCATCAAAAGCAAGGGCTTAGATAACCTTTCTTCCGTTTAAGAGTTTTATTGTTTAAAGTTGATTGAGTGAAGCATTTACAACATTAAATGTCAAGCTTCAAGGGGGAAAATATCTATAAAAAAATCAGCAGCTACATTGTCGGTAAATCATCAAATATTAAATCCCATTCAATTAATTATCTTTTAAAGATAGTACTTTGAAAGAAATGTGGTTTTTCGGAGTAAAGCAAAATTGATACACGCCTGTATTACGATTTTCCCCTCGAAACATGAATATTGAGAAATTTGCCCTTCATCTGCTATCGAAGGCGGCACACGTTCATTCAGCGGATATTGTCAATAACGAGAGTTTCAAAAAAGCCTTTGAATAAAAGGGTTTTTCTCTCCCCTTCCAATTGGGAAGTTGGGATTTTCGATTTTAGGGATAACTTTTTTGCAGTGATCAACAAGTGTTAATTTTCAAGTTATGAAGGTGACCTTTTGTGTCATTGAGTTGTGTGACTAAATCCGATAAAAAGGAAAAAAAAAGTCTCAAAATGTGTTCGCCTCTAGCATTAAAATAAGTTTTTAATGAATTTGATTTTTCTTTGTTTTTTGATTCAGTTTAATGTTTAAAATGAACGAAAAATATTGTTGCATTTTAACAAAAAGTTATAATTATTAACAGATTTTTTCAGATTTTTAAAAATTTACATTTTGTTTATATATATATTTTTTTATTTCAGCAAATGTCAAAATTTAGAAAAATACAAATTTTCTGTCAGGAAAACGTTTTATACTGAAAGGTTTACTTTATGAACTAACAAAAAAAAATTATTCAAAGTTATTCGACGTGGAAATCTCTGATATATAAACATAGCAGAGGAAATTATACTTTACATATGATATAACTTAACCGAAGGAGAATAATCATCATGGTTATCACTAATTTACATGACCGTGACATTTCACCCGATGTCTCTAATTCTGTATTTTTTTATACAGTAATACCCCGACTTAAGCGGTAATTGATTTTACCCTTTTTCACCTTTTTATATCTTGGAATGACATTTCCCAAAAAACTTTAATGGGTGCCTAGAAAAATAATTTTTAAAAACGAAACGGAAACAACGCCTGAAACTGATCGTGTTGCTCTTGTGATAGAAGTTGTTGTCGATCTTGCCAGGCAATTAGGTATGGAAGTCGATGGCGATGATATCAACGAGTTGTTAGATTCTCATTTTGTCGATGATCTCACAGAGATTCGACATCATTCGCGAATTCGAAACTTCAGACCCAATTCCAGAAAAAAGCCTAGTGACAATTTTAAACTTGACAGAAGGTCTCAACGCAATTGAGAAAGTGTTACACATTTTAGACTAATAAAGATCGCGTCATCACGACAAAGCAAGGAATAATTTTTAAAAAAAGTTACTGTGCTATGAAGAAATTCGCCAAAAAAAATGGTTGTAATATGGCAGACTACTCTATTGGATTTTTTAAAACTATCAACATAATATTTTTCAATATCTTGAACATATGTATAATATTAATATGTAATACAAAATTTTAACTTTTGTACAATATATTTCCTTCAAACTGGTGTTTTGTAATTTCTTGGTCCCAATTAGACAAAATGTATATGCATTTACTAGCTGAAAACCCGCACTTCGCTACGGAGTACATTCAAATTAAATACAACGGTCAATGCATGCAATTAATGCCAAAAATATGTTTAAATATATTTAGAATAAATACAACGATCAATGTATGCAATTGATGTTAAAAAAAGGAAAAAATATATTTATAAAAAAATCGTAACGGATATTTTTATAGACAAAATAATGTAGAAGAAAATATTCAAATTAAATCCAATAGAATATACTAAAGAATATAGTACAGATTTAGGAACATATCTTTTGCTGTATTTTAATATTTTTTTGGATAATTTCTAATCGTCTGCGCATTAGCAAGAAAAAGAAATTATTGTCTATTTCGTTGCTATGAACGTGACTATAAATTAATTTAAAGTACCAGACAAATAAATCACGTGATCGGCATTTAATAAATTAAATTCTAAAAATGAATCTTTAAAAATTCACCAAAAATTAGAAAATCGAGGTAAAGATTCGAAAAAGATTTCATTTTAAAGAAATATTTAGGATCTTTCTCGTGATATAAATTTTATAACCCTCAAATTATTATTTTAAATGCAAACTTAAAAAAAGTTACAAAAACAGCTTAAAAATTTAATTTTAAAAAATCTAAGAAGAATTTTTAAGAATCTTTCTGAGTGCACCCCCACACTATAAGAAAGATCGCCATACAAAATGTCAGCCCTTTAGGTCCAGCGGTTTGGTCTGTGCGTTGTATGTCAGTCAGTCAGTTACGGAACTGTTTTATATAGAGAGATATGCAAATTCGTACACCGCCTTACGCGATCTTTCGTCGGTCCCACCTATCACGTCACTTTGGGGGTATTACTGTACTTGAAATGAAGAACGACGAAAGGAACAAATGAATGAATCAGATCAGGAATGTGGGAATTCTTCTCTGTCAAAAAAAAAAAAGGATTCTAGGTTTATTTTCAGAAAATAAGAGTTGATAATTTTTTAAATATACCCGTAAACCTTTTTTGTTTTTGTTGCTACAGACTAAACATAGAATTATCAACGAATAAAATGAATAGGTCTCTAACCTAACACATAAAGAGGTCGCTCCTGCTTTGTGCATAAAATATTTAAATAAGGATGTCAACATTTAGAAAAGAAATGATCCTTCCTTAAAGGTAGCAAAAGCAAATTTATGCATCACATATCAGGTTGGCAACAGTCACCATCCCTTGGATACACATGTCGACTAAATTGTACTTTCGTTGCGATATGCTGGCTTCTTAAAAAATTTCCAAAATTCTAATGTCGATTTCTTTTTTTGCCTTGAAACATAGAGAAGAGCAAGTAAAATTCCAAATTTTGATAAATTTCGGCGATACATATTGGTTTCCTTAAAATGATTCCAAACTCATTGTAAGCCCATACTACATTTCGAGGATCTATAATGAAATTTTTTGTTTGGAAATAATCATGTTTTCAAGAAAATAATGTAAATTTTTACTTGTTTGTTAAGATTTGGTGCTAAAGATCTGGCACACGGAATGATGTGGGTATTAAATTAAAGGCAGTATATAAGGATTTTAAAATAAATGTTTCCATTTGTGCAAAGTAACGAAGAATAACTTGAAAGTGTTTTCTTTAAATGATAATCAGCAGGGGATGCTACAGTTACTAGAAAACAGAACCTTCTAAATTTTATGCGTTTTAATGAGGAACTTTCAGAAACACAGACAGCAGAGTTAGACAGTGTTTTGTGTTCTACTTCTTTAGGCTTACAGTGACTGTTTCCCCCATAACCTTTAGTTTTGTATTCATTCTCTACATCCTTACTCATTTCAAGTGAAAACCTTACTTATTTCAACAAAATATTGGGAAGTAACATAGAGATAAAAAAAATGGAGGTTCATGGAGAGGACTTTACAAGAAACAACGCTGAACTTTATCTCGAATAATTTGTTTGTAGCACATTTTTATTTTTTGGTTTAAAATGTACAGTTTAATAATCGAATTGTATGCTTTACATGCATCAACGTTGACTACCTTGCCAGAAACAACATTTTTACTTTGCGTACTTTGATTATTGCGTTACTTTGCGTACTTTGTTGTACTTCGTAAAATATAAACAATAGAAATAAACCAAAAAAAATTCAAGCATAGACTGCTAAATCACTTTAATATAAAACATATCCTGCAAAGAAAACATAAAACATTTTCAATAGAGGATAGCGCAGAAGCTTCATATCCCCATAATGAAAAAAACAAATAAATAATCCAACAGAGATAGATAAAAATAATACTACGATTATAGACAAAAAACAAACAGAAATCAAGCACTCTGGGCATCCACGCACGAACGGCAAGATTCTGTCGGGGCCTTGGGATGTCTTTTGGGCTTACCTGCATCCTATTCAGAAAGTTCCCCTTGAGGTAACTGATATGGTTAGGCTCCCTGATGACGAGACCTGTCGGTTACCTCTATGTTGTTTTATGGTTCAGTTCCGGCACTTATACAGAATCTTGGCGTTGGTGCGTGGATGCCCAGAGTGCTTGATTTCTGTTTGTTTTTTGTGTATATTCGTAGTATTATTTTTATCTATCTCTGTTGGATTATTTATTTGTTGTACCTCTGTACTTTAAGCCTCTGAGGGGAATTTTCTTCCGGTCCTTCGTCTTTAAAGGGATCGATTTGAAGTTCCTTTCAAGGTATCGCTAGGGAAATTTTTACAGCTTTCCTTTGCTCTATCTTCAGAAAAATTTTCACAATTTTTGAATTAGAAAAAATAAAGTATCTTCCGCAAAATGAAAATTGGCCTAAAAGAATTTTTTTCGCCCTTTAACGGAATTAGAAACTTTATAAAAAAGACACGTAAATTCTACTAACAAAATATTTTGAAACCTTTCTGTGATCACATCAGTAAAAAAAAAATAAAAAAAAATATGCAACTAAAAATACTGATTCGGTAGAAGCATCAAAAACTAGACGTGCTTTAAATTTTGAAGTTAGTTTTAAAAACTTTCCCATTGTTCAAGAATAAGTTTTAATGCGTAAAACTGTCCTCAAAAAAAAAAAGATGCATTTGAGGGGAAGAATCAGTTGGAAAGAAAGGAAAAAATATCCGTAACCTGAACGCCCTTAACAAATTGGAATAAATATATCGGACTTTGTGAAGAGAAGTCATAAGAAATGAGCTCCTCGTGTACGGACACTTCTAATAGAATCTGCGGGGAAAATGTAACACTTTTACGACATTGGTTATTCGACTTTTACGGCAAGAGTTTCTATATATATTTATGCATATTTCTCTGTCTCCCACTCTCTCTTTCTCTCTCTCTCTCTCTCTCTATCTATCTATCTATCCATATATATTATGTGTATATGTATATATAAATATATATATATAGTATATATATATATATATATATTTATATATATATATATATATATATATATATATATATATATATATATATATATATATATATATATATATATATATATATATAAATTTTTATATAAATCCGATTTCAGTAACAAGCTACAAATCTGAGAGCAGAGATTTCATAATTGGAGGCCCCCCCCCCCCAAAAAAAAAAAAAAAAAAAAAAAAAAAGTGGCCTTGATTATATAGGAAAACGAGATAACTGCGCGCAAAATGCCATAAACCCATACCCTTAATGTATAGGAAAATATAACATTTTATCGAGAAATTTTTACTTTTCAGAATTGTTTAAGCTTTGATCTCTAAAATGTACGTCTTAAAGGAGTGACAAAAATCAAAAAATTCTTTCTAAATCCTATTTAACTTCAAGTTCCTTGGCTGAGTTCTCTGGTTTCTCTTTCTTTTCTCAGAATATATATTTCATATAGTTATTTAAAAAAAATCCTACTTCTATAACACACAGATTTGTAGTTCCGACGAATCTCAGCAGGGTTCTATCATTTGATAGAAGGTACTAGGTTCAAAATTGATGTGTCTCATTAGTGAATTTCATTTTTTACACGCCTAGGGAGACAAAATAATTTGGTGATTCCGGCGTCTTAAAGCCTCATAATGGGGAATTACGTACAAAAATCTGAAAATTAAAAACCGAGGGCTTCAAGTTCTTCTAAATTAGGCTTAATGTAAAAAAAGGTCATGGATCCTTAGTTTTACAGATTGCATGGTAAGTTTCCATCCATTATAAGTTTATTTTTAAGGAGAAATCCATAGTTTTCTTGAAAAGTAGTCCATCAGTAACAAATATATTTATTTAGAAAAGTACACTAATAAAGATACGGGTAAAATATCCCGTGAAAGTTTAATCTATATATATAAAACAGTTCCGTAACTGACTCACTGACTGACATACAACGCACAGACCAAACCGCTGGACCTAAAGGGTTGAAATTTTGCATGGCGATTCTTCTTATAGTGTAGGGGTGCACTAAGAAAGAATTTTAAAAAATTCTTCTTAGAATTTTCAAAATTCAATTTTTAAGCTGTTTTAGTAACTTTTTTAAAGTTTGAATTTTAAATAATAATTTGAGGGTAATAAAATTTATATCACGAGAAAGGTCATTTGCATGTCTCCCCGACATGTACCTTCATTGCAAGTTTCGTTACGATCCCGCAATTATTTCTTGGTGCGCTAATTTTTTTGTCCATGAGTGTATATATATGTTTATATTTTTTGGCATGAATTGCATACATTGACCGCTGTATTTAATTTGAATGTACTCCGTAGCGAAGTACGGGTTTTCAGCTAGTAAATAAATAAATAAGCTGTTTTTAATATTTACAGTTGCTTATCTGCATATCAATGTTTGAAAATGTATTGGAACTTCTTCTATCATAATGATGTATACTAAAACATTATTATTCGAGTGTTCATTTTCTCAGTATCGACAGCAGTCTTTCTCGGTGTTTCATAACTCATTCGCATCGCAATCATTTGTTCCCGAGTTCAGTTAGTTTCCTAAATAAAGTTCAAAATAATATTTGAATGCCTCCATTTTAAATCTGATGGAGTCGTGTAACAAAATTCACTCCACTAGCATGTCTTCGAAGTTAAACATGATGAAGGTGAAAGGGGCGAGCACAGGAAACAGCGCATGGCAATTGTTTGGGGCCCTTTTAATGGCACGCGTCTGGTACAATTTGGGTTCCGTTTTCAGGAAAGTGAAAAAAGACCTTCCATTTCCTCTCCGGTAGAAGTGCGAGATATGATTTCATGCGACGTCAAGTGCACCGAGTTCTGCTTCTTTCCCAATGTCACCTTTGCCATCGAAATATTGTAACCGGAAACGAGGCTCACCTTCAAAACTAATTATTACACTGTAAGGAACGATAGAAAATCTTATTACTTTATGGATAATTTCATAATTCGAGTATGGATATAAAGTTTTATTACTTTATGGATAATTTCATAGTGCAAGTTATTGTTTCAGTTTAAAATAATTCAGAACACTTAGTTAAGCAGAAAAACTGCATGGAACTCGTTATCGTGGGAGGGATAGTAAAATTTTGCGCAACTAAGCAAGAAAAATGATGCGAGTTAGATTGACAAGAATTTGCAAGTTTCCGATAAAAAGTGAGAGAATTTTTTTTCTTTTGGAATTGTTTAGTCTCCAGCAGACTCGACAGTCATGCCGAGGAGCAGTTAAGCCTAGGTCCATGACCGATGGAGATTTTACTAAGTTGAATGCGTTGCACACAGTAAACAAATAAGTTATAACGAGGGTCCTGCCACATCACAAAATAATTTTTTCCCTATTATGTACATTTATCAGAAATTTATCAGGGTATGTTTGGATTTGTCGCAAAAACAGTCGAAATTTTATCAAAAATATGCTTTATTGAAGTTTGCAATACCTGCTTCGTAATACCTGCTTCAAAAATATGCTTTATTGATAGTTTGTAATACCTGCTTCGTTTGGACCAATACCCCGTATTGTGTGCCATCAGAAATGGAATTTAATGCAGAATGAAATGCAATAAGTTGCATTGAACTATGTCTATGCTGACAAAATTTCTAGGCCAAAAAATCAGGAAAAGAAAATTTATGAATCATGCAGCAATTGCGCAACTACCATCATTTTCTAAAAAAGAGAGTGTTCCCGCATGTGAAGGGAAATTTTTCCTTTTTGGAAAGATATAAATTTAGCTCAGATTTACCTCTTAACCGGGAATTTTCAGGCTCTTCGACGATGTCGACTCAGTCCCATGGTTAAACCACTGTTATGCAATTTTATGTATATGACGCTATGTGAACAAAACCTAAGGCTTTCTTACTTAGCAGAATAATCAGCCATTTCAAAGCCAAACTAATAAAAGAGGTAAGATAGTGAACACAACCTAATGCGTTAGTATAAAAGTTAACAGGTTTTGTTGAAGTAACAGAATCATTAACATTCTCTCTCCGATGCCATATTATGAAATATCTGCGTTAGAAAGCTTTGGCCTAGGGAACGCAGTTAAACACAAATTCATATGGTCCTATGGTCTTATGAAGTAACAGATAAAAAATTAATCGTATTGAAAATTAATATTTTATTGGGATTTGAAAATATGTGACATCAGAACGCAGGCTGAAATATGTCTAAGGAAAAAAATGCATTTATATTTTACAACATTCTCTTTTTATTTTACACCTAATTTCGAAATGGACTGAAAGACAAGTTGTATGAGACTTAAAAAAGCAAGAAATGGCTCAGAGTCTTGAGATAATTGCACCAGAATAACTATATTTGACTGAACTGAAGAGAAAAAAATCGTAGGTCCGAAGAGTTAGAGATTTGCCTTCTGAAGGCATTACAGCTACTATGAGGTTATCGATGTGTTCTAGGGGATTATATGACAGTAAACGGTGTTTACAAAATTTATGTGACTGTACTATATGTGAAAAATATTTATGTGACTGTAAATGGAATGCTTTAGGCAAAATATATACCCTCTGCTCATGATTTTTTAGTAAAAATATATAGCCTTATATTAAAGCCAAACTCTATTTTGTTTCTGTTCTGAGCAAGAAGTTATGTCAAGAAAATCCTGTTAGACTGCTCTATCGCTGTTACAAGGTTCCCCCTAACGTAATTATATAAGTTGAGCTGAAGATTACATTGTGCATTGCATTATCTTTTTAACAATGTATTTGCATGCATGGTATTTTTAAAAAAAAAGAACTCATTGAGATATCAAAAGCTTCTAAATGTAATTTTTTAAATAGAATTTCCCAATTTTAAAAATAGGTAAATTGAGATGCGAAAGGAGCTCGTAGATTACACCAGTACGTGATGACGACAGTAATCACCGTAAAATCTCCGAAGCATAAAAAAAAATTTTTTTTATCCGACTGTAATTTAAGTTTGTCCTCATTCACAAATTGAGTTACTTTGTTTATTCATGGAACAAAAAATTGTATGTAATTACGTGCACTGCTTCAGACATCGGTTTTGCGTGTAAAAAAATGTGTTCAATCTAAAATTCTCAAAATAACCGATAAATAAAGAACAAAACTTAATATTCGTAAGCAAGTCATGCTAACTTTTATTCATATTATTAGGTAAATAAGGACAAATTAAGCAATCAAGAATCAGCTAAAAAACTGATAAACTCGTAGTAGTGCTTTATTTACCCTTCAGGTGATCTTGAAAGGCGGCAACGTAGCTAGAGAGTTCTATTCAACGAGGGGAAATAGAGAAAAAAATGTTATGAAGTTCCTTCCCCTTCCATTTGGGGAAAGGATGCAGTTGGTCCTTTTATTTAGTAATCAACAAGTGTAATATGCATAATGTCAAGGTGACCTTCAAATCTGACTTTCTGTCGTGCTTTCTTTGGTATATATGCCTACGTTGTTGGGAATAATTTGAGACAATCATTTAAATTCTCGATTAAAGTTTTTGAAAACTATCTTTTATTCTCTGAATATTTTGTAGGAAATGTACATAGTTACAGCTCAAACATTTTTCATATCGTTTTAGTTTTCATTTAAATAAATATTTTTCTCCCAAATATTAGACGTCTCCAGTCTCACCATGAAAGTATCTCTCTTGATGTATGGATGTCTGTTTTTACGACTGAAAAATGGATATGCATTAATCTCAATGCAAGATTTTAAAATATTTTCTTTTCGCAATGTAATTTGGATGGATTTAAAAACATAATTTCAAAGAGCATGCTTTAAATTAATTATTCTACTTTTAAATGATTCTCCTGAGAATAAATCTTTTCCCCGTTAAGTTTCGAATATTCTATAACCGATCAATTTTCATCATAGACTTTTCGAGCAGTAAAATTTTTATTCATGTCTTTTATCTGTTCATTGTTTTTAATTTTCCTGTCATAAAATTTTTGCGGTACAAGTTTTTAATTCGTGTTAGTTTTTGAATTATTATTAAGGATATTAAAAAAGGGTAGTTATAGCAATAAACTTCGTCTGATTGTTTAATATTTAAGTCTTCAAGAGAGCTTTAAATTGGGTATTTTTATGATCCTGAACTGCGACGCGCTGCCGCAAATTTGAATTTTGGCCGCTCCAGATCTCAAGTTTTAACACTCAGAGAAGAGCAAAATGCCTGAAGCAGGGCACATTTCTCCTGCTTAAAAATGCTCTTTCTCATATCATTAATACCGTAAAACTAACAATATCCGAAATAATTTCTTCGTCGATTATTTTCTGCTGTTTTCTTCAAGCCAATTTTTAATACTTTTACGCAATTTTATTTCTTTACTAAAAGTGAAGCTCTTCACCGATGTATTTATAACCGTAGAAACACTTAAAAAAACTGCTGTTTCATCATAACTGTAGAAGTAACAACAACAACAAACAAACTACTTTCGAAATCAGCCATAGTTTTGATAATATCATTTGTTTCAAAAGTACTAATATCTTTTATTCATGATTCTCTTATATTTCTATTTTATTATTCGCTGGGTTTTTTTCTTCTTTCTTTTCCCTCATCATACTGAGAGTGCGGGGAGTTTACCCTTTAAATGTTCTTGAAAACGGCACGCGTACGTCTAGCGGATCCCCGTTTCAACAATGGGGTAAAAAAGGGAAAAAAAACTTGACAGCAAAAAGTTCCTTCCCCTTCGAGATGAGGCAGTATTGGGTTCTGCTATTTACATTTTTTATGTCCTGTACATCAACAAGTGTAGGTTTGTATCGCCGTCAAGGTGACCTTTGCTTCAGTTTGTGCATTAATCTCGTAGAAAAAGTTTAAAAAAACCGATATTCACGCTTACTGGCCGCTAACTCCTTTCAGACACTCATAGGTCAGAAGACGTTATTTCTAGTATTTTATGTATATGATGGCAGCTAAAAGTGATTATCAGTTTTTATATTATTAACTAGCTGAAAACCCGTGCTTCGCTACGAAGTACATTCAAATTAAATACAACGGTCAATGTATGCAATTAATGGGAAAAAAAAAGTATGTTTATAAAAAAAATCGTAACGAATAATTTTATAGACAAAATAATGTAGAAGAAAATATTCAAATTAAAACTTATAGAACATACTAAAGAACATAATACAGTTATTACAGTACAGTTTGGGGAACATTTCTTTTACTGTATTTTAATATTTTTTTTGGACAATGTCCAATCGTCTGCCGCATTAGATAGAAAGAACATTTTTCTTGTCAATTTATTTCGTTGTTATGCACGTGAGGCAAAATTAGTTTAAAGTATCACAAAAAGAAAAGAAACCACGTGATCGGCATTTAATAAATTAAATTCTAAAAATTAATATTTAAAAATTCACCAAAAATCAGAAAATGGAGGTAAAGATTCGAAAAAGATTTCATTTTAAAGTCATTTTTAGGATCTTTCTCGTGATATAAATTTTATAACCCTCGGATTATTATTTTAAATGCAAACTTTAAAGAATGTTACAAAAACAGCTTAAAAATTTAATTTAAAAAAAGTCTAAGAAGAATTTTTCGACAATCTTTCTTAGTGAACGCCTACACTGTAAGAAGAATCGCCATTCAAAATGTCAACCCTTTAGGTCCATCCAGCGGTTTGGTCTGTGCATCTTTTCTGGTTCTTCTAATTTTCTTTCAGTGCTCGCCATTCATCTGACTGAAAGTCTAGGGGGGAGGGGAAGTAAAGCAGCGAGAACTGACCATCAGATATAAAATCATAAAAATGCTCAGTTTTAATCATTTTTTTATAAAACAAAAATACTTAAAGTGCAGCCTCTACTTTAATTTCCAGGAATATGGTTGAGTAAACTGTCAAAACGTAAACACCCAAATACGAAGTCCTCGACAGTTGTACTTAACTAAGGAATACGTAAACTGCCAAGTTCCCGACCGCTAAAGTAATGAATACTCCTTTGAGAGGAGATACATATCTACCATTTTGAAAATTACCGTACACCTATATTAATTTATGATAAATTATTTTTTTTTTGTTTCCGATAAACTAACTTTGTTTTTCAAAAGTTAGTTGACAAAAAAAAAGAGGCAATATATAAAAAATATTTATATATCAGATTTATTTTAAAAGCAAAAATAGTCGAAATGAAAATTATATTTCTATTATTATTTAAAGAAAGGGGCAAAATATATCTTAGTTAAATTAAACTGTAGGTAGGTAAACCGATTTCCATAGAGTTCTTTTACAATAATGTTTAATTAAAATAAATGTACCACAGGTTGCCGACCACGGTATTCTTGTACCAACAAAAGAAAACAATCATTTAATATCTACATTGTAGCGTAACATTCGAATATTCTGTTAAATGTATCGTCACACTCCAATGTTATACTACATGAACTCCATGGTAAAGAAAACTTTTCTGCCAGCATTCATGGTGTGGCAACGAGAGACGGCAGACGATCGCTTTCTGAGTTGGATGCTGCTGCTCTAAAAATGGTTGTGATTTTTATATTTTTATTTTATTCTCCTGTACCACTGTAAAATTATGTTGAAGTAAATGTTGTTTCGTGAAGAGAAGACTCCTATCTCTATTTACATCACAATATATATAAAAGCCAAATACCACTGTTATATATATACTTCCATATACTTCTTTAACGAAAAATATTTTGTTAGTAGAATTGTATTTAAGATATACCATGTATATCTTAAAAATTATCACCACAAGGTATTTATATTTTCTAAATTGAGAAAAATTTCTTTTAAAAATATATATCAAGATAAATTCTGAACAAAACATATCTGTGAACACAGACAGAGTTGTCGTAAGTGTTTAAGGTGCTTAGAAGATAAGCTACGCGAACTTTCTCCATCTCACTTCCTTCCCCTTTCTCTCTCCGCATGTATACATACATATATATATATATATATATATATATATATATACATATTATAAAATTTTTTCATATTTCATTATTAGAAATATGAAAATAAAATCAACAATGTAAAAATATAATAAGCAAAATTTTAGTACAACATTTTTGAAAAAAAAATGGGGGCAATTTTGGAACCTTTTTATTTTATCACCAATTTGGATTTTTACACGGTGTGACCATTCATTTCCAGGACTGATCTAATAATTCCAGAAAATATTACATGCAATCCATACCCATTTAAAATGTTTCGAAGTAACTCCCACCTGCCGTCATGCACTTCTGTGCTCGGCTGTACAAGTTTCGGAAACAACTTTCAAAGTCCTCTTTCGGAATGCTCTCTAATGTGGACGCCACCGTTTTCTCGATGGCTTGGACATCCTCAAATCTTGTTCCCTTCAGCAAATTGGCCCCGCATGAGGTCGTGGAGATGCAGCATCCACCCTGCTCTCCGAACTTAGCACCGGCAGACATTTTCTTGCTTCCAAAACGGAAAGATTTGCTGAAGGGAACGAGATTTGATGATGTCGAAGCCACCGAGAAAACGGTGACGTCCACATTAAAGAGCATTCCGAAAGAGGACTTTAAAAGTTGTTTCCGAAACTTGTACAGCCGAGCACAGAAGTGCATTACGGCGGGTGGGAGTGACTTCGAAACATATTAAATGGGTATGGATTTCATGAAATATTTTCTGGAGTTATTAGATCAGTTCGGGAAATGAATGGCCACACCTTGTCTATGCGAGATGGTTGACTTTCAGCCGAAATAGTTGTTTCATTTTTAACGTAACTTTACGTTTTACGCATATCGTTGTTTAGATATAATTTTGTGTATCAATTTTGAGCTAAAGTGTTGACAGGATTTCTAATTTCTACCTTTTACCTTGAAACGGACAATGCTGGAGTTTAACAGGCGTACTTAATCGTATCGGGATGTTATTGGCCTCTTGGAGGTGACCTTCGCCGACTGTAAGACTGTCGGAATGACGAAAGGGGGCAAGAGGAAGGGTCTGTTTATTATGAGTTTTCTCCGTAAACAGGAAGAGATACCCGGTCCGGTTAGTCATCGGGAGTGCGTTGATCCCGTTACAAAAGAGGAGGACGCTGGCTTGTTTGTTGGGTGGGGGGCCTGACCCGGGTGGCATATTTTTCACTTTCACCATTCACCTCCACCCCCTCCGCCTGCACAGCCAGAAAGGTACGGGAAAGAGCACCGCTCTATTATGAAAATGTCTGCACGCAAAAGGGCCTATTCTTCGTCTCCATTGTATTCCGCGGCACGTGCTTCGATCCTCTCCCTCCGGAGTGTCAGAGGAGAGGGGGGTATCCCTCCGTTATGTGCATGCAGCTGCTGTCGGCCTGTCAAGACCCATATTTCACCCCTCGATTCCTCCAATGGAGACCCGACCCCTGTAGGACGCTTTTTCCAGCGAGACTCGCCAAACTCCCCGGGGGCCAGAATATGCAAAGGTTTTGGTTATTGGGGTTGCGTTAATATTTAACTTGAAAGCACGTGTTCTGGCTGTGGTTAATCTCGTAATGACCGCAGCTTCTTATTCTTCGCATAGTGAAATAGTAATACGTGTCAAATAAATGCGAGCTGCGCAAGAGTGGTCTAGGTAGAAACAGAATTCTGGTCGGGTTCCCCAGAGGAATTCCGCAAACGTTTTGATAGCCTCGTTTTCCAAACTTCATTATGCACCTTTATCAAAATGATTAATGCAACACACAGATCATATATTTGGTAATTCTATTGTAATTCGCAGGACATGCTAAAAACATTCTTTGACTTATATGCAACGCTAAATATATAATGACTGGAAAACAGTTAAGAGTGTTCTTCTATTGTTATTCTAATAACAATAGAGAGCTCATAGATAGAAATGTGGAAAATAATATACGAAAATCACAAGGTACAAACGTGGAAGAAAGTTATGTTAAAAGTACACAGATGAATCAATTCATATTTTTAACACGACTATTTTAATTCTGCATTCATTAACGTATGTTTCAGACTATAAATGGAAAACAATAAGATTGTCATGTATGTTGATTTTTACGATTTATATGCTTAAAAGTATTTTTCCTAGAATGTTAAAAGATCTATTGATGAATTATTTAAAGATACGACCAGTAGAAGATAGTGTTTAGAAATTTTTAAGCATTAGTCATTTGTACTAATGCATTATACACAGTAATTGTTTCTGAAAGTTTTTTAACTTATTTTTTAATAAATCGGTGTTTATAGCTACGAAACCTTTGGGTCTGTTCACATAGGAGTCCGTTGCGTTGCGTTAAGGAAAAGATGACGTTGAGACGAAAATAAACCAATCATAGGCGTTAAAAATTTCATTGCTAATCGTTTGGAGGCATATGATTGGTTTATTTTCGTCTCAACGTCATCTTTTCCTTAACGCAACGCAACGGACTCCTACTATGTGAACAGGCCCTTTGACTAGCGTCAAGTTTCCAGATTCTAACATTATTTAGTGTTGTGACACGTAGCAAAAATAATTTCAATTTTAGTTAGAGGATTTTGTGTTTTTCGAGAAAACATCTGTGGTAGATATATTTCTAAGCTTATAAAAAATTTAACGGTTTGTTATTTAGGGCTATAATACAGAGAGCGTTCAGATTTGAAAATCTCAAAACAGTTTCATTTAAATTATGAGAGAATGTTCCTTGCACATGAAGCGAGATACAACACTAATCCTTTTCAGCTAACTTTTCTGTGCCGTTATTTCTTCGCCTTTAAGCTTGTTATGAAAATCCTTTAAGGGAACTTTGAAGCTCTGCTTTAAATGGCCGAAAAAATCCCTCGGCACATCTGCACTATTATCAGTAAGAGAGGAAGCGATTGAATGGGAGATAATGTGCCATCTGTTAAATTTATTGCCGTGCCATTTTTTTTTCTTCTGTCTAAGGTATACCGATTGAAACAATGCACTTGAAATTATGCGAGCCTTGGAATATCCTAGTGTTCTCGAAGCATTAATGTTTTATTAGCATTTAAGTCTTTATTAAATCGTGTCTCGCCGAACCTCTACAGGTGTGTCAAATAATAAAATTAGCCTCTGCTCTTGATGAAGCCTTTCTTGACCCTAATTTTACATAATCTGGATTAGAAACCCAAGATATTTTTTAAAAATATTCTCAATTTTTACAATACCAGAGCTGTTGGGAAATGCTCCGTGTAAAAACCTATCCCGATGTTTGGATTCTGCGAAGAAACATTTATCCGGAGTTTCTAGAAAATGCCATTTTTTTTGTATAATCTTCCTAATGCATCAAAATAAATGTCTAAACCCCATGAATATCGAACGGGAACTGAGAATCAACATTTCAAATAAAGAACTTAATATTGAGAAAATTGTAGAAAATAACATCATCATCTTCATCTTCGATTCCTAAGAAATGATTTTATATGCTCGTATGTTCAAATTAATTTTTTAATGAAAGATCTTTCACGTTGTTAAGATACAATATTAAAAAAAATTAAAAGTTAATTAATTTTTATTAAAAATAAACTTCAAAAATAATTACTTAAATATTTAAAATGAAAAAAACGTAATTGAAATATTAAATAAATTAAAATGAAAAAATTAAAATTACATAAATTATTTTTATTTAAAAAGTACATGTTAATAATAATTATTAAAACTTTAACAAGCATTCTTAAAATTATATTATTAATAAATAAGGAGAAAAATTTAAAAATATTTACACTTGCTTTATAATTATTGGAAAAAACTTGAATTTTTAAATATATTTAAAGTTAATGAAATAGTCTTACTTCAATGGTATTTTAATGTTTCAGAACCATACAAAAATCAAATATAATAGGCTGAAACAGCGGGCGAATGTAAAATATAAAAGAAATATCTGGATTATATAGGTGATTTAATAAAATAAGCGTTTCAAAAACCTATGTACTTCTTATATGCCTAATGGATATAAAACAAAATATGTGTATTTAGATAATGAGTATTAAAGAAAACTTTAAATTTATTGGTTTAACCCTGGCATCCGTCTGTCTTCCAGTATATGCCCAGAAAATTTGAATCAAATCAAATGAATCGATTAAAATTTGGAATTGTCTTAACGTGTACTGCCAACACCTCATAGATTTTAAGAATTACTTTTTATGATCCTATATTTTCTCTTAAACGCTGCCTGTTCCCTGTTTTGGGCTACAGACCGTAGATGATCCAGTAATATCTGCTGTGGTCATAAAAATTATGGTTATAAATTTCGTTATATGGTTATAAATTTCGTTATATTCAAACTCTTAGAAAATCTCCATGTTCATTACATAGAAATATTGTTTCTATATATCGAAAAAATCTCTATATATCGAAATTTTTTTCAAGACAAATTGGGAGATTTTATTCCTCTTTAGAATAAAATCTCCCAATTTTTGGAATTTGAAACAATACGTCGTGGACTTCAATTCGCGGAAAATGTCCCTGATGAAGTTTTTAATAGACGGAATAAATACGAACATTTCTTTGAATTTTCCGCAAAACTAACTGTTCAGCAAGATATTCGTAGTTTTTTTTTTAAAGAAAGAATGTAACTGTGATCATTGTAACCACTGTCTGCATTATTTTTTTAAAGATATGTAGTAATCAATAAATCTTTCATATTAATTAATTTTTTAGTTATTAACTTTCCTTTAATGGGATTCGCATATAAATTAGAAATAGAGTTTCGTATACGAAAATTAGCTTTAATTTTTTTTCTTTTAGGAGAATTATGATAAGACTAAGCTCAATGCTATATATCGAAATTTCTGTATATCGAATTTTTTTCGCGCAATTTGTTACTTCGATATATGGAGGTTCGACTGTATATATATATATGTATGTATTCAGTGACGGACCGGGGGGGGGCGGCGGGCGGTCCGCCCCGGGACCCACTTACTAAAGGGGCCTCATTGCAGGGGCCTTTTTTAAAATTGAATGATAACTTTACTCCAAAAAATTACATTTTTAATTTTAAAAAAAATCAGACAAGAACGTTATTGTTTTTATAAAATATTACATTTGCATATTTTAGTGACTTCCAACATTTCACGTGCCCCCCCCCCCCCCCAACTTAACTCGAAATAAATTAAAACGTTAAAAGAAGTTCAGTTAAAACCATAAAATTGTAGAAAACTTTTAAGAAAGCTGGGTTTTTTGCCGCCTTTTCAAACTGTGAAACTGAAGATTCCGATTATGTCTTTAGCCTTAACATAGATTTTAACAATGATATGATCCATAGCATAAATTCGATGCTATATTTTTTTCTGATTTTATTAATATTTTATTTATTTTTCTCATTGTATAACTAACTACTCAAACATCAATTCTATTTTTATTCAATTTCAAAAAATCCCAATATTTCATATTTTAAGGACCGTCCGGTAGTCAAAGCGCTGAGGAGGGCCCTAACTGAATTCAATTCGTGCCCCCCCCCCCCTTCCCCCCAAAAAAAGTTAGAAGCACTCAACGCCTATGGTGCTGAGAGATGCCATAGAGCTGACGCTGAATTGCTGAGAATCGCCCGACATTCTTCGCCGTATTCCAGAACCCACGAACTTTTCTTGATGAATTTTAAAATTTTGTACGTAACCGTATTTATCCTAGAAGTGCAATAAACGCATGAAAATCCTTAAATAGGCTGATAGTCTTTATTTTAGGCAAAGTCCTTATAGACCAGGGCCTGATTTTCCATTAGGCCCGGCAGGCCTGGGCCTAGGGGCCCCCGAATGTTGGGGGCCCCAAAAAACTTTTATTTTAAAAGAAAAAAAAAGAAAATTTCCAATTCAGTTTTTTTTATTTTACCTTTTTCAATATCAATTTTTTTTATATATCCTTTCAAATTTGATTGATTGGTTCATCATATGTATAGTTATATGTATAGTTCATATGTATGTTATAGTGCATATAAGGGATTAATAAGTTTTTCTGGTTGCATTGTATTGGTGTTTTAATTTAATGAAGAAGTTAATATGTTGTATTGCTTTTGGTTATTTGATAATGCTCTAGGCTTCTACGCTTCAAATAGCCAATTCTCGGTAAAATGATACTTTCACAATGATTCATGATTATTTTTTGTGTGTATCAATTTTGGAAATTTTACGCCCACATCACTGTTAGGGGGCCCCCATCACCCCATCCCGAGTTGTGCCTAAAGTCAAGAATTTTCTAAATCGGGCCCTGTTATAGACTGGTTAGTTTTATGGTGTCAGAAATCCTGATTTAAGCATTAGGTTGAGGAAAGACTGACGGATGACGACGATGAGCCTGGAAATTACAGGTAAGCCGATTCTTTGTGTCAGATTCTGGCTTTGACGTAAAAATTTGAATAATGTTGTGTGTTTTGGGAAATTTGTAAAATTGATCGATGCAGTGGAGAAGCTGTGCGACGAGTCTGAAAACCTAGATACAAGAGGATCAGCTCAGATTATAATGGCAAATGTTTGCGATTTTAAGTTTATAGCATTTCTACGCCTGTGGTCAGACATTTTGGAGGAAATCAACCACACTCAACACTACCTGCAAATTCAGGGGATTTCCTTGGGCAAGGCTTTAAATAGACTAAGAGCATTGGAACTTTTTATTAAGGAAAGCAGAGAATCTTTAATTAGTGATTATTTGGACTTCGCTTCCCAGAAATGTGAAGAAATGGGAATTGCTATTGAAAAGAGAGGCAGAAAAAGATCGAAAAAGATGATGCCGGGTGGAAAAAGCTAAAGATGAGGGTTTATCTTTACAAGAAGAACTAAGGAGGTCCATGTTCCAATGTGTAGATAGGTTGTATTTGGAACTCCAAACAAGAACAAAATCCATGGAGAACATTCATAACAAATTTGAAGTCTTGCAGTCGGTTAATTTGAACAAAGCTCCAGATGAGAAATTGCCAGAACTTATTTCTCGTCTAACTGAAAGTTACGACGAATTTTCTAAGTACGAGGTTTTGCCAGAAATAAAAAGACTAAGACGTAACTGGTCGGATAGCCCTTACGTCTAAGGACCTCCATCAATCGTTTCTGCATAGATTGAAGCAGTTTGAATGTTTCATTAGGAGATATATTATTCCATTCCATAATGATAACCTTCAAATATTAATACAGAGGATGTCAAAAAGTGGTCAGCTCTTAAGTTTTGCAGCTCATTGTTGGTATGGAATTTCAAGAGTCAGTACCAAACTTGTGTTTAGCACTAAAGTTGTTTTTGACGATTTGCATTTCAGTCGCAACTTGTGAAAGAAGTTTTTCGAAATTGAAAGTCATCAAAAACTATTTGCGCTCAACAATGAGCCAAATCAGACTAAATGGTCTAGCAATGTTATCCATCGAGAACAAGTTGGCTATGAAAATAAACTTTCATGAGACAATTAGACAATTTTCTGATGCAAAAGTTAGAAAAAGACAATTTTAAAAGGAGGCTTTTACCTATTTGAAATTAATACTGAATTCTTAATTTAACTTGCTTATATGGAATTTTAAAAAAATGTTTGTTTTTAATAAGTTTTCAGAACGCAACCCCCCCCCCCCTCCCTTTTTAGGAAATGTCCCTGGGTCTCATATAACATGGTTTCACACAACACGGCATTTTCTAGGTGATGTATTCCCATTCTATTTTTTTGATACTCATACTGTGAATGTGTATTGCCTTGTGAAAAGTAAAAAATTTTAAAGTTGAATTACCAATAAACTTAACGGATATCAAAGTGAGGTATTTCTTTGGTTTTCCTTGAAGCTACCTGAATATTATAAGTAAGTATTGGCGCCAAAATGGCCCCTTTTCTTTTTAATATGAATTTTGTCTTTAACTATTATCGCTTTTATTAATCAAACGGCTAATCCTTTTACCATTCACCTTGGCCTGACGAAAAATTCATACACCGAAAACCAGAGCCGTACAATTGATTTTAACCTTGTACCGAACAGTAAGTTAGCGAGCTCATGGCTCAGGCGATTAGAACGTTGGTCTCGGAGCTGTGCCGTGCGGTACAGCATTGGTTCGATTGCTCGAACCCAGGCCTTGACATAAGACTTTTTATATTAATTTAACGCTTAAACAGTAATGATCATTGCTCACCTCGTACTGCACGAGTTCGGTCCCTTATTCTGTCAATCTTCTCTCTGCACACAGGGGCGTGCCGACGGGAGGGGGGAAGCGGGACAGCCCCCTCCCCCACAGAGCTAAAATAAATTTTTAAAATTTACAAAATAATGCAAAAATATTTCGCATAGGCCTAATAGTAATTGTGTTATTTATTCTTTACCATTACGATCTTTGTTGCACTTACATTTTTAGCGATTTTTACTGTTACAATTTTAGCGCTATACAGTGCCAGAAACAGTATTTCTAAAGCCAAGTGCCGAGCTCTGTTTATACACTTCTACAGTACTACTATCCGCGAACCGCGAGAGTGAACCGAACCCTTGCCTATCAAAGTATTGAAGGCGTTTTTTTTTTCAACAGGGTACGCACGCACTGTTTCGTCGCGTATCTGCTTTAAAAAGCACTTCTTGTTAGATTTTCATTCCAATAATGACGGGGACGGCGCTTTAAACATTTTATTCGAATTCATAGATATATGATTTTTAAGAAGTGGTATCTAGTACTCTAGATAGCCTAAAATGGCACTATTTAACACCTAATTTTCTAAATTTTCCGGGGGAGGACCCCCCGACCCCCATTCGACTGGGGGGTATTCAATACCCCTAGACCCCCCGGAAGACACCCCCTTCTAGTCCACCCTGATAATAGGGCGTCAGGGAAATGGACGACCCCTAGCACATGGAGGCCTTGACCCCCCAGAACAAAATCCTGAGCACGCCACTGTCTGCACAGGTCAATAGCCTGAGGAGACTGTCTGATTAAGGCAAAGAAAGGCTAGCTGTCATTAAAAAAAGTTAAAAATTACCATTTTTTTTGGGGGGGGAGCCCAAAAATAAATCCGACCCTTGCCCCAAATGGTCTAGGTATGCCACTGTATGTATTGTATGTATATATATGTGTGTGTGTTAAGTCATCACAATCAGTGTTAAATTCAAAAGCATACAGAAGACAATATATATATATATATATATATATATATATATATGTGTGTATGTGTGTGTGTGTGGTTGGTTGGTTCAGTTTTGTTCTTGATTTTACTCAAATTTTTTTCTGTTTCGTAAGCACCCCTGTTACATATAATTATGCATATCACGATAAAAACCGGCTGGAGAGTTCCTCTTCAATTTTATTTGCTGTGCGGTGCACACACACAAAAAAAAAACAACTTCCACATGCGTCTGCAGGACGCGAAAGAAAAATGCGGGTATTAATGAATCTTTGAAACATTCAAGGGCAAATAGGAATGCGGGTACTAAAAAGTGGTCTGAAATTGCATCTTGCCGTCTTATGAAAATCTGGAGGGAACAGTCGCTACAGAAATCATATCTATCGAGGAAGTAGGATTTATTAGATCAATAAGCATTTTCAAAATCACTCGCCATCTGTCTCTCTCTTAAAGAAAGAAGAAGAAAAAAAAACTTTTGTGTCATATTTAAGAGGGATTCGCCACTTACGTTTTGACAGCACTCTATGATTGTTGAAACATCGCTAGTGGATAAACATTCAGGTGTGATTGAAACTTCATTCATTTATTACTAGGTGATGAAGGACTATCACTGTAAAAATGAAATGCTGTTTCAGGGTAGGGAATTAACCTGTTTTGGGTATCTCCTATTTATATCCTAAACATGCTTTCATACCCTTCTAGTTGTACTTCTATTTTTGCAATATACCTAAAACAGAATGCATGCGCTGATACTAATTCATCCAGACACTTTACCAACATGCATGCTGTTTTAGGTATATTGCAAAAATAGAAGTACAACTAGAAGAGTACGAAAGCATGTTTATTATATAAATAGGGAATACCCAAAACAGTTCAATTCGCTACCCAGATACATGACACCCTGAAATAGCATTTCATTTTTACAGTGTACTCATAAAGTAATTCTCACTTTAACATCTCGTCGGCAACCTTTTTCTTTTCTTTATATCATGCCCAATTAGTTTATTTGCATCCAATACGTGTTCTATTGGCGAGAGGTCTGGTGACCTGGCAGGTCATGGGAGTACGTCATATCCTTGAAGACATTGTTGGGAGAGTCGCGCAGTATGTGGACGAGCGTTGTCTTACTGATAAATGACACCTTGGCGACTTGATAGCATAGGCAGTACAACTGGCATTAAAACCTCGTGCACGTAACTGCGTGCCGCCAAAGTGCGTTGAAGGACGACTAGAGGTGATCGCGTGTCCCAACAAATCGCTCCCCAAACTGTCACACCTTGTGTAATCGCCGTATGCCTCTCGACAACGAATGCCGGATCGGACCGGTGGCCTGGCCGCCTCCACACGCGTATGCGCTGGTCATCAGCATTGAGACTGAATC
>OU015500.1:151671959-151674459 GCA_907164885.2 Dolomedes plantarius
AAGATTAAAAGAATATGGTGTTCGGTTTCGATTTGTGTAGTAGTTGTTCACAGAGAGGATCTCGTTCTATTCTTATTCAAGAAACTTCTCATTTCTTACTCCTTCTCTCGGCATTGAGGCAAATACAGTTTGCTTCGCCCACCCTGTAGATTGCTAAGAAACCGAGCCGCGGTGGAAGGATATATGACTATAATCTATACTTATATATAAAGAGAGATCGATTTTGTACGTGGAGGGTAATCTCCAGAACCACTGCACCTATTTGAAAAATTCCTTCACTGTTTGAAAGGTGCATTATTCCAGATGGACATAGGCTATATATGATCTATATCTGATCAGTAGAAATAAAGTTAGGGGCTTAATCCTAACAATCTCCATTGTTACCGCTACTGACTTCTACCACTTTTTTACACGCTTTTTTACACGCGAAGATTTCAACGATCCTTAGTGTGGTGCTGTCGCGGTGGGCTTCTGTTCTGACGGTAGCGGTTCGAACCTAGCCGTTCTCCGGCACGCCTTTTTCTTTTAAAAAAATAACTTTAATTATTAACTAACGTAATATTAATTTAAGGTATTATTTAGGTTATTATTAAGGTAAAAAAAGATTTACAATTTATTGGCTATCAACTAGAAATTTATTGGTATAATATTTTGTTCAACCCGGACAAAGTCGGGCCGGGCCGCTAGTGGTTTACAATCAGGACGAAACAGGTCATGCGTGACTGCAGTTTGGTCTATTCTAGCATTGTTGTGCATGTACAAATAATGAAGTGATAAATAAAGCCTTTTAGGGGTTGTATTAATGGCTGACTAATCCCTCGGGGCCCACAAAATACTTCTCGGGAGGGTGCCGTAATACATTCATTTACGACTTTACGAAAGTGTAACAGCAAAATGACTTCATTACTCATGCACTGGAATGAAAAGAAACGAGAGGTCAGAGCCCGACCAGGGTGAGAAAAAATCTCTATATTTAAGTTTCTAAGCCGATTCTTTGGTCAGTCCGCGAGAGAAAACCACTGCCTCCATTCACTTCTTTTTGGCCTTAAAGGAAAGATTTTAATCTATAGATGCGTCGAATTTGGTTTCTGTAACCGCGATTTCTATTAAAGAGCGATCATGTACAATTAAAAATTGCTGTATGCGATACTAGCTGAAAACCCGTACTTCGCTACGGAGTACAGTCAAATTAAATACAACGGTCAATGTATGCAATTAATGCCAATATATACATATATATATATATATATATATATATATATATATATATATATATATATATATATATATATATATATATATATATATATATATATAATAAATACGATGATCAATGTATACAATTGATGTAAAAAAAAACCAAAAATATATTTATAAAAAATCGTAAGAGATATTTTTATAGACAAAATAATCTCAAAGAAAATATTCAAATTAAATGTAATAGGAAATATTAAAGAATATAGTACAGTTAATATAGTACAGTTTGAGGAACATAATATCTTTTACTGTATTTTAATATTTTTTTAGATAATGCCCAATCGTCTGCCGCATTAGCAAGAAGAAAAAAAATTTGTCTATTTAGTTGTTATGCACGTGGCGATAAATTTATTTATTGTACCAGATAAAGAAATCACGTGATCGGCATTTAATAAATTAAATTCTAAAATTTAATCTTTAAAAACTCACCAAAAATCAGATAATGGAGATAAAGATTCGAAAAAGATCTCATTTTAAAGGAATTTTTTCGATCTTTCTCGCGATATAAATTTTATAACTACAAAATTATTATTTTAAATTCAAACTTAAAAAAAGTTACTAAAACAGCTTAAAAATTTAATTTAAAAAAATCTAAGAAGAATTTTTCAAAAATCTTTCTTAGTGCACCCCTACACCATAAGAAGAATCGCCATGCAAAATATCAGCCCTTTAGGTCCAACCGTTTGGTCTGTGCGTTGTATGTCAGTGAGTCAGTGAGTCAGTCAGTTACGGAACTGTTTTATATATATAGATGATCATTGACATGTTTAAATATGGCTTTAGATACACACTAATCACGAGGTCGCATAAACACTTTCGTTTGTTTTTTCTGAGGAATTTCTCTAGCTCTCTCTCTGTAAGAACTGAAATTAATAAAAAAAAAAAACAAGATTTTAAATTGAACGTGAAAAAGGGCCGAAATTTAATGTTTCAAAACAGATTATAATTAATAATTAAAAAGATTTTCTCATTCTTAATTTTGAAATTTTCTGGATTTTCTTTTTCTTTACAAACCAGGGGCCACATACATACTGACAATATTGCACTGATTGCTTATTCATACAGAAAAATGCTCCGCACCAAATTTCATAAATAAAATAGAGTTTATAGAAAGCTGCTTTTCCTTTTGTGAAATGATGCAATTTTCTTTTTCTGCGGGAATGACTGTACGGTTTGTTAGTATAATCGAAATTGCTAAAACTAATTACATCAAGAAAGTATGCCAAATTTTGTGCGTAGTGCA